>JALIGW010000030.1:4683180-4885680 GCA_023053685.1 Diadophis punctatus similis | reverse complement strand
TTAGACGTAGATTGGGGTCCTCCACCCCAGAGCAGCTTTAAAAAAAACCCATTTTCCCTTTAAATCAGTAGTGTAACACTGGCCTGGTGTGCTATTGTTGTTTGGTGCCTTTGAGTCAGTTTTAGGACATAGAATCATAGGGCTGGAAGGGAACCTTGGAGGTTTTCTAGTCCAACCCCTTGCTCGAGCAGAAGACTTTATATCATCCCGGTCAAATGGTTGTCCAGTTTCTACTTGAAAACTTCCAATGATGGAGAACCCACAACTGCAGGAGGCAAGCTGTACCACTGATAAATTGTTCTCATCCAGCTTCTTGGATTGAGAAGTGAAACGTCTTCAAAAAAATAAATAACAAGAAAGTCCAGTTGCCTCTTGAAAAAGCACCTTTGGGATTTAAGTTACCAAGGTCGATAAACATTGCTCTACCAGGTCAGCTTCCTACCACAAAAAATCAATGATAAATCACATCTGCAGGTGATTGAGCTATAAAACCATCATGGTTTATTCAGTGCACACAAGTTCAGAGCTTTGTTGACAAATTAAATCAAAACACAACCTTACAGGCCCACGTTGGTTTATTCAATTTTGTGAATCGGTTTTACACACCAAACAATGTATGGAAATCCAACTATTGGGTGCGCATGTAACACAAATCCTTTGGTTATTTAATTTGTGCTTTGGTGTGTTGTGTATTAGTAACATGTTGGTGAACCCAACCAGGGTAGCTTGTAAATCACAGTTTAGTGCATTATGTAAAGGCAGCCAATTCTGGCATTCAACAAACTTAACTTTTAATTTTTTTAAATTTCATTACCTTTTTAAAAACAAAAAACAAAAAATGAACTAATGAAAACACAAAAACTATAAACACAAAAGTTAATAAACAGTAAGAAGCCAAACAAAAAGCATCATCAAGCTATTTATGGATCAAACTATATATGTATGAACATTTCAATTTTTTAAAGATGTAAAATACCATGAAATTTATGCCAAAAGGGATACAGAGCACATCATTTTTAATTAATAGAAAAAAATGCCTTTTTGGTAGGAAAAAAAAGTTAACCATCATTAAAACAAACCAGCCATTGTGAGAGAGAACTGATCAGGGCTAGAGAGACCTGGTTCTTTTCAGATGACATGGATTACGATTCCCACCATTTCTTCACATTGGCCATGTTGGCTGAGAACCATGGGATATGAAGTCCAACATTTTGGGAAGAAGCAGAGTCCCTTTGTCTTGCTCCAGTGTAAAAGCAAAATGTACACACACAGTAGCAGATCTATTGTATAGTTGCACATCTTTTGGACTCCAGCTCCCAATGACCTGAGCCACTAGAAAAGTATAGACCTGGATTGAATTGCAATTCAGGGATAGGTTAGGCTTGGGATGTTAATACCACTTTATAATGCCCTGGTAAGGCCACACTTGGAATACGGCATCCAGTTTTGGTCGCCACGATGTAAAAAGGATGTTGAGACTCTAGAAAGAGTGCAAAGAAGAGCAACAAAGAGGATTAGGGGACTGGAGGCTAAAACATATAAAGAACGGTTGCAGGAACTGGGTGTGTCTAGTTTGATGAAAAGACGGACCAGGGGAGACATGATAGCAGCGTTCCAATATCTCAGGGGCTGCCACAAACAAGGAGTCAAGCTATTCTCCAAAGCACCTGAGGATAGGACAAGAAGCAATGGATGGAAACTAATCAAGGAGAGAAGCAATTTAGAACTAAGGAGAAATTTCCTGACAATTAATCAGTGGAAGAACTTGCCTCCAGAAGTTGTGAATGCTCCAACACTGGAAGTTTTAAAGAAGAGATTAGACAACCATTTGTCTGAAATGGTGTGGAGTTTCCTGCCTGAGCAGAGGGTTGGGCTAGCAGACCTCCAAGGTCCCTTCCAGCTCTGTTCCTCTGTTAGAGTGATTGACCAATCAGCGTTGAGAGAAGCAGCATCAGGTGAGCCTGATTTTGTTCCAGGCAATCAATGGTCATTTAAGGAAGTCTGGAGACAGCTGGATTTGGATTGGAGCACCTCCTTTGGAGGCAAGATGGTGCTTTGTAGAAGAGGACTCTATGGAGTTTGGGGTCTTCTGTTCCTGGGTGAGTCCAAAATGAAGTTGCAATCAAAAATTAGATTTCCCACCCTTCAAGTTCTGAATTTATTTGGGAGCTGCCTATTGGCCTACAGTCTTTGTTGTCTCCAAGTTCTTTGCCATTTGTGGATTATATATAATTTGGACTTTGTTTTTCTATAGATATGGGGACTTTGGGGGTGGTGGGAAGCCAAAAGTTTGATGTAGGTTTGTAGTTATGGGTTAACAACAGCCACCATGATTTATAGGGGCATCTCTTTATTCCCGTCTGATTGGAGACGGTTTCTGTTTCTTGGGACTGTGATAGTCCAAGGGGGATAAAGGTTGGTAGGTGCTACCTTGGATGAGAAGGTGGGTGCTGATGGGATCTTCTTGCCATGCTTTGGACTTAGTGATGGGAACAATATTGTGGAGACACCCTGGCCCCCATCTACTACCCTTTCTTGCTTTCAACTCTTCCCCAACCTTTATAGAAAATGTCCCAAAGGTGTTTTTCCAAAAGGCAGCAGGACTTTGGTGTTTGTGTGTGTGTGTGTGTGTGTGTGTGTGTGTGTGTGTGTGTGAGAGAGAGAGAGAGAGAAGAGAGAGAGAGAGAGAGAGAGAGAGAGAGAGAGAGAGAGAGAGAGAGAGAGAGAGAGAGAGAGAGAGAGAGAGAGAGAGAGAGAGAGAGCTAAATTTTTAACGAAATGCAACGTTTTTACATCCAGCTTGCCTCCTGGGTTGGTATGGGGATAGAAGTCCTTGTCAAAATGGATTCTTTCCTCAAATGTGCCTTGAACACTGTTTCACATCCTTCATGGCTTGAAGTTGCTTGGACTTCAACTCCCAAAATATCTGGCTGGGAAATTCTGGGAGTTCTAGCCCACACCTCTTCAAGGCGCCGAGGTGGCGAAACTCAGCTTTAGTGGTTTATCTGCAGCATCTTTAGTTAAACCAGTTCCTTGTTTTTGGATTATTGAAATTAGACTTGGTCTCGTTGCACCTCCTTCCGTTCGCCTTGTTGAACTTGCCGCTAATCCTGACTTACACACACACAATGTTAAGCGGAAAAGTGTGTTTGCCGGTTAAGCTCTTGGCTTAGTTTGATGTGCAAACCCCACCTCAAGAAAGAAATTTATTTCGGGGTTGGACTAGATGACCTCCAAAGGTCCCTTCCAACTCTGTTGTTCTCATTCTAATTCAAATTGTCCTTTATAAACCACGATGGATAGGTTTCTTAAAGGAGAAGCTTAAATGTTGGTGTGACGTGAGAAGCAGGCTGAGGGAGTGAAGCCACAGATTCTGGGTCGGCCATTTTGTTCCTTTGTCTTTCAGCAACTCAGTTTTTGGCCCAAGGAAATGGTGGCTTTTCCTCTCCAGTCACGGCTCCCAATTCTCTTCCGAAGACCACGGAGGAAATGAACTTCTTCAAAAAAATCTATCATGGTAAGCAAGGCACAAAAGAGCGTGAATTTTGCGTGCAGAGGTCGACTCTGGCTGATGAGCTGCATTGCATCTCATGTCAGGGATGGGAGACCACTCAATGCAGGGTAAACCAATCTGCATAGAGCTGGAAGGGACCTTGGAGGTCTTCTAGTCCAACCCCCTGCTCAAGCAGGAGACCCTAGACCAGTGATGGCGAACCTTTTTTTGCTCAGGTGCCAAAAAGACGTGCATGCGTGTGATAGCACGTGCGTGCCCACAGAAGAGGTGGGTTCCTCCTGGTTTGGACCGGTTCGCATGAACCAGTAGCGACCCGCTGGTGATGTCACAATGACGTCACGGAACTGGCTCGGTTGGTGCCGAATCTTTTTTTTTTAAATTTTTGATTTTTTTTTAAAAAAAATTGAATTCCCCCCCCCCTTTTTATTTTTTTTCCATTTTTTTCTTTTGCACATGCGCAGAAACTGACTTTCCGGCACTGTTTTTGGCTTTTTTTGGGGGGGGTTATTTATTTTTTAAAAAATTCCAGGTTTTTTTTCCCTGCACATGCGCAGAAGCTGAGTTTCTGGCACTGTGCATGCGGTCGCCATCTTGTTTTCAGCTCTTTTTTGGGGGTCGTTGGGTGCATTTTTCACCATCCTCAGGCTCCGGAGGCTTTCCTGAAGCCTGCGGAAGGCAAAAACAATCCCCCCCACCCTTCGGACGGCTGAAAATCAGCTGGCCAGCGCGCACATGCACTCAGGAACTGACATAGGGCAACGCCTTGAGCGCCCTCTGATATGGCTCCGCGTGCCATAGGTTCGTCATCATGGCCCTAGACCATTTTGGACAAGGGGCTATCCAGTCTCTTCTTAAAGACCTCCAGTGATGGAGCACCCACAACTTCTGGTGGCAAGCTGCCCTCACAATGAACATGTCTATATGTCTATGGATGGCTAATTTGTCAGAGTGCCAGGCTTCTGGAAATTCCCTGGCGTTTTTGGACTTGGCTTGGTCTAGGATGGTCACATTTTCCCAATTGAAACTATGGTTAAATCTGTCTATGGGTTGCGAAATTAAAGAGTGTGCATTGTGCCTTCTGACTGCTAGTTGGTGTTCATAGATGCGTGGATGATGTTCATGGAGGCTATTTTCCATTTCTGCTCGGCCACTCTGTTCTCCCGGCTTTGAAAATGGCCGTGAACCAGTAGTAAAATCCTACTGGTACGCTCCGGTTCGGGCGTACTGGTAGCGGCCGCTGCCGGTGGTTCGGAGAACCGGTAGAGGCGGCAGCATGAAGCTCCACCCACCTGCCCGGACGTTGCCATTTTCTTGTTTTTAAACCCTCTGCACATGCACAAAGTCTCTGCGCATGCGCAGAGGGTGAAAAAGCATGCTCAATGGTCGCGCGCTTCCAAACTGGTAGGGAAAGTAAGTAGATTTCACCACTGCCGTGAACATCTGGTCCAGTTAACCTTCTCTTTTTTTTCTTTTTTCTTCCTGCTTTTCCATTTCCAGCTGCAAGAGGACTGATGTGGCGGGACTCTCACAGTGCCACACAACCTACAGCAAACGGCTTGCCAATTCTCCCAAGTACCACCAGGAAACTAATGGAAAGACAATTCTTGCAAACGAATGAATTCAACGCCAACCTGACTTTCTCCCTAAGAGTCCTGAATGGTAAGGCTGATCTTTCCAGAGATCCTGGATTAATACAAAAAGCCAAAAGCTGCAACCTAATTGTGCCATTCCATTTATTGTTCTCTCCGTTAGACGAGACATACTTTGTTGTTGTTAGTCGCGAAGTCGTGTCCGACCCATCGTGACCCTATGGACAACGTTCCTCCAGGCCTTCCTGTCCTCTACCATCCTCTGGAGTCCATTTAAGCTCACGCCGGTTGCTTCAGTGACTCCATCCAGCCACCTCGTTCTCTGCCGTCCCCTTCTTCTTTTGCCCTCAATCGTTCCCAGCATCAGGCTCTTCTCCAGTGAGTCCTTCCTTCTCATTTGATGGCCCAAGTATTTGAGTTTCATCTTCAGGATCTGGCCTTCTAAAGAGCAGTCAGGGTTGATCTCCTCTAGGACTGACCGGTTGGTTCGCCTTGCAGTCCAAGGGACTCGCAGGAGTCTTCTCCAGCACCAGAGTTCAGAGGCCTCCATTCTCTGGCGCTCAGCCTTCCTTACGGTCCAACTTTCACAGCCATACATTGCAACTGGGAAAACCATAGCCTTGACTATACACACTTTTGTTGGCAGGGTGATGTCTCTGCTTTTTAGTATGCTATTTAGATTTGCCATAACTTTCCTCCCCAGGAGCAAGCGTCTTTTAATTTCTTGGCTGCAGTCCCCATCTGCAGAGATCTTGGAGCCCAGGAAAATAAAATCTGTCACTACCTGCATTTCTTCCCCATCTATTTGCCAGGAGTTGAGAGGGCTGGATGCCATGATCTTAGTTTTCTTAATGCTGAGTTTCAAGCCATCTTTTGCACGCCAACTTTTGCACGCCAACTAGACATACCTAATTCCCCTCAATTGTCCATTGTAGGATTTATCCTCCAGACCCCTTATAATCTTTGTTGCTCTTCTCTGCACTCCTTGTAGGGGTGTGCAAGCCACTCAGGCAGACACCCCCGTAATTCACGGGAGTATAAAGGAAGGATTGGGAGAGTAAAACAGACTTGCCCATTAGCCAATATTAATAACAGTTGTTTTAGCGAAGTTGATTTCTTGGTTTGGTCTAATGGGGGCTGATGTCAGTCTTCCAAGTCTCTCTATGATTTATTTTTCCCCCATCCCCTTATACTCATGGAGCCGAGGTGGCGCAGTGGTTAAAAGCAGCACTGCAACCTACTTCAGCTGACTGCTAGTTCAGCAGTTCAGCTGTTCGAATCTCACCAGGCTCAAGGTTGACTCAGCCTTCCATCCTTCCGAGGTGGGTAAAATGAGGACCCCGATTGTTGGGGGCAATATGCTGAACTCTGTAAACCGCTTAGAGAGGGCTGTAAAGCACTATGAAGCGGTATATAAGTCTAAGGGCTATTGCTATTGCTAAATTAGGGAGATGTCTAACTCAGTTATTTGTGTATACTCCTCGTTTGGGACTTAAGCCTTGTTTTTTCCCCTTTGGTAATGGATCAGACCTATTTCTGTTGTGCTCTTCTTCCTTACTCTCTACTCCCTGCGTTTGAGATCTAACTGGAGAATTTATCCTCCTTCTGGATATCTGTGGAGATTCTCAGTCATCCAGGTCATGGTTGTCTCAAAGGGGCTTTTTAAAAAGGCAACTGGAGTGCATTTTTTTTCTTTGAAGAAGTTTTGCTTTTCATCCAAGAAGCTTCATCCATGGTGGAAGGAGAATTTCTTCCTCTGGAGAACTTCAGAGGAACCATCTGACGCATTTTTCTGCCCATCACTTGGGCTCCATCTCTATTAACCACTTTATCCCAGATCCTGGTTATTTATTTTATTTATTTATTTATTTGTCAAACATGTATAGGATAGTAGTAATTTGTATAAACATAAGTAAAAAGTACCGATAAAAGAGGACATTGGGACAGTAGGACAGGGACGGTAGGCACAGTGGTGCGCTTATGCACGCCCCTTACAGACCTCTTAGAAACGAGGAGAGGTCGATTGTAGACAGTCTGAGGTTAAAGTTTTTGGGGTTTGGGGAAGAAACCACAGAGTCAGGTAGTGCATTCCAGGCATTGATCACTCTGTTGCTGAAGTCGTATTTTCTGCAGTCGAGTTTGGAGCGCTTCACATTGAGTTTGAATCTATTACGTGCTCGTGTATTGCTGCGGTTGAAGCTGAAGTAGTCATTAACAGGAAGGACATTTTGGTAGATGATTTTATGAACTACATTTAGATCAGATCGGAGGCGACGTAGTTGTAAATTGTCTAATCCCAGTATTTCAAGTCTGGTGGAATAAGGTATTTTGTTGTGAGCGGAGGAGTGAAGGACTCTTCTTGTGAAATATTTCTGGACTCTCTCGATTGTATTTATGTCTGATATGCAGTGCGGGTTCCAGACAGGTTAAAGGGGGGATGTTTAAGCTTGTTTTCTGGAGATCGCTTGCCGGTTTGTGGAGCTGAAGGTGTGATGGTTTTTGTCTCGCCCGCCTCCAGAGGACTTCAGCGTTGAAGCCGTTCCTGAGGTCCACACGGAAGGTTCTGTGATCCACATAGAAGCGAGCATCCAAGCGAGCCCAGGCGTGTTCCCCAAACTTTTTATTGAGGAGTGCTATGGAGCCGATGCCCCGCACCACAGCCACGCCAGAAGGATCGACATCATTGTGAACAACCACGGGTGAGGGACTGTGGATTATGGGGCCTAGGGCTGGTGGTCTTTCCCTCTAAATATATTCTCCAACAAGGCAATTTCTTGGTGAAATTGAAGGGAGAGAATTTCTCTGCATTGTGCTGAGGAGTGCAGCCTTCCCTTGAGCCCACCTCCCCTTGCCCTGGTGTCTTGTGAGTGAGGCTCTCTTCCATCTCCCATCATCCCCTGCTGTTGGCTACGGTTGGGTGGGAAGATGGAGCAGTGGGTCATCTGGAAAGCACAGATCCCTTGCCTTTGCTATTAAAAATGTTTTGGCACTTGCTCTCTGGACTTGGCAGATGTCTGCAGGCCGGGGACCCCGAAGTAACCTGGTTTCGTAAAACAGACTCTTCAATCATGTTCAGGCTGCCGGCTTTCCTGTTGACGGATGACTCCGAAGAGGTAGGAATCGGTGGGACATGTCCACCCATCTTAAATGGATAAAAGCTGAGTGCTGCCTCAGCTGTAGGATTTGAGTCTGGGGACCAGCCGTGGTGGCCTCTCCTTTATCCCAAGTGCTGGTTGTCTTCTCTTCCAGATTTATCTTCATTGCCTTCTCACAGCATGGAGTCAGAAGCTTCCCACAAGCCCTGGGAAGAAGATGTGCCTCTTTGACAGCGCCGCCTCCAGGTGAGCTCCCAATCCTGAGCATCTCCATTTCTGACCCAACCAAGGGCAGCGACAGAAAACGGTAAAGGCTTTCGTGGACCAGCTGAGCACTGAAGAACATGGCAGCCCCGTGGATGAAGTTTTCGTAGCAGTAGCGTGGAAGTTCCTTGCCACGGTTTTTGTTTCCAAGATGTGTGTGCTCTTCTCCCCTCTCTGGCCAACAGCCCAGAAATTGGAGTTTCTCCTCTGAGTAGCAATAGCACTTAGACTTATATACCGCTTCATAGTGCTTTACAGCCCTCTCTAAGCGGTTTACAGAGTCAGCCTCTTGCTCCCAACAATCTGGGTCCTCATTTTACCCACCTCAGAAGGATGGAAGGCTGAGTCAACCTTGAGCCGGTGAGATTTGAACAGCTGAACTGCTGAACTAGCAGCCAGCTGAAGTAGCCTGCAGTGCTGCATTTAACCACTGCGCCACCTTGGCTAGCGATCAGGTTTAGCTTTCAAGATCAGTCTGCGGAGATTCTCGGTCATCCAGGTCATAGTTGTCTCAGAAGTGCTTTTCCCCCCCTCTCTCTCTCTTCAAAAAGCAACTTTTTTTCCTTGAAGAAGAAAACATTTTGCTTCTCGTCCAAGAAGCTTCATCAGTTCTCACAGCGGGGGTGGGGGTGAGGAATGGAAGAATAGATGCTACTAACTTAATGCCTGCAGTGACTCACATAACCACTGCAGCAAAAAAGGTTGTAAAATGGGAGTGACTCATTTAACCCCTGCCTTGCTTAGTAACAGAAACTGTGGGGTCAGTGATGGTCGCAAGTTCGAGGACTGCATCCAGTTTTGGTCACCACGATGTAAAAAAAGTGTGGAGACACTAGAAAGAGAGCAGAGAAGAGCAACCAGGATGATTAGGGGACTGGAGGCTAAAACATATGAAGAACAGTTGCTGGAATTGGGTATGTCTAGTTTAATGAAAAGAAGGACCAGGGGAGACATGATAGCAGAGTTCCAATATCTCAGGGGTTGCCACAAAGAAGAGGGAGTCAAACTATTCTCCAAAGCATCTGAGGGTAGGACAAGAAACAATGGGTGGAAACCCTTTTCTACCAGTTCGCGCATGCGCTTGTGCACGTGTGCAATGCTTCTGCACATGCACAGAAGCATCCCGGGCGGGTGCGTGGAGCCTCCCATTGCCGGCACTACCGGTTCTTAGAACTGGGCAGAACCAGGAGCAACCCACCGCTGATGGAAACTAACCAAGGAGAGAAGCAACCTAGAACTAAGGAGAAATTTCCTGACAGTTAGAACAATCAATCAGTGGAACAGCTTGCCTCCAGAAATTGTGAATGCTCCCAACACTGGAGGTTTTTAAGAAGATGTTAGATAACCATTTGTCTGAAGTAGTGTACGGTTTCCTGCCTAAGCAGGGGGTTGGACTAGAAGACCTCCAAGGTCCCTTCCAACTCTGTTATTCTGTTAGATTCTGTTCTGACTACCTGTGTATATGTAAGGACTTCCAGGAAAGTCACTGCCTTCCGGAAGGCCACAAGGCTTGGGGTTGCGTTGGGATTCAGAGGAGAAATGGTCCCCGAGGATGTTCTGCCTGTGCGGTTTCTTGACAACGGCTTTAGAAATAGTATGAGAGTTGCTTGGATTTTTTTTTTCAAAAGGTGGAAGAATCTGGATGAGCTGTCCAAGTCATCCATCTGCAACTGTTGTGACAGCTACTGCCACCAGGAACCCGCTCTTCGTGGGCATCTCAAAGGTACCTGCTGGTCTTCTGTATCTTATCACATTTCAGCCGAACGGGAAGAAGTTCCACCCAAGGTGCAAAATTAGAACGTGATTTCCGTGTTCTGAATTCTGTGTGTGGTGTGAACGTCATGCCTCTGGTTTATAAGCCATGCTTTGTTGTTTCTCCTCCTCCTCCTCTTCCTCTTCCTCTTCCTCCTCCTCCTCCTCCTCCTCCTCCTCCTCCTCCTCCTCCTCCTCCTCCTCCTCCTCCTCCTCCTCCTCCTCCTCACTTCTTCTTCTCCTTCTCCTGACTCAGAGGCAGCTTTAGTTCATACAGAAATTTGGGCAAATATTTGCTGCTGTGATTTCCTCGGTTTCCCCTTCCCGCCATTAAGCGTGGGGTGTGCTTTGTCCCATTCAGGGTTTCCAGGTGAAGGGATATCGCACAAAGAACTCCTTGGCCCGCTCAAAGTCCACAAAGAAGATGTTTCGTGGCTGGAAGGTTGGCGTCTTTCCGGATTTTTTACTTATAGTCACTTATGGGGCGGGATGGAGGCAAAAGAACTGAACTAGGGGGCCCTTGTGAGGACATGGAGACCATTGAAGGAACCAATCTATTTGTTTGTTTGTTTGTTTATTATTTGTCAAACATGTATAGGATAGTAGTAGTTTGTATAAACATAAGTAAAAAGTACCGATAAAAGAGGACAATAGGACAGAGACGGTAGGCACAGTGGTGCGCTTATGCACGCCCCTTATAGACCTCTTAGAAACGGGGAGAGGTCGACTGTATTTATTTATTTATTTATTTGGTCGCTTTTATATGCCGCCCAACTCCCGTGGGACTCAGGGCGGCGTACAACACAATTCAAAACAATCTATAAAAACGATAGCAATAATTAAAAACATTACAAATTTTTAAAAATTTAAAAACAGACCAACATTCAAACAAGGGGGATAGATCTTTATTCACCCCGCCTGCAGGAAGAGCCATGTTTTCACGGCTTTACTGAAGGCCAGTAGGGTGGGGATAATCCTGATCTCTGTAGACAGTCTAAGGTTAAAGTTTTTGGGGTTTGGGGAAGAAACCACAGAGTCAGGTAGTGCATTCCAGGCATTAATCACTCTGTTGCTGAAGTCGTATTTTCTGCAGTCGAGTTTGGAGCGCTTTACATTGAGTTTGAATCTATTACGTGCTCGTGTATTGCTGCGGTTGAAGCTGAAGTAGTCATTAACAGGAAGGATATTTTGGTATATGATTTTATGAACTACATTTAGATCAGATTAGCAATACGACCCATGGCTTGGATCTGTAATCCTATAAAAAAAGATGTTGAGACTCTGGAAAGAGTGCAGAGAAGAGCCACAAAGATGATTAGGAGGCTGGAGGCTAAAACAAATGAAGAACGGTTGCAGGAACTGGGTATGTCCAGTCTACTAGAAAAAAGGACTAGGGGAGACATGATAGCAGTGTTCCAACATTTGAGGGGCTCCTACAAACACGGTTTCTGAACTGGGGTCCCTGGAAGATGGGCGGAAGATCATCCAGTTCCAGTTTTGACATCTCCTGGGGGTGTGGACTTCAATCCCAACAATCCTTCCCAATGGCCACGCTGGCTGGGAAATTCTGAGCGTTGGAAGTCCACGCATCTTCAAGTGACCAAGGTTGAGAAACATTGGTCTACTACATCTGGAATGGGCAGCGGTGCTACATAAGGAAACACACACACCCCGGTGAGTTTATGAAGGGTGTACTTGATTGGGCACGTCCGTTCTCAAGTTTTGACTCTCTTCCAGATGTGTGGCCTTCAAACCGGATGAAATCCAGCAGCTTCTGGAGAACCGGCACCAAAAATCTTGAGTAGTTCAGAGAACCGGTAGCAGAAATTTTGAGTAGTTCGGAGAACCAGCAGTGGAAATTTTGAGTAGGTGGGAGAACCGGTAGCGGAAATTTTGAGTAGTTCAGAGAACCGGTAGCGGAAATTTTGAGTAGTTCAGAGAACTGGTAGCAGAAATTTTGAGTAGCTGGGAGAACCGGTAGCGGAAATTTTGAGTAGTTCGGAGAACCGGTAGCGGAAATTTTGGGTAGTTCGGAGAACCGGTAGCGGAAATTTTGAGTAGTTCGGAGAACCGGTAGCGGAAATTTTGAGTAGCTGGGAGAACTGGTAGCGGAAATTTTGAGTAGTTCGGAGAACCGGTAGCGGAAATTTTGAGTAGTTCAGAGAACCGGCGAATACCACCTCTGGCTGGCCACAGAGTGGGGTGGGAATGGAGATTTTGCAGTATCCTTCCCCTGCCACACCCACCAAGCCACACAATGCCCACCAAGCCACCCCCACAGAACCGGTAGTGAAAAACAATTGGATTTCACCACTGCTTCAAACTCCCAGAATCCCTCATCCCAAATGGTCCTCGGTAAGGATTCTGGGAATTGCAGTCCACACCCTAGGACATGTCAGAGCTGGAGAAGGATGACCCAAGAACCCCGTGGATGAACCTCTCCGTTCTCCTCCTCCTCCTCCTCCGCAGGGAAGTGCCAGACCATGAAGAGGATGTTACTGGCGACCGTGGCCTTTGTCTGCAGCTGCATCTTGGCTGCCTTCTTCGTCGGGGTCCTCGTGGCTTTGATCCTGGCTGTGCTGCGCTATTCTGGCGTGGCGGCAAGGCCCAGGCGCCTGAGGACCCAGAAGCCGCAGCCTTTCCACACGGAGCTGCAGACGATGGTGGGAGCTTGCATAGAGACGGAAGAGATCGAGAAGGAGTCCAACATGGATTACTGCAAGCTCAAGAGCGAGACCCCAGAGAAAGAATAAACCGAACGGTGTAGGTGAGAATTAAAAAAACCACCAGCCGAAATCACGCGGGTTAATAAATTCCCCCGGGGGTCTTTGTGGGTCCTACGTCACTTTGTCTGGACCCCTGCAACACATTCAACCACAATCTAGCAGATAACCCCCACCCACCCCTTTTTTGTGTGTGTGTTGAACATCTCGGATGAATGCAGCCAACTGTGGTTTATTTAATATACTGCGATATAAATCAATATACTGCAATCTGTAAAGCAGTTTTTTGTCGGCTCGGTTCTTCCAGGGAAAAGTTGCGTCTCGGCACTATTGTGGTTGACACGTTCCCCTTCACATTTTTCGGGGTGGCTGGAGGGGCATATGAAGTGGATGGAAGAGACATTTTAACTCGGGAGGGAAGGCAGTCTTTCCTTTTTCTCTATTATACAGGCAGACTCAACTTACAACAGTTCGTTCAGTGACCGTTCAAAGTTGCGACGGCACTGAAAAATGTGACTTATGACCGTTGTTCACACTTACGACCTCTGCAGCATTTCCGGGGTCACGTGATCAAAATTCAGACACTTGTCAACTGGTTCATATTTATGACGGTTGCAGTGTCCCAGGGGGTGGGTGGGTGGGTCATGTGACCTCCTTTTTGCGCCCTTCGGACAAGCAAAATCGACAAGGAAGCCAGTTTCATTTAACAACCAGGTTACTCACTTAACGATGGGATTCTTGACAATGGTTGCAAAACAATGCCGTAAAATGGGGGCAAAACTCACAACTGTCTCACTTAGCGACAGAAATTTCACTTGTAAGTTGAGGATTTCTTGTACATCAGAGGTAGGTTCCTCCCGGTTCAGATCGGTTCGCCCGAACCGGTAGCAACCCACTGGTGATGTCACGATGACATCACAGAACCGGTTCAGTCTGTGCCGGTCCGTGGAGGCCACCATCTTTTTTAAATTTTTTTTGCAATTTTTATTTATTTATTTATTTAAATTCTGGGTTTTTTCTTCTTCTGAGCATGCGCAGAAGCCGAATTTCCGGCACTGTGCATGCGTCACGTGCGCTTTGCATGTGCACGCCCACGCGGCGCGGGAGGAAGCGAACCGGCAGCGAGGTAAATTAGAACCCACCCTTGTTGTACATGACAGATATCTATAATTCTGCGTTACGGTGCTATGATGTAATGCGACGAACAGCCGACAACAATTTGTTTTCCCTTTATTTTTAAGAGGCCTAAAAGAGAAAAACAACAACAACTACAGTGAGTGTAGGTGAGAATTCAGTGGCCCTGAACCAACTCCATTTGTTGCAAATTTCAGTGCAATTAAATCATTAGCTAATTATCTAGTTCAATTCCTCAGTGGACTTCACAGTGTAGGAAAAAATAATGTGCTTCTTTCTTGCTCATCATTTAATAGAATTTAAAGGTCACCCAACTTCAGGTAAATTTGGGTGGCTTACATTTAAAACAAAAAAGTAAAAACTTAAAAAAAACTAACCCGATAAGCACATGGGAACAGTTGCTTTAAAATCCGAGCTTGTTCTCAGAACTGTACCTTATTTTTTAAATTAAATAAGACCGCTTTCTTGAAACAAGATCTGAAAATCGAGCTGAAATCAACGTCCAGCTCTTCCTTTCGCTCCCCAATACCTGAACATATTTTGAAGGAAAATCCCGTCCCTTGCTTGATTCGCTCCTTCCCCCAAACCCAACCGAACGGATCTGTTCCCCTGATCCACCATTGAACCAATTTCAAAGTGGATCCTAGACCGTGCAGGGAGAGGTAGTGGAGGTAGATACATAAACACCGGACCGGCCATCTCAAAATGAAGGCGGCTTCTCATCGCTTTTGTAAAGTTTGCGAAGGCTGGAATCCATTAAGAAATCCACGGACCTGTAGAATCGCCAAGGAGAGAGAGAGAGAGAGAGAGAAAAGGAATGAAAAACAAGGTTTCTCTTAAAAGGAATTCAAACTTCCAAGAAAGGCAAACTCTGCAAATATTATTAGCCGTTCTTTTCTTCTGGCAGCTCTGCGCATGCGCACACTGGGAACAGGCTCCAGCTGTTCCTCTGCCTCACTGATGTCTAGCTCCGGAGGTAGGTGATAACTGCCAGACGGCCTTGGCCCCCTATCTGCCTCCGATGCAGAGCACTCGTCCGAGCCTTCCCCAGCATCCAGCACTGGCCCATGTTCCTCCCCAACCTCATTGTCCGACTCTGCTGGCAGCCACAACGGTAGCTTCCATAACCCTGGAAGTCTGAACCCACATAGAACCGTAGAAGTCTGGACTTACATAGCTTCCATAACTCTGGAAGTCCAGACCCACATAGTGTCTGAGTTAAGGGGATTTCAACAACAGACCCCTTTTGCTGATGGGACACTCGGCAAAGCGGCTCCCTGTTTGGGGGTCCCACTCAGCTCTGCTCCCCTTAACCAAGGGGCTGGCCCAGCCCATACCTGTCGATAGGCTTAATGATGAAGGGAATGGCCGTAAGCCCAACGGCCGTCGTCGTCCATTTCCTAACAGGGAGTGGCCAGCGGGTCAAGCTGCCCATGAGGTAGAGGGACCCTGCGCAGATGCGGTTGATGGTGAATCCAGGGATGGCCACCGAGGCCAAAGCTTGCCAGATGAAGGTGTCCACCACGGCCACGGCCGCCTGCGTGGCCCTCCCTTCCTCCTGAGGCTTCGCCTGGTCAGAAGGAAGATTTAAAGTCTTAGTCCTTATTTCTCCTTATTGAACAAATCACCGCAGAGTCCTTACGCGGCGGTCTCTCGCACGCCGGCTGGGGAATTCTGGGAGTTGAAGTCCACGCCTATTAAAACTTGCCAAGGTTGAAAAACACATGATTTTCCTGCACTAGGAAACATGTCCAATTACCCTCCGGCCTTCATACTTACAGCTGCTGCGGCTTTTTTACCCTTATCGACCGCATCTGCTGTCACGTAGGCCGTTGCCACGCCGTAACTAGCCCAGACCACGGAGACGGGTACCAAGGCCCTGAAGGATTCTCCCACCTCGTTAGCGTAGCCTGCAATAAACAGCAAAACCCACTCAGCTCTTCCCCCCCCCCCCCCCGTCCGCATTTTAATCTGCTTCACAGCCCTGCAAGGTAGGCCAGGCTCAGCAATTGTGACCTGGGTCTTCCTCCTGCTACGCCATACCTTGCTTCTTGGCTTAGCAGAAGGTGTAAAGCCAGCTCCTTCGCGATTCAAAATGCAACACAAGCCCGAATTGGGGCTTTGGGAACAAACCATGATTAAACAAATGATGATTGAGCACCTGATTTCCCCACGGAGGTTGTTAAGAGGCCTGCCACCTTGCCCTTTGGGTCTAGCAAACCAGTTATTTTGTTTTTAATTTAAACCATTGTTTAAATTTACAGGTAGTCCTTGACTTATAACAGTTCATTTAGTGACCGAATGAAAAAAGTAACAAATGACCCGTTTTTCACACCTATGATGGTTGTGGCATCCCCATGGTCACATGATCAAAATTCGGACATTGGCCACTGGTTCGTATTTATGACAAAGATTCACTTAACGACCGGGTTTCTAACTTATCCACTGCAGTGATTCACTTAACAACCACGGCAACAAAGATCATAAAAGGGGGCAAAGCTCGCTGAACAAATGTCTGACTTAAGAACAGAAATTTTGGACTCAGTTGTGGTCGTAAATCAAGGACTACACGAACAGCCTCTTCTTAAAATCCCCCCCAAAATGGAGAACCCGTATTCAAAATAATGCTCATCGATTGACGGATTATGGGCCAACAAGTCAATGTCAACTCTTTTGTGAGCACACAAATTTCTTTCATGAAATAAAATTTATTCATCAAGCATATATGACTGTATAGTAACCATTTATATACAATTCTGGCCACTGGTTTACCTATCATTTGTTTAGACAGGTGTTTATCTACTCGCCTACTTTCAAGGTTTCAGGGCAGTTTGGAATATAATGTCAATTAAAAACCAAAAGATATATTAAAAAGACCAGTTCTAATAGACAGTTTAGGTGGGCAGACAGGCCCGGTCCACTCTTCATATGCAATTTAATTTGTTCTCTCCCAATTCAGCAATCAGCAATTTCAATTTCAATTGAATTAAATCTGAAATTGAATCTGGATTGGACAGCTGCTCCTACCGTCCTAGCCTAAGGGGGCATCCTAACGGTAGGAGCAGCTGTCCGATCCAGATTAAATTTCGTGATGTTGTTAGGCACAAAGAAATGTGTCATCCGTGCCCTTCAAAACGCAGTCTTTTCCTCCTGCTGCCTCCAGGAGAGCCGTTCCAGAAAGTCACCTTGGGCCACACTTCCACATCCAGCTGTCTTCTTTCACGCCAAAAAACCCCAATTCTCACACTTTCTGGGCCTTCTTAAATTGTACCCCAACATCCTCCTGTCTCCTGCCCCTAACGGTGCCTGCATCTTGCCTGTTTTTTCCTCCGAGGCTTTCTTTAAAAACAACCCACATTCACACAACCCAGCCAAGGAACCTAATTAAGGAAGTCTTGAGCTCCCACAACGCATATAAAGCCACCAAAGGGTTCAAGCTACGCACAATTTCTCTCTCTCTCTCTCTCTCTCTCTCTCTCTCTCTCTCTCTCTCTCTCTCTCTCTCTCTCTCTCTCTCTCTCTCTCTCTCTCTCTCTCTCACACACACACACACACACACACACACACACACACACACACACACACACACCACACACACACACACACACACACACACACACACAAAATCAAGGTTAAAACTAATTCTATTCAAGACGTGCTCCGAAAACAGTTAATCCTCAATTTAAGACCACAACGTTTTTATTGCCTAGTGAAACATTTGTTAAGGGAATTTTGACCCCTTTTGGGCCACAGTTTAACAGATGTAACCGATTAACAGAGTTGGAAGGGACCTTGCAGGTCATCTAGCCCAACCCCCTGCCCAAGCAGGAGACCCTACATCTGCCTCTACCTAGGATCCAACTCACCACCTCCTGATTGTAAGAGCTCTGGTGGCAAGAGCTCCACCTCTAGGCCACAGCAGCTGGGTCTAAGTGAAGTCTGGTTGTTAAGTGAATCAGCGCAGTTGTTAACTTAGTAACCCGGTTAAGTGAATCTGGGCTCCCCGTTGATTCTGCTTGTCAGAAGGCGGCGAAAGGGGAAACCACGTGATTCCCGGGCATCTTGCAACCGTCATAACTACGAGTCAGTGGTCGAGCATATCATAACCCGGGCATCCTAAACCGTCATCAATATAAGTCCGTGGCCAAGCATCCAAAATTGGATCGGGGATGCTGCAACGGACGTTAAGTGTGAACGAAGGGCTGCAACGGACGTTAAGCGTGAACGACGGGTCCTAAGTCCTTTTTTCCCCACTTCCAACGGTCAGTAACCGAACGGTTGTAAGGCGAGGACTACCTGTACAGCGGATTTGATTCTAACGGGGCTTAGAAAAAAAATGTCGTGTGAAGGTAAAAAGATTTCTGCCCGGCATCTTGGGGAAGTCGGCAAAAGGTTTCTGCCTGCAAAAGTGAAAGCAACAGCAATGTCATTGCCCGAAAGTGAAAGTCCCCTTTCACTTTCGGCCAAAACAAGCCCCCCAATTCTCTCTTGCTCTTACACTCCCCCCTTTCATTCCTTGCCCGGAATCCACTGGGATTGCAGGATCTCCCCTTCTGCGCGCTTCCCAGGCGCTTCGGTTTTTTCCCCCCTCGGGACGCAGCGCGGCGGGCAGCCCTTCTGGACCCGCGGCCGCGGAGAAAGCGGCGCCCCTTCGCGGAACACTCACCCAGGTAGCGCACCCAGGTGTCCCGGTAGAGGTCCGGCGTGGGATCCGCGGCGCCCGGCCCAGCCATGCCTCGCTCGCCCGCTTACCCGCCACCAGCGGCGGCTGCAAGAACGCGCCCCGCCGCCGCCTCTCCACGGTGCGCCCTGAGCGCACGGCGCGCCGAGGAACCGGCCCCAAAGCCCGGCCCAAGCCGCTTCCTACTGGCCGCGGAGAGGGCGGGCAGAGGCGGAGGAGGGCCGGCCGCGGGGCCGGGTTCCACCTCCCTCTCGCCGCTGCTGGAGGACGGCTTCCTGCTCGGCCCCCTCGGGCAGCTAAGCTCCAGCCAGCCTGCGCCTGAATGGGCCAATTCGCCACGGCACATCTGGCTGCGGGACAATTCGACCATTCAATTATTTAAAATTATTTTTAAAAATTATTTTTATCATTGATATTTCCTTTGGTCTCTCCTTTGGCATCCTTCCTTTCATGATTCTATTCTATTAGTTTTGTTCCCTATGCCATCCATCTCGCAAACTGGCAAGATTCGTTTTTTTCTCGCCAGGTACATGTATACAACTGAACTAGACTGTGTTGTTTCTCTCTGTCATAGCATATATGTGGGTAGGGGGTTATATGCATACTTTTGTATTTATTTATTCTGTCATGGTTATGCCGTGTACATTGGAGGTGGAGACCCTTTGAGAGCTGTAGGCAACAAAATTTCATTTTAATATATGCCAATGAGTGTACATTCAAAGTGACAAAGTTATTCTATAGTTCTTCGATGTTAGTGTAACTCTTGTCATGTGGCGAGTTGACCATGGCGAGTTGGTCATGTGAGGTGATCATGGCTGTCCACTGTTGACCTCACCCGATTCCTAAGACGTCAGTAAGGGGCTCTTCCTGCAGGCAGGGGGTTGAAACTAGTTCCATCTGAGCTCTCCCCCAGTATGTTTGGTGGTGAACATTTTTTTTAACTTTTTAAATTATCTTAACATTGTTTTTAATCATTGTTTATTGTTCAGTGTTCTTGCACAACGTTGTACGCCGCCCTGAGTCCCTCGGGAGTAGGGCGGCATAGAAGAACCAAATAATAAATAAATAATAAATAAATAATAAGCGCATCAGCGTGCCTACTGTCCCTGTCCTAATGCTCCCCTTTATTAGTACCCATCTTATGTATATAAACAATGTTATATCTATGTATATCACCAATACGTACTTGACAAAAACAAATAAATAAAATAAATAAATGGCGAGTTGACCATGGCGAGTTGGCCATGGCAAGTTGATCATGGTGATTTGACCATGGCGAGTTGGCCATGTGAGTTGGCCATGGCGAGTTGACCATGGCGAGTTGACCATGGCGAGTTGGCCATGGCGAGTTGGCCCTGTGAGTTGGCCATGGTGAGTTGACCATGGTGAGTTGACCATGGTGAGTTGACCATGGTGAGTTGGCCATGGTGAGTTGACCATGGCGAGTTGGCCATGTGAGTTGGTCATGGCGAGTTGACCATGGCGAGTTGGCCATGGTGAGTTGGCCATGTGAGTTGACCATGGCGAGTTGACCATGGCAAGTTGGCCATGTGAGTTGGCCATGTGAGTTGACCATGGCGAGTTGACCATGGTGAGTTGGCCATGTGAGTTGGCCATATGAGTTGGTCATGGCGAGTTGACCATGGCGAGTTGGCCATGGCGAGTTGACCATGGTGAGTTGGCCATGTGAGTTGACCATGGCGAGTTGACCATGGTGAGTTGGCCATGTGAGTTGGCCATGTGAGTTGACCATGGCGAGTTGACCATGGTGAGTTGGCCATGTGAGTTGGCCATGTGAGTTGACCATGGTGAGTTGACCATGGTGAGTTGGCCATGGTGAGTTGCCCTTGGCAAGTTGCCCTTGGTGAGTTGTCATAGACCTGGCCAGCTCACCTTCCCGCTGGGCTCTCCAACCTGCCACTGCCCGTCCCTGCAGAAAGCAGGCCAGCCCAACCAGAAAGTCCCAGGATGAAGCAGCGGGTGGGAATGTCCCAGGTTAGACGAAGTGAACGTGCACACGCAAAATGCGCACTTCCAATGCGATGCGATAGGGAAGGTAAGTGGAACCTACCCATTTGGAAGAGACTTGGAGATCTTCTAGTCTAACCCACTGCTTAAGCAAGAGACCCTATACCAATTTGGACAAGTGACTGACCACTCTTTTCTTAAAAACCTCCAGTGATGGAGCGCCCACAACCTCTGGTGGCAAGTTGTTCCACTGGCTAATTGTCCTCACTGTTAGGAAGTTTCTCCTCAATTCCAGATTGCTTCTCTCCTTGATTAATTTCCATCCATTGTTTTGTGTCCTGCCCTCTGGTGCTTTTAATGCTTTTAATGCACGCAATCATCAAAAGCATTGCAAATTCACGCCAGATTTTTTGGTCAATCCCATAGCTGTTGCTGTTTGCTTTGCACTGACCAGCTGGCATGAATGAACCCATTTCACAGGTTTTCCAACTCTCAAGTTCTGCTTGGTCTCCTCGTGACGTTTATTTTTAACCCTTGTTGTCAAAGCCAGCCAACCCTTTCTAAAGCCCCTGTTTAGTTTCTGCTTGGAAAAATAATGACGCAAAATAAATATTTTCACTCTTTCGGCTTGTATAATTCAAACGTCTGCCTTGTATTATTATTCTTTTTAAAATGATTTTAACGCTTTTAATGCTGTGAGCAGCCCAGAGGGAATTTGAAACAAGATGGGCGGCAAATAAATTTAATCAATAAAATAATGAAGAATAATATAGCCCTGCAGTAATTTTTCCAATACCTCGGGGGGGGGGGGGAAGGAACAGGACACTAACCAAGCTTGCAGAATAAATTAAAGAGCAAAGATGTTACTACCTGGACAGAGATAGTTTTCATGGAAAAAAAATAATGCATTTTCTCTTTTATTAAAACATTTGCATTTTTTTTTTAAAAAAGTAAGGTTCTTACTGTCTGTCTTACATTTTGTAAATTCCTACCTAATGTTTACAGTTTGTAAATCCCCCTTGTTTCATTTTTCTTCTTTTCTCCTTCTGGTTGATTAAAAATCTTTTAAAAATAAAAAAAAAATTAAAAATTATTTGAAGGTTGCAGAGAAAACCTCAAAGTGTCCAGTCAGTGGCTTCATATTTCTTTCTTTCTTTCTTTTTTTGGCCAACCGTTCAGAATATCCAATAGAGAAATTCTCCGGATAGGAGCAGGTAAGGGAGACATATTCCCTCTTCTTAATTTTCCTAATGTCTCCCCAACTTGTGCGGTGGAAAACATCCTGTCGTGCAAAGGATAAAGCGACCTAAAACAAAAATAGGTCGGTAAATTTGGAGTGGGGTTCTGTAGGAAGAGCTCTGTGGAGGCTGGTGGCTGACCGCCCTGTCAAAATCCCAGAGCTAGCAAAAGGAATTGAGGCAGGCTGAGGGATTGTTTAAGGCAGTTGGTGAGCAGCAAATCCCAAGGGGTGGGGGCTCAGCTACTGGGAGACCTTCAGGGGCTCCTCATTTTCTGACCCAGTTTCCGTGGCAAAAGGGATTCGAAGGACGGTTGCCCTCGGCGTCGCCTCAAAAGAGACGAATAAGCGAGCAGACTTCTGAGATAAACAGACATCACCAGCTGGAAGCTTGTCGATTTTAATCCCGGGGAGAAAACTGTACCTAAGGACGGGCCTTTCGATGGCTTTCGAAGCGGAGCCTCCCTGCACAGGAATAGTGTACCTCAGCCAATGGCAGAGAACGCCACTGTCGTTGGACCGCACAGACACCTAATGCTAAGCTTCCATGGACTTGGGGAGGGGGCTCTCCTCGACCCCTTCGTACCCGCCGGGGTCCAAAGCATTCTGCCACCAAAGAGGCCCAGAAGCCCCATTGCTTCGAGCAGCCCTAAACCAGAAAGCAGGCAAGCCGATTTCCACGTAAGCCCGACTACTACATCTCTCCTGCGTCCTGAACCGATTGGCGGCGGGGGCCACGGGGACCCCTTTCTATAAAACTTGGGGTTCACAGGACCGATTCGTCGTCCGCTCACAACATCGTTGGAAGCCTTGAAGTCCCCTGACCGCCGGAGCAAAAATTCCACCCCCCAAAGAAGGCGGAGGATGGAGGATGGTGCCCACCCCTGGCACCCCACCCCCCGGGGGGCCGGGAGAGCAGGGGAGAGGCCCGTCGGAGATGCCATCTTCATCACGCATGGTTGTTCTTCATCCTCTGGGTCGGTCCGTCCAACTCCTGAAACTTCTCTTCCGATTTCTTATCCGGGAGTAAAACCTCCACCGTGTAACTGATTTTCTTGGCGTGGAGGTAGCTGTATGTATTGTCGAAGCGGAGGACATCTGGGGTGGGTGGGGAGGGACAGAAGAAAGAGACCGTCAGGCAAGGACCCCACGTGGAATACGGCACCCAGTTTTTTGGGTCACCGCATTCTAAAAAAAAGATAATAATAATAATAATAATAACAACAACAACAGAGTTGGAAGGGACCTTGGAGGTCTTCTAGTCCAACCCCCTGCCTAGGCAGGAAACCCTACACTACTTCAGACAAATGGTTATCCAACATCTTCTTAAAAACTTCCAGTGTTGGAGCATTTACAACTTCTGGAGGCAGGCTGTTCCACGGATTAATTGTTCTCACTGTCAGGAAATGTATCCTTAGTTCTAGGTTGCTTCTCTCCTTGTTTAGTTTCCACCCTAATTGCTTCTTGTCCTGCCCTCAGGTGCTTTGGACTCCCTCTTCTTTGTGGCAACCCCTGAGATATTGGAACACTGCTATCGTGTCTCCCCTGATCCTTCTTGGATGTTGAGACTTTGGATGTTGAGACTTTGGAAAGAGCGCAGAGAAGAGCAACTAAGATGATCAAAGGCCTGGAGGCTCAAACGTACGATGAACGGTTGCAGGAACTGGGCATGGTTAATCTAGTGAAGAGGAGGACCAGGGGAGACATGATAGCAGTCTTCCAATATTTGAGGGGCTGCCACAGAGAGGAGAAGGTCAAGCTATTTTCCAAAGCACCTGAAGGCCAAACAAGGAAGAACGGATGGAAACTGAACAAGGAGAGATTCAACCTAGAAATAAGGGAGAAATTTTCTGACAGTGAGAGCAATCAACCCACGGAACAGAAGTTGCCTTCGGAAGTTGTGGGAGCTTCATCCCTGGAGGCTTTCAAGAAGAGATTGGACTGCCATCTGTCAGAAATGGTGTAGGATCTCCTGCTTGAGCAGGGGGTTGGACTAGATGACCTACATGGTCCCTTCCAACTCTGTTAATCTGAATCTATCTAAGATGATCAAAGGCCTGGAGGCTAAAACGTAGGGTGAACGGTTGCAGGAACTGGGCATGGCTAGTCTAATGAAGAGAAGGACCAGGGGAGACATGATGGCAGTCTTCCAATATTTGAGGGGCTGCCAGAAAGAAGAGGGGGGTCAACCTGTTCTCCAAAGCAGCTCAAGGCAGGACAAGAAGCAACGGATGGAAACTAATCAAGGAGAGAAGCAACCTGGAACTAAGGAGAAACAGTGAGAACAATTAACCCGTGGAACGGCTTGTGTTCAGAAGTTGTGGGAGCTCCATCACTGGAGGTTTTCAAGAAGAGACTGGACAGCCACCGGTCTGGAATGGGCTAGGGTCTCCTGCTTGAGCAGGGGGTTGGACTAGATGACCTCCAAGGTCTCTTCCAACTCTGTTTTCCTGTTATTAAAGAAGGCAGCTGGTCCCTGAACTAGAGGCTAAATGACATGTAAAAGCATACTCTTTGCAGGTTTTTATATCTTTGCCTTTTTTTTAGAAGGGTGCTGGACTCCACGCTATTCATTTAGTGACCGTTCAGAGTTACAACGGCGCTGACGAAACTGACTGACAACTGGTCCTCGCACTTAACGACTGCCGCCGCATTCTCATGGTCACCTGGTCAAAATTCAGGTGCTTGGCAACTTGGCACCTAACCCCGCGGATGCTGCAAAGGTTGTTAAGTGTGAAAAAACGGTCCTCTTTTTTTTTTCCAGTGCCGCTGCAACTTTGAGCGGTCACTAAATGAACCGTTGTAAGTCGAGGACCAGGCGTATGAAATGCGCAAGGGGAGGAAAAGCAGCAGGTGCGGGCAGAGATGACTCACAGATTCCGGCATCTGGGCAGGTGAGGCTGCCGTCTTCAGGGACCAGGTGTGCGTTGTAGCGCTGGTTGGGGTACACCTCAGCCATCTCCCCAGCGTGCTGGCGGGACCCCACCTTGGTCTTCAGGTAGACGCCGAAGCCGATATCGGCCCCATCAGACATGAACTGCCACCTTCGATTTGCAACAGAAGACAAATCAATCAGAAGACGAGATTGGACAACAATTTGTCTGGAATGGTGTAGGGTCTCCTGCCTGAGCAGGGGATTGGACTAGATGACCTCCCAGGTCCCTTCCAACTCTGCTATTCTATTTCTATTTCGTTCCCTGTTCCTATTCTATTCTATTCTATTTTCTATTTTCTATTCTATTCTTTGCTATTCTATTCTATATTCTATATTCTATATTCTATTCTATTTGCTATTTTATTCTATTCTATATTCTATGCTATGCTATGCTATGCTATTCTTTGCTATTCTATTCTATATATATATATATATTCTATACTCTATACTCTATACTCTATTTTCTATTCTATTCTTTGCTATTCTATTCTATTCTATTCTATGTTCTATGTTCTATTCTTTGCTATTCTATTCTATTTTCTATTTTCTATTATTTTCTATTATTTTCTATTATTTTCTATTTTCTATTTTCTATTCTATTTGCTATTTTATTCTATTCTATATTCTATGCTACGCTATGCTATTCTTTGCTATTCTATGCTATACTCTATATATATTCTATACTCTATACTCTATACTCTATATTCTATATTCTATTATTTGCTAGTCTATAGTCTATAGTCTATATTCTATATTCTATTCTTTGCTATTCTATTCTATATTCTATATTCTATATTCTATATCCTATATCCTATATCCTATATCCTATATTCTATATTCTATATTCTATATTCTATATTCTATATTCTATATTCTATATCCTATCCTATTATAGAGCAGAGCAGAGCCCGAAAGGACCCTTGAGAGCTTCTAGTCCAGCCCCCTGCTCAAGCAGGAGATCCTATACCAGTTCATAAGTCGTAAGTCGTAAATCAAGGTCTACCTGTACCAATTTCTGAACAGAGGGTTTTGAAGTTTCAATCTTGCTTTATTATTTATTTATTGTCCTACCTGACAACTATTTTGTCATTCAGACATTAGCTAGAGGACAGGCGAACAATCTGCAAATAGAATGAGTAGTTTAAAATTTGTTTGGGCCTGTTTCACAAAGGATGTAAATATATTCATCGGTATTCCTTTGTGGGAATAATTGGTTATCACCGCCTCCTAATATGTGATAATGTGTTTGTGGGATATTTTTAATGCCCGTTTTCTAATGTCTTGCTTGTTTTGCATTTTGTTTGTGTTAATATTGGGGTTGTTTTTTTTGGAGTTTTGTATTTTAATAAAATAAAAATTGGCAGGGGAAAAAAAGAATTTAGCTTCAGAACCTGGCTGCCCCTGGGTGCCCCTGACCTGCCCCTTCTCTGCCAGCCTACATGGCAGGTGTGAAAGGTAAGAACTAAGGTGCAAGAAGACCATCATAGAATGGAATAGAATTCTTTATTGGCCAAGTGTGATTGGACACACAAGGAATTTGTCTTTGGTGCATATGCTCTCAGTGTATATAAAAGAAAAGATACAATTGTCAAGAATCATGAGGTGCAACACTTAATGATTGTCATAGGGTACAATAAGCAATCAGGAATCATGTCCATCTCACCGAGCTCTTTGAAGGCCCCTAACCCTCCTTCCTCTTCTTCCCATGCTGCCGAGTTCCCCCTGGACCTACCTCAAGACGCAGCCCGGAAAAAGGATCTCGTATTCCAGTTGCTGAGAAGAACCCCGGTTCACCATTACCGAATGCTCATACTGTTGCTTCAGCTGATCTCGCACGTAGTATTTGGGTGGGACGTCACCGCCGAGGCATATCTAGAACACAGAACACAGTATCTGTGAAACGGAGATCAGGAGCCCATCAGAAGAAAAACCTACCTCAAGGTTTTACAACCTTGACATCTTTAAGATATGCAGACCTCAACGCCCAGAATTCCCCAACCAGGTATTCTGGGAGTTGAAGTCCACCCGTCTTAGAAGTTGCCAAGTCTGAAAAACATTGGCCTATCCCATCGTTCTCCCGACGGTCCTCGTAAGGTCATCTGAGGACCAATGTCCAGAATGTTTTGCTGCCGCTTCTTTCACAACTGGCTGGATTTACATGACTCATTCCACTCTAAACCATTTCTAAGCCACAACTAAGCCAGGCTAAAACTGCATACAACTCTAGGAGATGACCAGGCTGAGCCTGAGGGGGGGGGGGGCAAGCATATAATCAGTCTTGAGTCCTTTTTGTGCCCAGAAGATATACAAGTCCAGCCCACTTTGATTTCCATTCCTTCTTATCTACCGCCAATTTACTTTTGGACAGTTAGTAGTTCGGATTCTTGTAGCAAGCTTAAACTTGCAAGAAACCTGTATTTGAATGGCCTTGTTTCCTGATTTCTTGCGCCTGGTATAATCCCCTTGTGTCAAGGCCTTGTTCCCTTTTCAGAGTTTTCTGTGTGAATATTAGTAACTAGTAAAAGCAGGTTTATGGCTTTGCAGTTGCTTGAATCCTGCAACTGACACTTAGTCCACAAACCCTGGTTAAATGATGGATTAGCATGGGTAAATCCAAGGACTGCCTATTTTCCAGCTGCTTCTATGCCTCTCCTGTTATTTTGGATGCCTTCTTGCACTTTTCAATGCATCAGAATAGAGCTGGAAGGGACCTTAGGGGTCTTCTAGTCCAACCCCCTGCTCAAGCAGGAGATCCTATGCCATTCCAAAGTGACTGTCCAGTCTCTTCTTAAAAACCTCCAGTGATGAAGCACCCACAGCATCTGAAGGTTGGTTAATTGTTAATAGTTCATACCATAGTTCTCACTGTTAGGAAGTTTCTCATTCATTCATTCATTCATCCGTCCGTCCGTCCGTCCATCTGTCCATCCATTCATTTGTTTGTTCTGTGAATGGTGACCTTTAGCAGTCACACTTTCCAACTGCTAGCGGCTAATTTTGCAAACGTTTCTGGTTTTAAGTGGCCGATAAATATTCCATACCTTGGATTCACATTTGGGGTTTCCATCAGGGTCCGTGAGGGTCCCCCCATATATCATGGGGATCTCTGCAGGGTCAATATATTTCTGTAACTCTTCCTTCCAATTTGCTAGAAAAAAAGTTTTAAAAAAATGTTGCTCTTTCCCATAGATTCTTGGTTTGGGTTGCTGGGTAGCTCCAAAACATTTTGAACACTTATAAAATCATAACAAAGGACCAAAACATTAAAAAAAATGCAAGCAGTGAAGTTTGGAAATGCATAAAGGGACAATGGTAATCTTAGCTGAACTAACACAGTTTTAAATATTCGTGTTTAGAGCATTGCTTTAGACCAGTGGTGAAATCCAATTTTTTAAAAAAACTACTGGTTCTGTGGGCGTGGTTTGGTGGGTGTGGTGTGGCTTTGTGGGTGTGACTTGGTGGGCATGGCAGGGGAAGGATACTGCAAAATCCCCATTCCCTCCCCACTCCTGGGGGAAGGATACTGCAAAATCTCCATTCCCACCCCACTCTGGGGCCAGCCAGAGGTGGCATTTGCCGGTTCTCTGAACTACTCAAAATTTCCGCTACCGGTTCTCCAGAACCTGTCAGAACCTGCTGGATTTCACCCCTGGTTTTAGACAGAAATGACCTACTAGGTACTACATTGTTAATATAACTTAAAAAATTAAAGCCAAATATGAATTAATACAGACCAACTATAAAAAAGGAGAAAAAATGCAACCCGTCACTGGTGTGTTAGAAACAGGAAATTAAACAAGCAAATAATAATAATAATAATAATAATAATAATAATAATAATAATAATAATAATAATAATAATAATAATAATAATAATAATAACAACAACAACAACAACAACAACAACAACAACAAACAAACAAACAAACAAACAAACAAACAAACCGCCCTGAGTCCTTCGGGAGTTGGGCGGCATATAAGAAAGCCAAATAAATAAATAAATAAATAAACAACAACGCAACCCACCTCCCAGGACAATTAACTTCCTCCGGGTATCTTCACTCAGAATGTGCTTCACCAGGTTGTAAGCTACTGGGAACAGTTTTGGAGCTGTGTGATGGGCAGGAGAAACGAAGGAGGAGGATTATGTCGAGAAATAAATGACATCTTTTTCTGCAAACAAAATGCATGTTCCAACAGGGAAGGACTGAGGCTCACCTTTAATGATAAATAAATGTTTAAGGGACTCGGGGAAGTTGTCTTCGAACATGCCAAGAAGCTGGAAATGTAAAGAAAGGATTAAATTGCAATACTTTATAGTACGATAGATCATGATTTCATCCTAACAGCAGGATCCAAAACCAAATTGGGACATTCAGGGTATAAAAGAGCATTGCTAACCCTTGGCCCCTTGAAGCTATGTGGACTTCAACTCCCAGAATTCCCCAGCCAGTATGTTTTAAGATATGTGGACTTCAACTTCCCAGAATTCATCAGCCAGAATGTTTTAAGAGTGTTTCTCAACCTGGATAACTCTAGGATGTGGACTTCAAGTCCCAGAATTCCCCGGCCAGCATGGCTGACCGAGGAATTGTGGGAGTTGAAGTCCAAAGTTGAGATACACTGTTTTAAGATATGTGGACTTCAACTTCCCAGAATTCATCAGCCAGAATGTTTTAAGAGTGTTTCTCAACCTGGATAACTCTAGGATGTGGACTTCAAGTCCCAGAATTCCCCAGCCAGCATGGCTGACCGAGGAATTGTGGGAGTTGAAGTCCAAAGTTGAGATACACTGTTTTAAGATATGTGGACTTCAACTCCCAGAATTCCTCAGCCAGAATGTTTTAAGAGTGTTTCTCAACCTTGATGATTCTAGGATGTGGACTTCAAGTCCCAGAATTCCCCAGCCAGCATGGCTGACCGAGGAATTGTGGGAGTTGAAGTCCAAAGTTGAGATACACTGTTTTAAGATATGTGGACTTCAACTTCCCAGAATTCATCAGCCAGAATGTTTTAAGAGTGTTTCTCAACCTTGATGATTCTAGGATGTGGACTTCAAGTCCCAGAATTCCCCAGCCAGCATGGCTGACCGAGGAATTGTGGGAGTTGAAGTCCAAAGTTGAGATACACTGTTTTAAGATATGTGGACTTCAACTCCCAGAATTCCTCAGCCAGAATGTTTTAAGAGTGTTTCTCAACCTTGATGATTCTAGGATGTGGACTTCAAGTCCCAGAATTCCCCAGCCAGCATGGCTGACCGAGGAATTGTGGGAGTTGAAGTCCAAAGTTGAGATACACTGTTTTAAGATATGTGGATTTCAACTCCCAGAATTCCTCAGACAGTAGGCTTTGATATGCCTGTTCTTCAACTCCTGGAATGTGTGTCCAATGTTGAAAGATACTCTGGAAAAATTCTCCATGCAGGAAACGAAACCTCTTGGCCCATCTCACCTCTATGTAAACATCTACGGAGGGCTTCCACAGATGCTTCAAACCGAGTCCTTCAAAATCATAAATCATCAGGATAGTCTCGATTTTTCTCCCCATCTTAAGAAAAAAGGGGGAGAAGAGGGAAGAAAGAGAGATGGGGGAAAGAAAATATGAAAGACATGAAATAGGAATAGCAGCAGTCACATTTTGATCCCTAAAGCTTTGAAAAGAATAACAGAGTAGGAAGGGACCTTGGAGATCTTCTAGTCCAACCCCCTGTTCAAACAGGAGACCCTATACCAGTGATGGCAAACCTTTTTTGGTTTTCGTGCCAAAAGGGGGGGCGCAGGGTGGGTTGTCCGCATGCGTGCCCCCCCTCCCGGCACGCGATGACACGCCCATTTTTTGCTCTCCCCAGGCTTCGGAGCCTTTCTAGCCTTTATTTCTAAGCTCCGGAGCCTTTCTAGGAGCCTGGGGAGGGAGAAAACAGCCTTCCCCACCCCCTGGAGGCCCTCCGGAGGCCAGAAATGGCCCGTTTCCCAACTCTTTCTTCCCTCTTCCAGCCTCCGGAGGACCTCCGGGCGGGGGGAAGGCCGTTTTCACCCTCCCCAGGCTCCTAGAAAGGCTCCGGAGCTTGCAAGGAGCAAAAAATGGGCCTTCCCCACCCCCTCTGGAGCTGAAAACAGGCTGTTTCCCGACTCCCAGTGGGCCCAGAAGGCCCGAAAATCAGCTGGACCTGAGCTCGCGTGCCCACCGATATGGCTCCACGTGACACTTGTGGCACGTATGCCATAGGTTCGCCATCACAGCCCTATGCTATCTGGACAAATGACTGTCCAATCTCTTCTTAAAAAGTGATGGAACATTCACAACTCTGGTGGCAAGCTGTTCCACTGGTTAATGGCTCTCATTGTCAGGAAATTTCTCCTTAGTTCTAAGTTGCTTCTCTCCCTGATTAGTTTCCACCCATTGCTTCTTGTCCTGCCCCCAGGTGCCTTGGAGAAAAGTTTGACTCCCTCTTCTTTGTGGCAGCCCCTGAGATATTGGAAGACTGCTATCATGTCTCCCCTAGTCCTTCTTTTTCATTAAACTAGACATACCCAGTTCATGCAACCGCTCCACATATGTTTTAGCCCTCGGTCAGGTACCTTTTGATCAAGAACCCTAGGATTTTTATTCAATTTTACTTTACATCGAATAAATTCCACGTCCTGGAAAAAAAAATCAGAACGTCTGGATCATGGCCTCCGGCCCTCCTGTCTTACTTTTTTGGTCTGTTTGTCGCAAAGCTCCCGCAAAGACTCGCAGTCCTGGAATTTATGTTTGAGCAGGTCCTGTTTCGAAGCAGAGAAGAGGATTCCTTTGGGATCCAGGGTCCCAATGATCTCGTAGCGAACCGGGCAGCCCTCCCGATCAAAGCCACAGGTGCCTCCAGCCATGTACTTCCGGATAACCTGCGACGAGAAGCAGACAGCCAGGTGAGACAGGCCAGTCTCCAAGAGATGGACCTAGCCAAACAACGCCGAAAGGCATCTGACCCAGTTCATAGAATGGCCCCACGCTGTCATGCCCCCATCGGAGCCTGAATCGGCGGAGGAAGACGAGACGGAACTGTAGTAGACAGAGATCGAGGGGGCGGCTTCACTGGCTTGGAAGGAAAATGGGGAGGAGCAGGGCCAGTCAGGCCATGGCCTTTCAGGATTGGGACGGCTTGTAGGCAGGGAGGAAGGGGGAGCAGGATGACCAGGAGAGGCTAAGCAGTGGACATGAGAGATAGAGCTCAGGTGATGAGCAAGGAACACCCCCTCCTGATCCGCGAGAACGGAGAGTGGAGAGAAGGCGAGAACAGCGCAGACTGACCCAACTACTCAGGAGGAGAGCGCCCCGCCCCTCTTCACAAGGCACACCTGGGGTCTGAGTCTTAAGAAGATGCTGTTTGGAGGGGCATTGGTCAAGAACAAATGCTGAATTCCTGGAGTGTTGAGTGCCGATGTTTGAACTTTCCTGAATTCCTTGCATTCTTTCTGGATTTCTTGCTGTGCAGCCGTGGTGCTCACAGCGTTGGGCTGGACTATTTGCAGCCAGAGGCTGCTTGAGGTGTGTGTGTGTGTGTGTGTGTGTGTGTGTGTATGAGAGAGAGAGAGAGAGAGAGAGAGAGAGAGAGAGAGAGAGAGAGAGAGAGAGAGAGAGAGAGAGAGAGAGAGAGAGAGAGAGAGAGAGGAGAGAGAGAGAGAGAGAGAGAGAGAGAGAGAGAGAGAGAGAGAGAGAGAGAGAGAGATTACTTTGCTCTGGGACTTGCCAGAAACATGGGAGCGTTTGGAGAAATTTGGAACCATAAAGGGGCAGTTTGAACTGCCAGCTGCCTGTGTTGCCTCTCTGCTGTGCCCCCCGTCATCACACACGCTTTTTGAGGCGACCAAGATGGCACACCATGGAAGCCAAGAGACGGGGGAGAGCGTTCCATTCTCGGGAGGAACCGGCATCACCTGGGATCACCTGAGACTCACCTCTGGGGCTTTCCATTCCTTAATGTGGTCAGAATCCATATACTTGCGCACCTGCACATGCTGTTCCCAAGAAACAAGAGAGAACAAGCAAAAAGGGATGAGAATGAAGGAGTGATCGTTCGAAGTTATAACGGCACTGAAAAAAGTGACTGATAACCGTTTTTCACATGACCATTGCATTGTAGATCCAAGCTAGTCTACAAACACAGCCTAGTAAAACCTGCAGTTTGCTAGGTGTCCCTTGTCCCATGCGTATAAAAAATAAATAAGCCGAGCGAGTTGCTTCTTACCTTCCTGAGCATGGCTTCCGACTTCGGCAGGTCAAAACACCGGGCTGAAAGAAAATAACGATGGTTAGGAATCCTCTGACGCGGCACCTGTTGTGAGAGTTCCCGCCCAGAGGTGGTGTTCTGCTGGTTCGGACTGGTTCGAGCGAACCGGTAGTAGCAACCTGCGGGTGGTCGCCCACCTGCCCCGGCACTATGCCGCCCTATTTAAGCTCATTTTGAAGCCACGCGCATGCGGGGAAGCCACGCACGCGATCAAAGCTCATGCGTGGAAGGCCGTGCACATGCGTTGGCAGGGCGCGTGCGAGCAAAGCGAGCATTTGTGAACCGGTTGGGAAGGTAAGTGAATATACCACCTCTGTTCCCAACCCTTTGAGTAGGGAGAGTTCTTCCATTGATCAAGTACGACGGCTAGATTTGAATCCACGTCCAAGAGAGCAATCAATTTGCCACTTCTATTTACCCTTCATTGAACTTATCCTGGGCTCACTTTAATCCCCTTACACGGCAGCATGGGAAAACTATCCAGAGTCACTCTGGCTAGTGAGACAGGCGGCATATAAATTTATGAAATAAATCAATGTGGGGAAATCTCCATTTATGGCTGTTTGAAGCAGATGCCATATAAGACAGCCTCAACCCATGTCTTGCTATACCACCAATTCTGGAGAGACCCTCATTTCTTGTCTATGGATTAGATTCATATCCCAGTCATCACTTTATGGAAAAAAACTTCTTCGGAGGGAGTAGCAATGAAAAAATCCTGCAAGCCGGGAAGATCGTTAGCATCTCGTTAGGGCTGGGGGAAAAAAGCTTCGAAAAAGCTACATTCGGAGTATAAGATGCACCCAAATTTTCAGCTTCTTTTAGGGTGCGTCTTATACTCCGAAAAATACAGTATTTAGCAATGCAGAATTTGGGGGTGGGGAGATCTTTGCCAACTGGTATTTCCTAATTTAAAAAAACACACAACCAAAGACAAAACTTCTGGAACCTTAAAATGCCTAGTAAATTCTTTTTAAAAGGAGTTAAATCACTGACATCTGATGAGATGGTTGTTAAGGGGGGCAATCCCCCGTATTAGAGGTCGATGGATCTTTGCTTCCCTTTTGAAGTCATTCTCATTAGAAAATAAAACCGAGATTCAAATCTAATTAACAAAATATTTATTTCAGTAGAAAAGTAATAAAAAGAATTCCTTAATAAACTACATCTTATCGGCTAATGAAAAAATCACGTCTGCCTTAGGCAGAAATGGAGGAAGAGAAGGAAGGGAGTTGGACTCCTGGAATGCAGGCATGCGTAGTAGAACATATCACATGTCTGCTTGACCATAAATACAAGAAACCGTAGAAAACATAGAGATGCACAAACTGGCAATATTCACATCGTGACAATGCTTACTTACCTCTGCAGGTGGATATTAAATATGAATATCTGAACATTAAAAGGAATTTAATTTTGTTTCCATTGTTCCTCACTGCAGCTGGTACAGGGTATGAAAACCTTATAGAAGCTACGCTCTGGCCACGGAAAATGCATCCACTTTCCTACGGAACCGCTGCAAATTTCTTTCTTACCTCGAAGCCATTTCAACAAGTAGTAGTCATCCTGTGCTGGAAGACCTGGTAAGATATCTTGAATATTCTCACGGAACTGTAGAAAAGGGAAGGGGGGGAAATGGGCGTGGTTGTGATTTACATTCCAGTTGCAAGCTTTCGTTTCTTGCTCAAGCCGCGTAATGGGAATCAGTCAAAATAAAATAGTGGTTAGATTTACCTGGCAAACCGGGCTTTCCTGCCTTCCTTTGAAAGCATACATGCATTTATGCATTTATAACTCACAGTGGAGGGAAAGTCAAAGAACCGGGAAAGTTGGGAAGCAAAAGGCGTACTTTTCAATGGGAGGGAGTTGAACTCCCGGAAGCCCTGGTTGCGCAGTGGTTAGAATGCAGTATTGCAGGCTAATTCTGCCAACTGCCAGCAGTTCGATTCTCAACGGTTCAACGTTGACTCAGCCTTTTATCCTTCCGAGGTCGGTAAAATGAGGACCCCAGATTTTTGTGGGGAATATGCTGACTCTGTAAACCCCCTAGAGAGGGCTGCAAAGCACTGCAAAGCGGTATATAAGTCTAAGTGCTGTTGCTATTGCCCTCCCTCCCTCCCTCCCTTCCCTCCCTCCCTTCCCCAGTGGCTAGAATGCAGTATTGCAAGTTAACTCTGCCGACTGCCAGGAGTTCGATCCTAACCGTCTCAAGGTTGACTCAGCCTTCCATCCTTCCGTGAAACGAGCAGCCAGATTGTTGGGGGCAAGAGGCTGACTGTAAACCGCTTAGAGAGGGCTGGAAAGCACTGGGAAGCGGTATATAAATCTAGGTGCTATTGCTATCGCCTGATGATTGTCCAGAGTCACCCGCTGTCAAGCCTAAAGCGGGACTAGAACTCCCCGTCTCCTGGTTATTAGCCTGGTGCTTTCGCTACCAAACCACTGGTCTCCTGGACGCTGCGGTCATGAAGGAATATGAGCACGTGTGAACCCATCCTTCGCCAAGGGATGGAGCCGAGGTGGCACAGTGGTTAAAAGCAGCACTGCAACCTTCAGCTGATTGCTAGTTCAGCAGTTCAGCTGTTCAAATCTCACCAGGCTCAAGGTTGACTCAGCCTTCCATCCTTCCGAGGTGGGTAAAATGAAGACCCAGATTGTTGGGGGCAATATGCTGAACTCTGTAAACCACTTAGAGAGGGCTGTCAAGCACTATGAAGCGGTATATAAGTGCTATTGCTATTGCTATTGGCGACATGAAGCTGCACGTGTGAATGAAGCCCAGGGATTGTGGCATGGGAGTGACCCTGGATATCAAAATACACTTAATCCGATTTAATCAACACCCACGGTTGCTAGGGAAAAGATCTTACATTCAGTGAGGTTATTCTAGTTCAGTTGCTCTTGGTTTCATCTTATCACACAAGATCTTTACAAGGTCAGAATCTTCTGGATATAGGCAAACATTATTATACCTTGTATAATAGGTATATAACACGATTATCCACTATCACATCTCTTCTAGTGCCACTTATTACGAAAACAGTTAATAAGCATGTACAATAAGGGAGTGTCTGAATGCCAGGAGGAGCAAATTGGTTGCCAATAAAAAAAAATCAGGTCAAGAGAAAACGGTCTCGATTCCAATTCCTAAAAAGAAATTGTTTTTTTTCTTTAAATGCACTTTTAAGTTCGAAAACCTTTTTGTTTTTGTTTTGCAAAACAACAAAGCCAGAGTTTTTAGCCCAGCTACCTCACCGAGGTTGAAAAATTGAAGAACGGATTTCTCAATGCTTTGGCGTGCTTGATGGAATAACTTTTTTAATTCAAAAAGTTTTATTAGTACAAAGTACAAACATTTTTCTTTTTTTCTCCCCCCCTTCCCTCCCTCCCCCTCCCGTCCCCCCTCTCACCCCCCCCCCGACTTCCCAGAGAAAGCACAGGGCATAATATTCAATAAAATAAGTTTCAATTATTCTAACAAATTCTTAATTTCCACATCTCTTTAGATTTTTAACTCCTTGTTGCTCAAGACCTTTTAAGCATAATCTAAAAATCAAGCATATTGTTAATCAAGCATCATTTCAATCTCTCAGGGTAATAATTTACTCCACTAATTATCTTTCCTTTATATAGAATTTATATAATCTTTAAAGCATAATAATAAAAGAAAAAAAAGGAAAAAAAAAGGAGAAATCCATTTCATTCAGTTACAACCATCAACATCATTGTTGACGAAGCAGGGATAAATATCTTTCAGCTGTGGCTAGGGGGACCTTTGCACAGGTACGTCTGGTGCACCAATTGCGACCCTACTTGGAGAAGGAGGCACTTCTCACAGTCACTCACGCCCTTATCACCTCCCGGCTGGATTACTGCAACGCGCTCTACATGGGGCTACCCTTGAAGAGTGTCCGGCGACTGCAATTGCTGCAAAATGCAGCTGCGCGAGCTGTGGTGGGTGTACCTAGATACACCCACGTAACACCTATCCTCCGCCAGCTGCATTGGCTGCCCATTAGTCTCCGGATCCAATTTAAGGTGTTGGTTTTAACCTTTAAAGCCCTACATGGCTCAGGGCCAGGTTACCTTCGGGACTGCATCCTGCCGCATACCTCCCTACGACCGGTTAGGTCCCACAGAGTTGGTCTCCTCCAGGTCCCATCGACCAAGCAATGCCGGTTGATGGGACCGAGGGGGAGAGCCTTCTCTGTGGGAGCCCCCTCCCTTTGGAACCAGCTCCCTCCAGAGATCAGGATCATCCCCACCCTGCTGGCCTTCCGTAAAGCAATAAAAACTTGGCTCTTCCGGCAGGCGGGGTGAAAGTGAGACCAACTAGACCAGATATGGGTCTCCCCCCTTGGTTATGAATGTTAGATGCTCTTTTTAATTTTTGTAGCTTTTAAATTGTTGTGTCTTTTTATATTGGAAAATGGATTGACATGTTGTGAGCCGCCCAGAGTCCCCTGGGAGTTGGGCGGCATATAAATCCATTTAAATAAATAAATAAATAAAATAAATCTAATGCATTAATAAACCTGACAACCTGAAATGCAGTGAATTCTCTTCTGGTTAAGAACAACTGTTGGAAAGAGAGCGAAGCAGGCAGGGGAAAAAAACCCCAGGCAACCTCAGGAGAAATCATTTTGCAAAGGACTCCGTAAAGTACAAAGGTTGCACAGCCCAGAATCATCCCTTTCTCTAATCAAGCAGGCTGAATTGCAAAGGGTGAATAACCTTGACACAAAAACCACGAATAATTTAATCCAGATTTCTGACTTCTCCATGGAGTCAGGCAGACTAGAAACGTGCCTGGATGCCCATTTTCCTTCTGGAAGCCATGCATAAAATAAGGAAAATTATAAAATGCTTAAAAAATTTTTAAAAAACTTTTTATTCTGACATGAAAAGATTCGTTTCCATTTTTTTTTTAAAAAAATAAAGCATAGGAAGTAGCAAAGTAAAGCATAGGAAGTAAATAAAACTGGGAAGTAATAGTAGAAGAAGAGTAAAATTAATGTGTGATTCAAGAGAAATATGAAATGTTATAAATGTCATAAAGAAGGAAATGTGTGATAGATGTAACCTTAAATCTTAATGGTTGTAAGATAATGTATATAATGTGTGTAATAGTATATAATTACTAGCTAATAGCTAACAGTGTATATAATGAATAAGTGAAGATAAAAAAGGTTTAATGCACAAAACACTAGCCACAATTAGGAAAATGCAGAATTGGGAAGGAAAATTCCGATGATATAAAGCTGTACTAGTGGAATTATCTTTTATGTATGTGTGTGTTATATGTTTGTTTTTTCTTTTTTGTTGTCTTGTTTTTTTTAATGTGTGTTGTTTTAAAATTTGGAAATTTCAATAAAAATTATTTAAAAACAACAACAACAACTGGGAAGTAGCAAGAAACCAATTTGTTGATGCAGGTGGTGCTCGAGATACGACCAAAACTCAGCCTGAAATTTCTGCCACTAAGCGAGACAGTTGTTCAGTCCATTTGGCCTCGTTCTGCAACTTTTCTTGCTACGGATGTTAAGGGAGTCAGTGCAGTTTTTTTTAAAGTTAGTCACATGGTCGTTAAGCGAATCTGGCTTCCCCATCGACGTGGGCTGGTCAGAAGGGGGAAATCACGTGACCCCCGGAGGCTGCGACCGTCATATATACGAGTCGGTGGTCAAAAGCATCCTCCGAATTTTGATCATGCGATCACGGGACGCCGCAATGGTCGTAAGGGTGAAAAATGGCCATATAAGACGCTTTTTTCACTGCTGTTGTAACTTCGAATGGTCACTAAATGAACTGTTGCAAGTACAGGGCTACCTGCATATCGATCCTGCTCTTGAAAAATGATTTAGAATGATCAGATACAGGGGGTTGGACTAGAAGACCTCCAAGGTCCCTTCCAACTCTGTTGTTGTTGTTGTTGTTGTTGTTGTTATTACTACTACTACCGTATTACTATTACTATTGCTATTGCTATTGCTATTACTACTACTACTACTACTACTACTACTACTACTACTATTATTATTATTATTATTATTATTATTATTATTATTATTATTATTATTATTATTATTATTATTATTCTCCACAATTGTATCACAGCGGCCGGTTGTTTCGCCAGATTTGGCATTGATTACTAGTCGAGCCCCACCCAGGGGCTAGGACGTCGTAATGTATTTTCGAAGTATATGTGCGGAACCGAGCAGTGCGGCTTTCTGCATTTGGCTGATGGTGATTTTGTTGATCTTGAGCTGTTTTAAATGTAATTCCAGTGCTTTTGGGACAGCGCCCAGCGTTCCAATCACGACTGGAATTACCACTGCTGGTTTGTGCCATAATCGTTGAATTTCGATTTTGAAGTCCTGGTATTTTGCGATTTTTTTTGTGTTCTTTTTCATCGACCTTGCTATCGCCTGGTATTGCGATTATTATTATTAGTAGTACAGATTGAGGCGAGACCTGGCTCAAAATCAGTCACTGTGAGAGGGACATTGGGAGTCCTAGTGGATGATCACTTGAATACGAGCCAGCTGTGTGCAGCAGCAGCCAAAAAAGCTAATTCAATCCTGGGTTGTATAAAGAGAGGCGTAGAATCAAGATCACGCGAAGGATTAGTGCCGCTTTACAAAACCCTAGTAAGACCACACCTGGAATACTACAACACAATATTGGTCACCATACTAACAAAAAGGGTGTTGAGACTTTGGAAAAAATTCAGAGAAGAGCAACTAAGATGATCAAAGGCCTGGAGACTAAACTGTATGAAAAACGGCTGCAGGATTTGGGTTCGGCTAGTCTAAAGAAAAGAAGAATTAGGGGTAACATGATAGCAGTATTCCAGTATATTTGAGAAGCTGTCACAAAGAAGAAGGAGTCAAATTATTCTCCAAAGCACCAGAAGGCAGGACAAGAAGCAATGGATGGAAACTAATCAAAGAGAAAAGCAACCTGGAATTAAGGAGAAACTTCCTAACAGGGAGGACAATTAACCAGTGGAACAGCTTGCCACCAGAAGTTGTGGGTGCTCCAATACTGGAGGTTTTTAAGAAGAGACTAGAGCCAGGGGTCAGCAACCCGCGGCTCCGGAGCCGCATGTGGCTCTTTCATCCCTCTACTGCGGCTCCCTGTCGCTCAAAATAGCCGTCACAATCGCCAATGTGCGACACTCGCCGGCACGTGATTTATTGAGCTTTTCGACCCATCTTTTTTTTTTCCGGAGTTCAAAATGTTTTTGTCGCATGCAGAAATAAAAATGTGTTTTCTCTGTAGCGGGTCATTGATTTCATAAATGCAACACACTATATAGTTTTTTTTTATACATAGCATAAAGGTAAAAAAACCATATATGCAGTCAGTGTTATCTTCATTTTGGATGTCAAAAGGGTTTTGTGGCTCCCGGTGTTTTCTTTTCTGTGGGAAACGGGTCCAAATGGCTCTTTGAGTGCTTAAGGTTGCCGACCTCTGGACTAGACAGTCACTTGTCTGAAATGGTATAAGGTCTCCTGCTTGAGCAGGGGACTGGACTAGAAGACCTCCCAGGTCCCTTCCAGCTCTATTCTATTCTAGTCCTTGTCTTACAATTCTTGGCGGTATATTACCAGATCAGGGAACCTAAATCAGGCAGAGTAATACTACTTGTGTGTAGATGTGGTTGCTCCGGTTTCCAAGTCCCAGAAGAGCTCACTTTCTCTGCCCTGTTGCCCGGGCAACCGCATTCCCTGGGCAGGGATGCCAATTCCTGCATGCCAGGTACCTGGGGGCAAAGGGAGGGCGATACACCTGTACAGGCGACTTACAGCTACAACGGAGCTCCAAATTTCCATCCCTAAGCAAGACAGTTCTAAGCAGGTTTTTCCCCATTTTACGACCTTTCTTGCCAGAGTTGTTAAAGCGAATCCCTGCCGTTGTTAAGTTAGTCAGGTGGCTGTTAAGCGAATCCGGCTTCCCCCAGGGACTTGGCTTGTCAGAAGGTCTCAACAAGGGATCGCCTGACCCTGGGGGGCACTGCAACCGTCACAAATACATGCCAGTTGCTAAGCCTCTGGATTTGGGCTCACGTGACCATGGAGATGCTGAAACGGTCGTAAGTGTGAGAAACGGTCCTACGGAACTCTTTCCAGGGCCGCTGTCACTTTGAACGTTCGCTAAACAAATGGTTATAAGTCGAGGACTTCCTGTAGACACGACTGAAATGGAATCCAGCCACTGTCGGAGCACATGCCATTGAACAAGCCTCTTCTATTAAGCCAAAGACGGCTTGTTTAAAGATGGCAGGTTATGTCAACACAACACAACAGTGAGGACAATTACACCAGTGGAACAGCTTCCCTCCGGAAATTATGGGCGCTCCAACACTGGGTGTTTTTAAGAAGAGTCTAGACAGTCACTTATCTAAAATGATATAGGTTCTCCTGCTTGAGCAGGGGGCTGGACTAGAAGACCTCCAAGGTCCCTTCCAGCTCCTATTCTATTCTATTCTATTCTATTCTATTCTATTCTATTCTATTCTATTCTATTCTATTCTATTCTACATTCCAATATTTATTCTATTCTATTCTACATTCCAATATTTATTCTATCCTATCCTATCCTATCCTATCCTATCCTATCCTATCCTATCCTATCCTATCCTATCCTATCCTATCCTATTCTACATTCCAATATTTATTCTATTCTATTCTATTCTATTCTATTCTATTCTATTCTATTCCATTCCATTCCATTCCATTCCATTCCATTCCATTCCACTCCACTCCACTCCACTCTATTCTAAATTCTTATTCTTACTCTATTCTAAATTCTTATTGTACTCTACTCTGCTCTGCTCTGCTCTACTCTACTCTACTCTAACCATTGTGGCATGTAGATTAGATAGATAGATAGATAGATAGATAGATAGATAGATAGATAGATAGATAGATAGATAGATAGATAGATAGATAGAGGATAGGGAGGGAGGGAGAGAGAGAGAGAGAGAAAGAGAGAGAGAGAGAGAGAGAGAGAGAGAGAGAGAGAGCTTGATGCTGCAGAATAGGATATAACTTAGATAGCGATTGGAGGTGGTTAACCAAGATAAAGGCATAGTGTGTTGTGTGAATCCACCCTGCAATCTTCTGTCACCCTGGAAAGAGGCAGGACGATTAAAGAGCAAACCCCTTGGAGGGCACGATCCCGTTTGCTTTTTACAGTAGCAAAGGAAGTGGAGAGCCAGGAAAACTACTGTCTACTTTGGCAGCCACTGACTTCAGAAGCACCATCCCAAAATGAGGGGGCTAGTTTCGACATGTTAGGGAGATTTCCCTCAGTGTTGCAGGTATGAATCTGTTTATCCATTTTTAAAATCCCCAAACGGACCTTTGGGAATGCTTCCATTTTTGCATTTGCTACAGGAAACCAATGTGCCCCTTAATCAATATTTCTCTACCTTGGGAACTTGGAGATGTGTGGACTTCGACTCCCAGAATTCCCCAGTCCAGAAATTCTGGGAATAGAATAGAATAGAATAACAGAGTTGGAAGGGACCTTGGAGGTCTTCTAGACCGACCCCCTGCTTGGGCAGGAAATCCTACATCACTTCAGACAAATGGTTGTCCAATCTCTCCCTAAAAACTTCCAGTGTTGGAGCATTCACAACTTCTGGAGGCAAGCAGTTCCACTGATTAATTGTTCTAACTGTCAGGAAATTTCTCCTTAGTTCTAAGTTGCTTCTCTCCTTGATTAGTTTCCACCCATTGCCTCTTGTCCTGCCCTTAGGTGCTTTGGGAGTTGAAGTCCACATATCTTCAAGCTCCCAAGGTTGAGAAGTGCTGAATATAGAATACAGAATAGGAGTGTTAGAAGGAACCTTAGAGGTCTTCTAGTCCGACCTCCTGCTTAAGCAGGAAATCCTATACCATCCTAGACAAATGGCTCTCCATTCTCCACCTAAAAACCTCTGGTATCCTAAAAGAACACAGAATTTTCTAAAGGAAAAGAATGTTTAATTCACAGGGAAGATTGTGCTGTGTTGCACACAGAATACAGTACCCGGTTTGCACCCTGCCTTACGCATGATTAAGTGAAGCATGCACAAGGATGAACATGTTCCTGCAAGCGGGGGGTGGGGGGGCAATCTTTTGCAGCCAGACAGAGTGTCTTCCCCCATTGGCTAAAATAGAAAGTCCCCTTTTGGAGAGATTTGGAGAGAATCCAGGCAAAGATAACCATCAAACCTTTTCATTGTAAAGAATCGAGTGGTTAGTCTAGTGAAGAGAAGGACCAGGGGAGACATGATAGCAGTCTTCCAATATTTGAGGGGCTGCCACAGAGAGGAGTGGGGTCAAGCTATTTTTCAAAGCAACTGAAGGCCAGACAAGGAACAATGGATGGAAACTGAACAAGGAGAGATTCAACCTGGAAATGAGAAATTTTCTGACAGTGAGAACAATCAACTGATGGGACAGAAGTTGCCTTCAGAAGTTGTGGGAGCTTCATCACTGGAGGCTTTCAAGAAGAGATTGGACTGCTATCTGTCAGAAATGGTGTAGGGTCTCCTGCTTGGGCGGGGGTGGGTGGGTGGATTAAATGACCTACCAGGTCCCTTCCGACTCTGTTAATCTGAATCTATCTAAGATGATCAAAGGCCTGGAGACTAAAACATATGATGAATGGTTACAGGAACTGGGCATGGCCAGTCTACTGAAGAGAAGGACCAGGGGAGACAGGATAGCAGCCTTCCAATATTTGAGGGGCTGCCACAGAGAGGAGGGGGTCAAGCTATTTTCCAAAGCACCCGACGGCCAGACAAGGAATAATGGATGGAAACTGATCAAGGAGAGATTCAACCTGGAAATAAGGAGAAATTTTCTGACAGTGAGAACAATCAACCAATGGAACAGAAGTTGCCTTCAGAAGTTGTGGGAGCTTCATCACTGGAGGCTTTCAAGAAGAGACTGGACTGCCATCTGTCAGAAATAGTGTAGGGCCTCCTACACCATTGAGCAGGAGGTTGGACTAGTTAGTAGATTTACAAGGTCCCTTCCAACTCTGTTAATCTGTAATCTCTTATATACCTCTCCAAGTGGGGCCCGTTTTTCGTTGTGCAAAATCACTTTTCTCCCCACTTTGGAGACGTGGAAAAACATTGCTTGTTCACTGTGTAGGTCGGAATTGCTCTTGGAAACCAAAGACCTTTAACCCCGATCTTGCCCGCTGGGTGAACGACCTGACCAGCGCCATGCCAGGTGTTCCCGGCTGAGAATCATGGGGCTTTCTTTATCACTCTCCTGAGTGGGAGCCCCAATAGAGCTTCTTTCTCTTACCTACAAGCAACCCCGGATCTCTCTTCACACTCCGCACCCCCCCATCTCCCGCACTTCAAAGCCACAACCCCGCAAGGGAGGCCAGTAAGAGTTACTGCCCTGCAGGATCCAATCTGAGTCGGTCCTCGGTCCTCAGGGATCTTCCCTCTCTCTCCAGAACGTGTGCGCTGCAGATGGGCTCCAACACAAACCCCAAAACTTGGGAGAATAAACCTCTGGTGGTCCCGGTGGCCGACTCAGATTGGAGTCCTGCCACGTTATTACCCCGGGACACGCATTCGCCTCCCTTGGCGAGTTACTGTACTATACAGGCGCCGCGCAGAGGCTCCGATCCCCGGAGAGGCGAGTGGAAACTTGCACGCGGAGGATCCGGCTGCGCAATGCTGCTCGGAGGCGCGGAGAGCGCTTTGCGCAAAGGCGCTGGCGAGGGTCCCCCGGCTTGCGGGGTGGGAGAGGGAGAGAAGCAGCCCCCCCAACACCCCCAGCCTGGAGGTGCCCTCGCTGGGGCGCAATGCTGGCTGTGGCTGAGTGGCTCTGGAGTCGCCCGGAGGCGCCGTGCTGGCTGGGGCTGAGCGGCTCTGGAGTCCCCGGAGGCTTTGCGCAAAGAGAAGTCGCCTTTGCGCGGCCGGCTCGGCCAAGGGGCTCTCCGTGCGCGGACCCCGAGGGGGATGGGCGCGATCGAGGGTGGTGGTGGGGGGCTTCTTCTCTGCCAGGGAAGGGAAGGGAAGGCAGGGCAGGTGCTCCGCTCACCTTGGCCAGCGCCGCCTCCTGCTTGGCGCTCAAGTCACCGATGTGCCCGCTCATGGTTGCTGCCGTGCCAGCTGGCTTCTCGCTCCCCGGGCACCGACGCCAGTGGCTTTCAGGGGCAGCGGGCGGGCAGGACACGCCCCCTCCCATCCCGGGAAACGCCTCCCTCCCTCCCTCGCTCGGAGGGGAGGGGGCAAGAGGAGGAGGAGCTTCAGGGGGTGGGAAACTACTAACTCCCATCAGGCGTCCTTGGTTTCATGGCCCAAACTAGGTAACATCATCAGGGCTAGAAGGGAATGGAGTTTGCGAGGAGGAGGAGGAGGAGGAGGAGGAAAGAGGGAGGAGGAGGAGGACTATGGGGTCCTTGGTAGTCTCTGAGCTTGCTTGTTTTCTTGCAGACATTTCATGACCCTATTAGGCAACATCATCAGTGCTTGAAGGGAATGCGGTTTGCAAGGAGGAGAAGGAGGAGGAGGAGGAGGAGGAGGAGGAGGAGGGAAAGGAGGAGGACTGTGGAGTCATTGGTGGTCTCTGAGCTTGCTTGTTTTCTTGCAGACATTTCATGATCCATCTAGGCAACATCATCAGGGCTAGAAGGGAATAGAGTTTGCGAGGAGGAGGAGGAGGAGGAGGAGGAGAAGGAGGAGGAGGAGGATAGGGGAAGGAGGAGGACTGTGGGGTCTTTGAGGCTCTCTGAGCTTGCTTGTTTTCTAGCAGACGTTTCATGACTCATCTAGGCAACATCATCAGTGATAGCACTGGCGCTGGGGATGAAGAAATGGACCTTGTCCAGGAAAATCTGTCTCTACCTTTCAGCTCTTCTAATGCTGGCCCCATCACCCCCTCTACCTTGTCCCTGGTCATCCCTTTCTTCTTTTCCCTCCCTTCCACTATTCCTAGCACCAGAGTGTTTCCAGAGGGCTAACTCATTCAGTGGTGGGTTGCTGCTGGTTCGGACCGGTTCTTTACAACCGGTAGCGGAAATTTGCCGCCGCTTGCCGAACCGGCAGCGATGACCGGCAGTGCACACTCCCGAACCGGTCTTCCGGTCGCCGCGGCTTGCAAAAAAAACCCCTCTGCGCATGTGCAGAGGGTCATTTCTGTGAAGTCGCGATGCGAACCGGTAGGAAAGTTAAGTGGAACTCATCACCCCTGAACTCATTGCGTAATGTTTGAAACGGGTACTTCTGCTCCCATAATCCCCGGCAAGAATTTGGAGAAATCTGTCGCCCAATCGTGAAGGCCCCAATAGGATGATGGGGCCAAGAGGAAGAAATGCGTTTTGCCACCTGTCAAGGAACTTGTTAACTTGAGATAAAATTCGATCCGTCCGATTGCTACCGTGTTAAGGGAAGAATATCTCATAGAGGCGATATTTGCATCTTTTCCTTGGAATTCAAATACTTAGAAATAAAACCGAGATTAAATGTCTAATAGAAAATATTTGAGTACAAAACAATAAAAAAACAATAAATCCTGAATAATCTACATCTCTGCTATGCAACACAACCTTCCAGGTGGGAAGGCACATCAAAAGAAGTGATTAATGGTGGATAGGAATGTAGACATGCGCAGAACATCATATCACGTGTTCTGCTTATATTGGGAAATACCATATTATTAGAATAGGGGTGCATCACCCTGCATAGACTCACAACTGACAATATTCACATTGTGACAGAACTTTTGTTTGATCAGCTGGGATGTCACCCTGGGGTGAAGAGCTGGCGGGGTTATGCCCAGGGTTGGGTAGGCAGGAGGGGAGGTTGGCAGCTTGGAGATTGGAAGAAATTGGAGGTAAAAAGGAGAACATAATACAGACTTGACCAGCCAGAAGTTCTATTATGTTCTCCTTTTTACCTCCAGTTTCTGGTGGATCAAGTTGCATTTTGTCCAGCCCTTCTTGCATAACCTGGCTCCCGGAATGTTGACATCATATTTAGAGCAATATTTCTCAACCTTGGCATGTTGAACATGGGTGGACTTCAACTCCCAGAATTCCACAGTCAATGTGGAATTCTGGGAGTTGAAGTCCACCCGTCTTCAACATGTCGAAGTTGAGAAACTCTGAAGAGAATTTGAGGCTGCACGTAATAATCCTGTGGGGATAAGAAGGAATCCTGCTGGATCTGACTGCCAACCTCGCCCACCCCAGGGTCCCGTTTCCAGGGTGGGCAGCCAGAGACCCAGGAGATTTCTTCCCACCAATGATTGGACCTCAGAACTGCTCTGCATCCAGTTCTGGAGTAACCCAAGATCACTTGGTAGCCGAAAAAGCCAATGCAATCCTAAATTGCATTAAGAGAGGGATGCAATCAAGATCAAGGTAGGTACAAATACCACCCTAGAAAGCCTTAGTCAGACCACACCTATAATACTGCATCCAGTTTTTGTCACCACACTATAAAAAAAGATGTGGAGACTCTAGAAAGAGTGCAGAGAAGAGCAACCAGGATGATCAGGGGATTGGAGGCTAAAACATACGATGAACGGTTGCAGGAACTGGGCATGGATAGTCCAGTGAAGAGAAGGACCAGGGGAGACATGATAGCAGTCTTCTAATATTTGAGGGGCTGCCACAGAGATGAAGGGGTCAAGCTATTCTCCAAAGCACCTGAAGGCCAGACAAGGAATAATGGATGGAAACTGACCAAGGAGAGATTCAACCTAGAAATAAGGAGGAACTTTCTGACAGTGAGAACAATCGACCAATAGAACAGAAGTTGCCTTCGGAAGTTGTGGGAGCTTCATCACTGGAAGCTTTCAAGAAGAAACTGGACTGCTATTTGTCAGAAATGGTATAGGGTCTCCTGCTTGGGCGGAGGGTTGGACTAGATGACCTACAAGGTCCCTTCCAGCTCTGTTAATCTGTATCTAACTGTACTTTAAAGCAGCGTTTCTCAACCCTGGCAACTTTAAGACGGGTGGACCTCAAGCCGTGAAAGAAGTGACTTACCACCGGTCCTCACACTTATGACTGCCACGGCAATCCCTGCGGTCACATGATCAAAATCCAGGCTCTCGGCAACTAGCATGTAGTTACGGCAGTGGCAGGTCCCAGGGTCATGTGATATGCATTTGTGATCTTTCCAGACAGCTTCGCACAAGCAAAGAAAGTCAAGGGAGGACGCCCGATTGGCTTAATGACCGCACAATTCATTTAACAACCGCAGTGATTTGCTGGGTGGATTTGGGCCAAGCACCGGGAGACGGCGAGTTCTGGTTTGTCCTTAGGCACGAAAGTCCTGGGAATGAGCAATAATGGGGAAAGAAATTCTACAAAAACTCATCAACAAACATAAAATGACTGACTCAGGACAATGCCAAGAGAAGAGGACAGGAGGCCACAAGGAAATCCCCAGGTTAGGTTGAGAAGTTGAAAACACACATCCCACAAGAACAGAATAGGAAACTATTTCTGTCTTGTTGCTAAGAGAATCACCATAGATGTTACTGGGATATTGGCTAGGAATCCTCCAGAAGCTGAGCTGAACAAAACACACAATCTTAAAGCACCTGAAACATACGGGCTAATTTTTCAGCTTTTTTCTTTTGTCTCGATTCCTTCCTTGTAGAACCTTTTCTGGAACAGAGGGTTGGTCTAGAAGACCTCCAAGTTCCCTTCCAACCTTGTTATTCTAAGATCAATATAATTGCACAAACCATTGTGCAAACCCAATACAAAGCATTTGAACTCTTCTCTCTCAAAAAAAAAAAGTAATACATTTATTCTCATTTTTTTGTGCCTGGGAAAAAAATAAACAAGTACAGCTTGGACTTTGGCTGCCTGTGGTCACTTTTTGACAGGTCGATTCTTGTGGATATGAGTTGCAGAATTTACAATGTCTCAATGTATGTATTTACAAATATATATATTTACAAATACATTAAGTGCAAGGATTACAACAGGCCGATAGTTCTTCCGTGGCCTCTTTCCTAAAGGGATCAAACTTGTATTTCTAGAATCTCTCTCTCGCTGCCTGCAGAGGCGTAATACCGGTATCTCTTTCATTTGATCTTCAAATCGATAGAAGACTAAAATAAGCACCCAGTTCTCCCAATTAAAAAATAACTTTCCCAATTAAGAACGGGACGCCCACTGATTATACAAGTAGGAAAGGGGGTTTTTTTTCCCCTCCAGTTAATATTTTTCTGAAACTCATGAAAGGCTCCGGCCCTAATTGGAGATTAGTTATTAGATTAGAATTTGAGGCTTCTCAAGCTGCTGAGGGGAGGGGGAACGGGCGGCAGGACCTATCTCAGTTCCCCTCCCTTCAGCAGTCCGAGAAGCCACGCCCACCCGGTCACATGGCCAGCAAGCCACGCCCACCCAGTCACGTGGCTGGCAAGCCACACCCACAGAGTGGTAGTAAAAAAAATTAGGAACCCGCCCCTGGGCAAAAGGGGAGCATCACGTAACCTCGGGACACCATCATAAATATGAGTCTATTGCCAAGCGTCTAAATTTTGACCGCGAGGGTGCTACAATGGTCCCGAGCGCTCCTTAATTCCTTCTTCTTGGTCCTTAAATCCTTTTAACCTGCCCCCCCTTTTTTTGTCCGCCTTTTACCAAATTGCCAAAAAACAAACAAACCCCAAAAAACTCTTTCGCAACAGCCCCGAAGGCCACAGTGCTGAACGGGAATCTGATGGCAGTTGGAGTCAACGTCCTACACATCAAGCGAATTTCCATCTGGGTTTCTTGTCCTACCGGTTCTGCAGAAATCTGGAAATGCTCCAAATTGAACAAAAACTTTTTTCCCCCCTTTTCTTTTTCTTTTTTAAAAAAATTGTGTGCAGGAGTGGGTTCTTCCCGGTTCGGACCAGATCGCCCGAACCGGTAGCGATGTGCTGATGATGTCATGATGGCGTCACGGATCCGGTTCGGTCGGTGCCGGTCCATGGGCGCCATCTTTTTTTTTGGATTTTTTTCCAGAATTTTTTTACTGTTTGGAAGTTTTTTCCTCTGCTGCTGCTTGAAAAAGGACCCTCCCGCCCTCCCCCGGGTTTATACTTACCTTTATTCCTTCACCCGAAGCACAGCTGATCAGCTCCTCAGCTGTGTATCAGGCTGATTATAGCTACTGAGCATGCGCGGAAGCAGAATTGCAGGAGGGGATGCGTGCGTGCGAGCGTAGTGAGCGCACGTGCGTGTGAAACATCGTGATGCAAACCGGTGGCGAAGGTAAGTGGAGCCCACCCCTGATTGTGTGTGTGTGAGCCTGTTGTGCAACTGCTCGGGGCTAATCCATTTAAGCTCCGTCCGTAAGTGTCAGGCCAGGCGATGAACAATGGCCAGTTGTTCATCAGTAGGGTACCACTGGCGTGGCTGGCATGGTGTGACATTGGGAGGGCGACAATAAAAGCAAACACAGATTGGGTGAAGAGATAAATGAGACTACAGATCCTCTCTCAACAGCAGGCACAGCAGAATTGCAAAATGACAACGCAGAAAACCGTGTGGCAAAAATAGTACATTGGCATTTGTGCAAAATAGACCAGATTTGATGCCCCTTGGTTAGTTTCCATCCATTGTTTCTTGTCCTGCCCTCAGGTGCTTTGGAGAATAGATTGACCCCTTCTTCTTTGTGGCAGCCGCTCAAATACTGGAAGACTGCTATCATGTCACCCCAGTGTTGTAAACACCCAGTGTTGTTACAGTGTTGTAAGTGGGTAGTTGCTGAGGTTGCGAAACACCGTTCTAGGGTGTCAATTCAAGCTGGCTGGGGAATTCTGGGAGTCGAAGTCCACCTTAAAAGTAGCCAGAGGTGGAGAAACTTGCACCGGTCAGGATGCTTGCTAAAATGGGGGATGGCGGAAGTATTTAAGGAATTTAGCAAACAAACCTAACCCTCCCACTCTTGTCTTCTTGAAATCTGAGAGCAAAGGATTCCAGGTCATAATGGAACGAGAGAAAGATAAATAAAGCAAAAAGCCGAGTAGGAAAGTGTGTGTGTGGGGTGAAGTACAGTTTTTTCCCCTTCCGCTGCTCTTAAGATGTGCGTTGATTGTTGCAAATAATGGAGAAATTATTTTTACACCGGGTTTTCGACTTTGCCTCTCTCTGCAGAGAAGCCAGCGCTGAATTTTTCAGCTCAAAGCATCTATGAATTTTCACGGAGGCTCCATTCGTTATCCGACCACGATGCTAAATGAAAGGGGAGGCATTCGGTGGCTCGCCTCTGGAGGAATAGCTGGAAAATTGCAGGGCATTTAGGATAGCATAGAATAACAAGAGTTGGAAGGGACCTTGGAGGTCTTCTAGTCCAACCCCCTGCTTAGGCAGGAGACCCTACACTACTTCAGACAAACGGTTATCCAACATCTTCTTTAAAACTTCCAGTGTTGGAGCATTCACAACTTCTGGAGGCAGGCTGTTCCACGGATTAATTGTTCTAACTGTGTGGAAATTTCTCCTTAGTTCCAAGTTGCTTCTCTCCTTGATTAGTTTCCACCCATTGCTTCTTGTCCTACCCTCAGGTGCTTTGGAGAATAGCTTGACTCCTTGTTTGTGGCAACCCCTGAGATATTGGAACACTACTATCATGTCTCCCCTAGTCCTTCTTTTCATTAGACATACCCAGTTCCTGCAACCGTTCTTCATGTTTTAGCCTCCAGTCCCCTAATCATCTTTGTTGCTCTTCTCTGCACTCTTTCTGCACTTTCAATATCGTGGTGACCAAAACTGGATGCAGTATTCCAAGTGTGGCCTTACCAAGGCATTATAAAGTGGTATTAACACTTCACGTGATCTTGATTCTATCCCTCTGTTAATGCAGCCTAGAACTGTGTTAGTTCTTTAAGTGAAGAAACCTGGTATCACCTTCTGGAAGTGAGTTTCAAAACCACGTTAAGCAGATCAGGCGTTATGGAGAACCGTCAAATCCCTGGAATTTCCACACACTCGTTCCTTTCATCTGATAAGGAGATTTATCAGTCCATCTTTTTGGGCCAAGTAAGGAACAGACCTTGTGGGTTGGGTTATCTATCGCAACAAAGTCTGCAGAATAATAAATGCGCCAGGTTCCACCCAGGTAGCCCTCGACGTACGATCGCAAACGGAGCCCAAATTTTTTTTGTTGCAAAGCGAGACATCGCTCAAGTGAGTTTTACGACATTTCTTGCCACAGCTGTTCAGTCAATCACTGTGGTTGATAAGTTAGTAACCTGGTTTTTAAATGAACCTGGTTTCTTTCCCCCAATGAATTTGCTCGTCACAGAGTCGCCAAAGGTGATCACACGGCCCTGGGGACCCAGCAACGGTCATAAGTACGAATCAGTTGGCAAGCGTCTGGATTTTAATCGCGTGATCCTGGGAATGCTGCCAAGGTGGCTTGTGACGGTGAGAAACGGTTGTCGTAAGCCACTTTTTTGAAGAGTCACATCGCGCCCCCGTCACATCGCAGAAAAGACCCTCTGCGCATGCGCAGAGTGTTCTTTTGCCAGCCGCGGTGACTGGAGAACCGGTTTGGGGCCGTGGCCAAATTTCCGCCAATGGTACGCCCGAGCCGGCTGGATATACCACCTCTGATCTGGAATCAATGCACACCTGGAGGGAGAACCCTGATTTATTTCAACACCTGTTTTCAACCTTGCATTGGGATTTTTTTAAATATGAAAAGCAGACCACAAATAAGGATCAACGAACAAGCCTGAACGCCTTGTGGTTAATAATACAAGTATCACCCTAATTAGTTTTATCATCTTCATAGCGCTCGTAATCCTGATGTTGTTCCTGGCAAGCAGCCTTAACAATTACCACCATATTCTCACATTATATAGACCGGGAACTCCTAGGTCTACAGGCCTCCGGGGTGTGGGATTAGATGTGTAAACGGGATGTTGGGCAATGTGATCCATGCTCCGGGGCAGACTCCACCCGATCGATCACAGCTACCGGAGTCCCGATTCCCAGTTTCAGTATATCAAAATCGATCTGTCCTATTTCACAAAAGGATGGCTCAAGGGCTGCTATCGAACTCCACGCACCAGATTCCCTGCCCTACTTAGGAATGTTTGCTGCAAACAGATTAAGGTTTTTTAAAAAATAAATACCGTAACTCCTTCCCTTTTCTTTCTCACCCTTCTTAAAATTCCAACACAAGGGATGAATTACCCTGCTAGGATTTCTGTTTACAGCTTGAAAAAGGAGCTGCAAAGCAGGTGAGTGCTCACCTTCTCCCCCCTCCCCCACCCCGCCCGTTCATGTTGGTAACATAACACAACACATACAGGGAGTCCTTGACTTACGACCACAATTGAGCCCAAAATGTATGTTGGTAAGCGAAATGTTTGTTCAGTGAATCTTGCTTTATTTTACAACCTTTCGTGCCAGAGTTCTTAAACGAATCACTGCAGTTGTTAAAGTTAGCCACGCGGTTGTTAAGTGAATCTCGCTTCCCCGTGGACTTTGCTTGTCACAAAAAGGGACATTGCGACCGTCATAAATGAGTCAGCTGCCAAGCGTCCAAATCTTGATCACCTGACCATGAGGATGCTGAAAAGTGGTCCTAGTCACTTTTTTCAGTCATGTTCCAGCTTCGGTCACTAAATGAACCATTGTAAGTTAAGGACTGCCTGCATTTGCCTCCTGATGTCTACAAGAACGTGAGTTTGAAAGAGGAAGACTGGACAGTCACTTGTCTGAAATGGTCTAGGATCTCCTGCTTGAATAGGGGGTTGGACTAGAAGACCTCCAAGGTCCCTTCCAGCTCTGATGGATTGATTGCAGCAAGGCATGGCTTGGCTGACCAGCTGACTTTTATTTTCAGCCACAATAATGTCCCCTACCAGCCACCGTAGAACAGCCAGAGCTTCCTTCCACAATCCCAGGCGTGACCTCTAGAGGGCATCTCAGCCCACCAGCTTTTCTCTGGGCGGAGCCTTCTGGGAGTTGAAGTCCTCGCAGTTTTAAAGTTGCAGAGAACTGATTCTGTGGAAGTGAGGCCAGATGTAAAGGGCCACATCTGGAAGGCAACAACTGGCTTGGCTTCCTGAGTTGTGACATAATCAGATCTCGGGTCTGCCCTACAATAAAGCCACTTCTCTAAAGCATTTGACACAATTAGGTGGTTTAATGAAAGGCTGCATTTCTGCAGAATCCAAGGTTTATTTTCATGCTTTTCATTGGCTAGCCCTCTTTCAAACCAAGATCGTTGCCCTTCATTATCAATACAGAAATGCCTGATTAATATTGTGGGTCCACTTACTGAAGCAGACCGCAACGTTGCCTTAGCCCTTCTCCTGCGCATGCAGCGGGCGCGCCTTTGCAACAAACCCGGGCCAAGAGGCAGTTTAATGGGAGCAGAACCCCCATGCAAACCATGGTTTAGCCCCTTTCCTGTGCATGCAGCCCTTCTCCAAACCCAGGTTAAGAGGCGGCTTAGCAAGAGCAGAGCCCCCATGCAAACCATGGCTTAGCCCCTCTCCAACAAATCCCGGCTAGGAGGTGGCTTAGCAGCCGCAGAGCCCCTATGCAAACCATGGTTTAGCCCCTTTCCTGAGCATGCAACGACCCCGGCTAAGAGGCGGCTTAGCGGGAGCAGAACCCCCTATGCCAAGCATGGTTTAGCCCCTTTCCTGTGCATGCAGCCCCTCTCCAAACCCTGGTTAAGAGGTGGCTTAGTGGGAGCAGAACCCCCTGCAAACCATGGCTTAGCCCCTCTCCAACAAACCCCGGCTAAGAGGCAGCTTAAGCGGGTGCAGAGCCCCTATGCAAAGCATGGTTTAGCCCCTTTCTTGTGCATGCAACGGATGCAGCTCTTGCCTCACAATCAGGAGGTTGTGAGTTCCATCCTAGGTAGAGGCAGATGTAGGGTTTCCTGCTTGGGCAGGGGGTTGGACTAGATGACCTGCAAGGTCCCTTCCAACTCTGTTAATATGTTAAAACTATATGTTAAACCTCTCCAACAAACCCCGGCTAAGAGGCGGCTTAGCGGGAGCAGAACCCCCATGCAAACCATGGTTTAGCAGCCCCTCTCCAACCAGTGGCGGCTAAGAGGCGGCTTAGCGGGCAGCGCCGGCCGGCCAAGGCTCAACCCGTCCGGGCTCGGCTGGCAGCAGAGGCGGCGGGGCGGCGGCGCTGCAGCCGGGCGGAAGGCCGGCCGGCCGGCCGGTGGGGCGGCGGAGGGGCGGCCCGAGGGAGGCGGTTGGGCTGGGGCTTCGGCGCGTGGAGGCGGCGGCGGAGGCGGCGATGGCGACGGCGGTGCCGGGGCTGCTGGCGTGGCTGCTGGGCGGGCTGCTGGCGGCGGCCGAGGCTTCTGCCTCCTCCCCGGGCTCGGCGGCTGCAGCGGCGCAGGTGGAGGTGACGCTGCGCGGAGGGAACGAGCCCGGCCGGGGCGGCTGCTGCACCTTGCAGGGAGCGCTGCTGGGCCGGGCCGGCTTGGAGCTGCAGGCGGCGGCGGCCGTGCGGGGCAGCCTGGTGCTGGTGAGCCTGCGGGGCTCCGAGGGGGGGGGGAGCGGGGGGGGCTCCCCTCCCGTGGCCTCAGCCGCCCCCTCCCCACGCAAGAAGGGAAGGGGAGGCCGGGGGGGGGCAGGAACCGCGTGGGAGCATTAAGCCAAAGCGGGGCTGTTTGGGGAGAGGGCTCTAGTCTAAGGGTGGGGGGCAGAGGGGGGTGTCAACCTTCTAAACCGCGTGGGAGGGGGCTGTTTGGGGAGGGGGCTCTAAGGGTGGGGGGTTGAGGGTGGGTCAACTTCTGAAGCTCGTGAGAGAGGAGCTGTTTGGGGAGGGGGCTCTAAGGATGGGGGGCAGAGGGGGTGTCAACCATGTGGGAGAGGGGCTGTTTGGGGAGGGGGCTCTAAAGGTGGGGGGTTGAGGGTGGGTCAACTTCTGAAGCTCGTGAGAGAGGAGCTGTTTGGGGAGGGGGCTCTAGGAGTGGAGGGTAGAGGGGGGTCAACTTCTAAAGCGCGTGAGAGAGGAGCTGTTTGGGGAGGGGTGGTTGGTGCTCTATGCAGGGGGTGAGAAAGGAGGGTCCACCTTCTTCCACATCGCATGGGACAATTAAGCGAAAGCGGGTCTGTTTGGGGAGGGGGCTTTTGGTGCTCTAGGGATGGGGGAGGGCAAGACGGGTAGGTAAGCCCCTTTGGACATGTTTCACTTAACAACATAAATGTTGGGCTCAATTGTGGTCCTAACTTGAAGACTACCTCGTACTTACGACCGGTGGCAGCATCCCGGGGTTATGTAATCGCCATTTGCTCCCTTTCCACTGGGCTTCCGACAAGCAAAGTCGTTCGGGGTGGGGGTGGAGGAAGCCGGATTTGCTTAACGACTTCACTGCCATGATTCATTTAACAACAAAAATAGGCCATAATATCCAGCGCGCTTTCCTTAACAACCGCCTTACTTAGCCAGGGCAATTCTGGTCCCAAAGGTGTTTGTTAAGGTGAGGTCTACCTGTGCAGACAAACTCTCGAAGCGTACGATGTCGTGGTGGCTTGTTCCAGATTGCCTTTAGTTTGAAAGCAGGTGTTGGGAGCTGTTGTGGTCCGCCAGTGGCCAGCAGAGCTGGCAGCAAATTCAGACAGTGAGGAGGTTGGGGAGGAACATGGGCCAGTCCTGGAGTCTGGGGAAGGCTCTGCGTTGGAGGCAGAGATGGGGCCAGGGCCGTCTGACAGTTATCAGCTACGTTCGGAGTCAGATATCAGTGAGGCAGAGGAACAGCTGGAGCCTGTTCCCAGTGTGCGCATGCGCAGAGTTGCCAGACGAAGGGAACAGCTAAGGAACAAGGGTCGACTTGGGAGTAAGGCCACAGGTGGACGATGAATGGCCCCTCCCATAGGGAATAAAAGAGGAGCGAAAGGGGAGGGGAGTTTGCAGGAGACAATTAGTTCGCTTAATTGGTTCGTGACTCTCAGAAAATCCTTGCCAAGTTTTGAAGATATCGGCCTGGCAGCTCTCCAAGCCAGATAAGGTCTGTGACTGTCAATTCACCCTTGAAAGACTTTTGCTGGATGTGAATGAGAAGAATTCACAGTAACTTAATAAAAAAGGTTTTTTTTTGTCGGGACAAGGAGTCTGCTTCGTGGTTTGGGTCAAGAACAGAAGCAGAGTCCGAAGGCTTCCAAGGAGCGAACGGAGGTCATGTTGTCTTCCATCCCTTCTTTTCCAGGTGAATGACACTGAGCCCAGGCTGGAGGATGAGGACACCTGGATTGGTGTGGTTCCGGTGGAGGAGGGACAAACAGAGACCCCCAAGCGCCACAAAGAGGAGTCTTTTGCCAGCACGGTGGTTGACAAGGTATATCTTTCCCCTTCACCTGAGTTCCACCTTCTTGTTTCTCTCTCGATACCTGCTGAGTCCCAGGAAGCGTCTCGCAAAGGGGATGGACCAGCGCAATGGTGAAATCCTACCGGTACGCCCCGGTTCGGGCGTAACGGTAGCGGCCGCTGGTGGTTCGGAGAACCGGTAGCGGAGGCAGCGCGAGGCTCCGCCCACCCGCCCGGACATCGCCATTTTCTTGTTTTTAACTCTTTGCGCATGCGCAAAGCCTTCTGCGCATGCTCAGAGGGTGAAAAAATGTGTGCGACGGTGGCATGCGCAAAATGAACTGGTAGGGAAGGTAAGTAGATTTCATCGCTGGACCAGCGGCCCCCGACCGGTTCCATGGAGAGAAGAGCAACAAAGAGGATTAGGGGGCTGGAAGCTAAAACATATGAAGACCCGTTGCAGGAACTAGGTATGTCTAGTTTGATGGTCGCGGCCCAGACGAGCATGCGCGAAGTGCTCCCTTTTTGGCACTCAGTGCCGTGCGCGCACTAGCACTCGTTCACCATCACTGGAGTAAAAGGTGTTGCTTTCAACTGGGTTAGATGGAGAAATGAAACCTCTGCGATCCCGCGGAAGACGGTGAGAGCCTGGATCCTTTTCAAAGACATCATAACAGGATTTGGAATTGAAGCAGGTGGTTCCCATAACAAAGAGAGCTTGTTGACATGGACGACGTGAGAGCCTAGGGGTTTGACTGGGGAAATTATTGTTTAATTCTATCAAGTGGTGTTTGGGAACCTCAGAGTTACCGTATTTTTCGGAGTATAATTTGAAGTATAAGACGCACTTTAGTTTTGGGGGAGGAAAATAGGGAGAAAAAAATCTACCTATCATATATTCATCTGGCTAGCGTCCTCCGCTCCATCTACCAGTACTACCTCTGCTTATCTACCAAAGGGCTGGGGAATTTTGGGAGTTGAAGTCCAGGCACCTTCAAGTTGCCACGGTTTCAGAAATGCTGATCTCAGAACCAAACACATCGTCCTCTTCCTGGTTCCTAATTCCTTGGTGGATTTTTCTCCCTGCAGATGAAACGGGCTCTTGTTTTGGGGGCTTCAGCCCTGCTCATCCTTGCCCTGAACCAGAACAGAATCCGAGAGGTAGGCATGAATGCTCTTGATGGTGCTGGGGAGATGACGGAACCCCCTTGTGATGACCCAGGGCACAGCACAGAGATAACACAAGCAGCTGCCAGTTCAAACCGGCCCTTTTAGTGCTCCAAATCTCCCCCAAACAAACCTCAAACAGCCTCGGGTCACAATTAGTCCAGCCCAGCGCTGTCTGCACCCAGGCTGCACGGCAATAAATCCCAAATTTATTTAGCAAAACAAGAACAAAGCAAGGAGTTCAGGGAGCAAAAGACACAGATAATTAGTCCACACAGGAATGCATGGATTCTTGGCACGTTCAAACATCAGCACACAACACTCCAGGAACTCAGAGTTTGTTCCCGACAAATGCCCCTCCCCACAGCGTCTCCTTAAGTCTCATTCCCCAGGTGTGCCTGGTGAAGCTGGGTGGGACACTCTCCTCGTGAGTGGCCTCCTCCGTCAGAGCTGATCCTGCCTCCTCTGCACTCTCCAAGCCCTTTCATCAGAAGGGAGTGGTTCATGCTCCTCGGTTGAGCTCTGTTCCTGCCTGCTTGCAGGCCTTGCTAATTCTGAACAGCCTGGCCTGGCCTGACTCTGCCCATCCCCAGTTTCCTCCAAGGCCAATGGAGCTGCCCTCTTTCTCACTCGCTGTCAGTTCTTGTTCCAGCTCATCTTCCGCCGCAGAGTCAGATTCCGACAGGGCCGTGACACCCCTGCCCTCATCCTCCACCGATGGTCTTTTCCTTGCCTTCTCTCTGCTACAGCTGGACGTCTCCCAGGTCCTTTCAAAGCCCGTGGTGATTGTTCAGACTTCAGAAAACGTGACCAAGCTCCTCGGGGCGCTGCTGCGGTGAGCTGGCTGGGTGCCGGGGGGGGGGGAGGACAGGAGGCTATGGGTGAAATCTTAATTTTCTCTTAGGCTTCTGAAAAATCTGTTTGCTTTAAAAAAAAAGTCACAGATTACGTTTCTTTTTAAAAAAATATCCCAAAATACCTGACTGTAAACGGCAGTGAACTCCAAACGTGGCAACTGCGAAGATTTATGGACTTCAACTCCCAGAATTCCCCAGCCAACATGGCTGACTAGGGAATTCTGGGAGTTGAAGTCTACAAGTTTTAAAAGTTTGAAAACCCTTGATATAGAAGTAAGTCCTCCATTTGTCACCACAATTGGGAGCAAAATTCCCTTGGCTAAGCCAGGCTAATGTTAAATGTGCCACGTCCGATTGTACGACCTTCCCCCACCACCACAATTGTTATGCGAATCACTGAAGTTGTTAAGCGAATCATGTTGTTAAGTGAATCCAGCTTCCTCACTGACTTTGCTTGGCTGGCCAGGAAGGTCGCAAATGGGGAATCACGCGAACGCAGCCATTGTCACAAATACTGGCCGGTGGCCAAGCGCCCGGATTTCGATCATGTGACTGTGAGGACGCTGCAGTGGTTTTAAGTGTGAGGACCACCGGGGAATTCTGGCTGGGGAATTCTGGGAGCTGAAGTCCACCTATCTTAAAGTTGAAACGTTTAAGGACCAGGGGACACATTTAATTTAATTTAATTTAATAGACGTTCTTATAGGCCGCCCAATCCCGTGGGACTCAGGGCGGCGTACAACAGAATAAGAAGCGTACAATAAAAACAATTATCATAATTTAAAATTAAAAGGCATAGTTAAAACAATTATAAAAACAACATTCAAGGGGGGAATCTGATCTTCCTATTCACCCCGCCTGCCGGAAGAGCCAAGTTTTTATGGCTTTACGGAAGGCCAGCAGGGTGGGGATAGTCCGGATCTCTGGTGGGAGCTGGTTCCAGAGGGACGGGGCTCCCACAGAGAAGGCCCTCCCCCGTGGCCCCGCCAACCGACATTGTTTGGCCGATGGGACCCGGAGGAGGCCCTCTCTATGGGACCTAACCGGTCGTAGGGAGGTATGTGGTAGGATGCGGTCCCGAAGGTAACCTGGCCCTGAGCCATGTAGGGCTTTAAAGGTAACGACCAACACCTTAAATTGCGACCGGAGACTAATTGGCAGCCAATGCAGCTGGCGAAGAATAGGTGTTACGTGGGTGTATCTCGGTACACCCACTACAGCTCGCGCAGCTGCATTCTGTACCAGTTGGAGTCTCCGGATGCTCTTTGAGGGTAGCCCCATGTAGAGCGCGTTACAGTAGTCTAGCCGTGAGGTGACAAGGGCATGAGTGACTGTGAGCAAAGCCTCCCTCTCCAAGTAAGGTCGCAATTGGTGCACAAGACGAATCTGTGCAAAGGTCCCCCTAGCCACAGCTGAAAGATGTTGCTCCAATTTTAGCTGTGGATCTAGGAGGACACCCAAATTGCGGACCTGTTCCGAGGGAGTCAATTTTTCTCCCCCGAGAACCAGGGAGGGACAGTCGACATAATCCTTGGGAGGCAAAATCCAGAGCCACTCAGTCTTGTCTGGGTTGAGCCTGAGTCTGTTCACTCCCATCCAGACCCTCACATCGTCCAGGCAGCGGCACATTACATCAACTGCTTCACTGAACTGACACGGGGTGGAGATGTACAACTGGGTATCGTCAGCATACTGCTGATACCTCACCCCGTGTCGTCGGATGATCTCACCCAGCGGTTTCATGTAAATGTTAAACAGGATGGGCGAGAGGACCGAACCCTGTGGCACCCCGCAAACCAGGGGCCTAGGGGCCGACCTCTGCCCTCCTGTCAACACCGACTGCGTCCTGTCAGAGAGGTAGGAGGAGAACCACCGTAAAACAGTGCCTCCCACTCCCACCTCCCCAAGACGACGCAGAAGGATACCATGGTCGATGGTATCGAAAGCCGCTGAGAGGTCAAGTAACACCAGGATGGAGGAATGACCCCCATCCTGTGCTCGCCAGAGATCATCCATCAGTGCGACCAAAGCAGTCTCCGTACTGTAGCCGCGCCTGAAACCCGATTGAAAGGGATCCAGATAATCAGTATCCTCCAATAGCCGCAGGAGTTGGAGCGACACCACTTTCTCTACAACTTTACCCAAGAAGGGTAAGTTGGAGACTGGACGGAAGTTCTTTAAATCCGCTGGGTCCAGGGAAGGCTTCTTGAGGAGGGGCCTCACCACCGCAGCTTTTAAGGGCTGCGGGACGGACCCCTCTCTCAAAGATGCGATCACAACAGCCTGGAGCCAGCCGCGTGTCACCTCCCTGCTGGCCGAAACCAGCCAGGAGGGACACGGGTCCAATAAACAAGTGGAGGCGCTCATCGCTCCTATGGCCTTGTCCACATCCTCAGGAGTGATAGGCTCAAACTCCTCCCAAATAACAGGACTAAGACTCGCCCCTGTCATCTCGGCCTGCCCTGTCCAAATGGAGTCCAGGTCTGTCCGAATCTGAGTGATTTTATCCGCCAGGAACTATGAGTCTTCCAATATTTGAGGGGATATCCCAGGGGTGAAATCCAGCAGGTTCTGACAGGTTCTGGAGAGCCGGTAGAAGAAATTTTGAGTAGTTCGGAGAACCGGTAGCGGAAATTTTGAGTAGTTCAGAGAACTGGAAAATACCACCTCTGGCGGGCCCTAGAGTGGGGTGGGAATGGAGATTTTGCAGTATCCTTCCCCTGCCATGCCCACCAAGCCACGCCCACCAAGCCACACCATGCCTACAAAGCCACGCCCACAGAACCGGCAGTAAAAAAAAATTGGATTTCACCACTGGGCTATCCCAAAGAAGGGGGGGTTTCAACCTATTTTCCAAAGCACTAGAAGGCTAGAAAGCACTAGAAGAGCCGAGGTGGCGCAGTGGTTAGAGGCAGGTACTGCAGGCCACTTTAGCTGACACTGATCCGCAGGTCAGCGGTTCAAATCTCACCGGCTCAAGGTTGACTCAGCTTTCCATCCTTCCGAAGTAGGTAAAATGAGGACCCAGATTGTTGGGGGCAATATAAATATACATTGCTTACTGGTGTAAACCGCTTAGAGAGTGCTTGCACTGTGAGGTGGTATATAAATCTCACAAAATAAAATAATAAAAATAAATAAATAAGGCAGGAGAAGAAGCAGTGGGTGGAAACTAATCAGGGATAGAAGCAACCTAGAACTAAGGAGAAATTTTCTGACAGTTAGAACAATTAATCAGTGGAACAACCTGCCACCAGAAGTTGTGGGTGCTCCATCACTGGAGACCGGACAGCCACTTGTCTAAAATGGTTTAGGGCCTCCTGCTTAAGCAGGGGGTTGGACTAGAAGACCTCCAAGGTCCCTTCCACCTCTGTTATTCTGTCATTCATCCTTCCCTCTCCTCCTTTTTTTTGCAGAGGTCTTCAGGCCACAGCGAAGATCACATACCAAGGAGGGTTGCTGGAGAACATGGTATGTGGCTGGCAAGGGAAGAGGGAGGTGGCACAGTCCTGGGCATGGAAGACCTTATATATATACCTTATATATATATAACAAAAGACCTCCCCCTTCCAACTCTTATTATTTAGTAAATCACTGCTTGTTGTGTTATGTAGTTTTGAAACCTCATCGTTTTCATTGTCTCTATCGTTGGTTTTAGCCTAACCTCAGTTGTTCCCCCCCTTTTTTCTCTTCAAGGGGGTAACCCTGACCCTCTGGTCCACGTGTGGCCTCTCGCGGGGTGGCATGTATGCCGAGTGGCAGGGCGTTATCTGTACCGGCGAAAACAGCTCAAAGGTCCAGGTTGGTGAAAGGAGCCAGAAGTTCTGTTGAAATATGTTGATTGATAGGTGCCTGCTGGTCATGAGGAGAAGGTTCTGGAGGCTACAGGTAACAATAGCGGAAGACAGGTAGGCCTCGACTTATGACCCATACAGTTGGGAACAGAATCCCCCTTGCTAAGCAAGGCAGTGAGTTGCGTCCAGCTTTGCAACCAATTATTGCCACCGTTGTTAAGCAAATCACGAGCGGTTGTTAAGTGAAGCAGCTGGTCGTTAAGCGAATCCGGCTTGCCTCATCGGCTTTGTTTGTTGGAAAGCCGGCTGGGGAAAATCACAAATGACAAATCACGTGATTTCAGGATGCTGCAAACCATTGCAAATACATGCGTGTTGACAAAGGCCCGAATTTTGATCACCAGACCAGGGGATGCGATGACGGTCGTAAGTGCGAGGATTGGCCATCAGCCCCCTTTTTTTCAGGGCTGCTGTAATTTTGAACGGTCACTAGATAAATGGTTGTAAGTCGAGGGCTATCTATACTAGATTTATATGGCTGCCCAATTTGTAAAGTGGTTCTGTTCTGATCCAGCTTTCCAAACACGACAAAACCTCTGAAGTGAACTCAAAAGATTCCTTTATTAGGAGCGCCGGCAGCCCCGGGCAAAAAGTTTCTCTCTCACCGCAGGCTAAGAAATCTGTCCGGCAGGGAGATGAATAGTTGTCTGCCACATTTATTCATCTCCGCCCCCTGACTTTTATCCCCAGAGCTAGGGTGGGGCTTCGCTAGCGGCGGTGGCTCTTCCGTCCCAAGGTCTGGCCCATAGATTTCCAGTGGTCTCCTCTCCTCTGCCTTCTGCGCATCCGCGCGTCAGGCACTGGACCCAGCTGTTCCTCCTCTTCCACATCAGCCACCTCCAGACCTGGGAGCTGTTGACTCTCCATCTGAGGGCTGATGGACAGCCCAGGCTCCACCTCTGTCTCTCTGCCAGCTCCATTCCCTCTTCCCCCTCGGAGTTGTCAGGTTGCCCTGATGCTGACCCTGACTCCCAGGCATCCTCCTCCTCCTCTGATTCGGCTGCTGACCGGTGGCTGACAGGCCACAACAGGTTCTTGGCGACTAAAGAGTTAGCAGAAGCATGAAAAGAGGGAAGTTAAAAATAAAATAAAATGCAGTTCGCTAAAGGTACTTAATTCCCATAGCTTGCTGAGCCCCTAGAAAAAAGACCAATGCATCTAAAACCAACCCAGATTCACAAGTTGTTTAAAATTGGCTGCTAGCGGGTTGGTTTTTTTTTTTTTTACTAAACCCGAGTAAGCTGTAGTACCCACTCATCAACTCAAAGAGTGACCAGGGTTCCTTTTGTGGTGGGTCTCTGTTGGCAGAAATACCTCCAGCAGCTGTGGAACGCCATCCTGCTCATCGCGTTGATCCTGTGCACAGGTGTGATTGTGCAGGCACAACGACAGTCCCGGCACAGTCAGTTGGACCAAGAATCTGAGGTGGGCCCCCTCTTGGCCTTGGGTGTAGGTTTGGTTTAGTTTGGTTTTGGTTTTGTTTGGTTTAGGTGTAGGTTTGGTTTGGTTTGGTTTGGTTTGGTTTAGTTTAGTTTAGTTTGGGTTTGTTTTAGTTTTAGTTTGGTTTTGTTTTAGTTTTAGTTTAGGTTTGGTTTAGTTTGGTTTGGTTTTGGTTTCGTTTGGGTTTGGGTTTGATTTAGGTTGTTTGGTTTAGGTTTATGGTTTGGTTTGGTTTTGGTTTAGGTTTTGTTTTAGTTTTAGTTTGGTTTTGGTTTAGGTTTAGGTTTAGGTTTGGTTGGTTTTGGTTTTGGTTTAGGTTGTTTGGTTTAGGTTTTTGTTTTAGTTTGGTTTTGTTTTAGTTTTAGTTTTGGTTTAGTTTGGTTTTGGGTTTGGTTTGGTTTGGGTTTAGGTTTGGTTTAGTTTACTTTAATTTTAGGTTAGTTTTAGGTTAGGTTGGGTTTAGTTTTGTTTTTTGGGTTTTGTTTTTGTTTTTGTTTTTAGTTTAGTTTTAGGTTAGGTTAGTTTTAGGTTAGTTTTAGTTTAGGTTTAGTTTAGTTTAATGTCATTGCACCTCGTACAATGAAATTAAATGCCATCTTCAGTGTACATTATAACTATAAAAATAAAACACAAACACATATCCTATGCATTCTATGCAATTGAATTGAAAACCCCCTGATATTGCATTAGTATTGCACTATACAGTAGAATTCAACATAGTTACTGCTCTGGGTTAGAAGCTGTTTTTCAGCCTATTTGTCCTTGTTTTTATTGTCCTGTACCGTCTGCCAGATGGTAATAGTTCAAAAAAAAAGGGTGCCCAGGATGAGATGGATCTTTAAGAACGTTTTGAACTTTATTAAGGCAGCGGGAGCTATAAAGCTCTTTCAAAGAGGGGAGAGGGCAACCAATGATCCTCTGGGCAATGACATTAACCCTCTGGAGTGCTGTTCTATCTGTGCAATGCTCCACTCGGTCTCCGTTGATAAGCAAGGCCTGGATGTCTGATCTAGTCCATCCACTCTTGCAGAGTGAGGATCCTATCGGTCGGCCTAATAGTAGTAATCTTCCCCCTTTGCAGCTGGATCTCAAGCAACACATCGTCCAGAAGCTGCTGGCCTTGAAAACCCGGCGTTACCATCCTGGCAGGGCACCCCACAGCTGGGCGCACGAGATTGACAGCTGTGCCATCTGCCTGGACCAATTTCAGAAAAACCAGGTAAGACTCTGGGATAAATCTCGCTGCGGCTGGCTCTTCCAATGCACGTTCAGCCATTATAGAAAACGCCTCTGCAGGTTTTTTGACTTGGCAACCGTTCATTTGAAGTTGGCGGCGAGGCTGAAAAAAGTGACCAGTTACCTAGTCCTCACACTTACGGCCGTTGTAGCATCCCGGGGTTTACGTGGTCACCCTTTGCGACCTTCCCAAGCCCCCCCCCCCAACAAGCAAAGTGAATGGGGAAAGCCAGGTTCGCTTAAGGACGGCAGCCGAAAAGATGGTAATGCTGGATACGATTCACTTAATGACCCCTTTGCTTACCAGCAGACGTTCCCGTCCCAATTGCGGTCGTAGGTTGAGGACTACCTGTACATCAGCCCCGTTCACACGGTCCTTTTCTCCATAACTAGCAGGACCCCGTTTCATTCAGTTTCCCAACTTTCTGGATTTCTGTGAGGTGCTGAATTGGCAACCAATACGGCGGCTAAATTTGTACAACATGCTGCGTTTTACACAGTTGCTAGTTTGGTGTTTAGCATATCAAGAAAAATGCCCATTTTTTGCATATCAACTCGAGTACTCGAGAACTCGAGTAATGTTTGAAAGCCAATAGGGTTCCGCCATTCCCCTGGGTGAACCCTCAAACACAGACATATCCCAGTTTCCTTGTTTCCAACTTTTAAAAATTTATTTTATGCAGAAAGTTAAAATATAAATATAATATAAAATATAAACTTGCTTTTTGGGGTTGTTGTATGTTTTTGGAATTTGTATTTTAACTTTCTAGCTTCCTTATTTTCCAATGAAAAAATACCTCTTATTTCAACAGGTTGTTGTTGTTTTTTTATCCTTAAAATGATGCCTAAGGTTACAAAAATAGCCTTGCTGAATTCTTTATAATTCTGTTTTTAATGCATGCCCTTCTGCAAAATGGCATTTCAAGCAAAGTATCTTGGACACGAGATCTTTCCCAGCAGCGGCTGTTGCTAGGGGGTAGAACTGATATCAACAAAACACGTGGCTGGTTTTAAAACCCAGCCTTTCTCAAACTCCGGCGACTTTGAAGATGTTTAGACTTCAACGCCCAGAATTCCCCGCACTGGCTGGGGGGATTCTGGGAGTTGAAGTCCACCCATCTTAAAACTTGCTGAGGTTGGGGAAAATGCTGCTTCAAGATGGTCGCTGTGACACACGGCGAATTGGAGATGTTGGAACATCTAACCGGGGATCAGCCGGAGGGTTGGTTGCTCCCTCCATCGTAGATCCCTGGTCTTTTGGAGGTGCTGAGATCGAGTTGAGATGTCTCAACCAGGTTCTCTTCAAAAGTGGCTGAACCAAGCGGGTGCCTTTGGGCCGAGAGGAGCTACGAACTCTTCTCAAGTGGGGAAGAATGCAGGTGGACGCCTGGCTCTTCCTCCTGCAACTGCTGAGTTGATCTTGACTTGCCCAACAGTGTCTCCGGGTGCTACCCTGCCTGCACGAATTTCACCGGGACTGCGTAGACCCATGGCTTCTCCTGCAACAGACTTGCCCACTCTGTAAACACAACATTCTCGGTAAGAGCCCGGTTGTGGGGGTAGAAGCAGCTGCCCCATCGGCCTTTCTGAGCCTTGCTTTCCAAAATTCCAAAATTACTCCACAGAAGTGGAGTAATACATTTGTGCATTGATTGGTCAGATGTGAGAAACAAAAGTTTGCTTTCATGTTTTTTTTTTAAACTTGGGTAATTTTAAGAGGCGTGAACTTCAACTCCCAGAATTCCTCCCCAGCCGGCAGGCACTCAAGAATACTGGGAATTGAAGCCCACCCATCTTTCGAACTGTTTGGCCTGGGAAGCGCTGGCCTGAAAGACCCTAGGTGAGTTAGTGAGCAAGCAAGCGAGAATGGTCAGTTGTTTTGTAGTTCTCCATCAAGAGTACAGCTGTGGAGGCGCCTTGAGTTGGTCTCGAAGCGGCAGGCTTCACGGCCAGATGTGCAGCTGCTGGCTCAGCCGGCCCTCTGCACGTTTCAAGAAAACATTTGCCGAGGTGGCTCAGTGGTTAAATGCAGCAGTGCAGGCTACTCCAGCTGACTGCTAGTTCAGCAGTTCAGCTGTTCAAATTTCACCGGCTCAAGGTTGACTCAGCCTTCCATCCTTCCGAGGTGGGTAAAATGAGGACCCAGATTGTTGGGGGCAATATGCTGAACTCTGTAAACCGCTTAGAGAGGGCTGTAAAGCACTATGAAGCGGTATATAAGTCTAAGTGCTATTGCTATTTGCGCTGCCCCAGCAGTTTTCAGATCTTGGGTCTGGCTCCAGGTTTTGGAGCTCTTTTCTAGGAGTCTTGCATCCTGAAATGTTCATTTCCCTAGGTCAGGGGTCTGCAACCTTAAACACTCAAAGAGCCATTTGGACCTGTTTCCCACAGAAAAGAAAACACTGGGAGGCACAAAACCTGGGTGGGCGTGGCCAACTCAACATCACTCACTTCCACCAGTCACACGATCCCCAAACCATGCCTACCCAGCCGGTTATTAGGGCAGAGAACTGGTGGTTAAAAAACACCGGGAACCACAAAACGCTTTTGACATTCTCTCTCCCCCTCTCTGTATCTCTCTCTCTCCCCCTCTCTGTATCTCTCTCTCTCTCTCTCTCTCTCTCTCTCTCTCTCTCTCTCTCTCTCTCTCTCTCTCTCTCTCTCTCTCTCTCTCTCTGCCCTGGCTGTTTCTCCATCCCCCATCATCCCCTTTACCTTCTCAGGCCAGGCAAGGAGCGACTGGGAGGGGAGGGCAAAGGGCGGGGCCAACCAGTAATGGGATCAACATAGTATTATGTTGTACGTCGCCCTGAGCCCTACGGGAGTTGGGCGGCATATAAAAACGACCAAATAAATAAATAAATAAATAAATAAAATCACCCGACAGGGAGCCACAGCGGAGAGCCCAAAGAGCCGCATGCGGCTCCGGAGCCGCAGGTTGCTGACACCTGCTTTAGGTGGTCGATCAAGGGCTAAATTCAGCAATCAGAGGCACTGGGATTTGTGGGGAGTGGGACAGTAAAGGGCCACCACAGATGTGTGGCCAACAACGAGACAGATCGACACCTTTTCTGGCCAACCCTGTAAGGGTTTCCTGCCCGTCTAACAAAAAATTCCTCTTTTTTTTCTTGTCTTCCTTTCAGGAAACTGTTGCTGAGGCAGGTAGCAGAACCTGTCCTTCCTGCACTCCAAGGGAAGAGTCCGTCTTTCCAAGAAGCCATTATCGTAAAGAGCAATGTTTTTCAAGCTTGGCAGCTTTTAAGATGTATGGACTTCAACCCCCAGAATTCCCCAGCCATCTCTCACAGAATTCTGGGAGCTGAAGTCCACACACCTTAAAGCTGCCAAGCTTGAGAGGAACCGCCCTTCAGTTTTGGACCGTTTCTGGGGTTGCTTTGAGCAGACAAGCAGCTACACTGACTATGCTCTGGCCCCCACCAGGACAGGAACTGCAGGAGTGTGTGTAAATAATGCGTTCATCTCTTCCTTCGGCCAATTTGTGCATCCTTCTCCTGCCACCCGCCCTGGACTGGAATCCATTCCTTTTTTTGGCGTGTGTTCTCCGGACATTTTGTGCAGCTTGGATCCGAGCTGGGGTGAACCTGCCCTTCTGGGAACCCACCTGGGGTCTTCCATCTCGTGGAGGAACAAAAACAAGGGCCTTGACATGTGAGGCTTCCTACTAACCCCCTTTTTTTGGACGATTTGCCGAGGCGAAACGAGATTCAGCCGGCGGGATAGGATGGAGGTTTGAAATGCTTCTTTATTTATACTAACTTATTTGGGCAAGGGTTGTGGAGGTCCTGGGACGAGATCCCAGAGGAGGGCTAAGATATTCCAGACTTAATCAGCCCCTTGTCCTGATTAAAATAATTCTAGCAAACTGAAACGGGTGCCACTGGTCCTTTTTCTTGTCCTATTTTCCCTCCTCATCCAGACATTTCCTCCTCTTTTACAGAATTAAGAGCTGGAAGAGACCTTGGAGGTCATCTAGTCCAACCCCCTGCTCAAGCAGGAGACCCTATCCCATTTCAGACAAGGGACTTGCCAGTCTTTTTAAAAACCTCCAGTGATGGAGCACCCACAACTTCTGAAGGCAAGCTGTTCCACTGGTTAATTGTCCTCCCTGTTAGGAAATTCCTCCTTAGTTGTAGGTTGCTTCTCTCCTTGATTAGTTTCCATCCATTGCTTCTTGTCCTGCCTTCAGGTGCTTTGGAGAATACCTTGACCCCCTCTTATCTGTGGCAGCCCCTTTATATTTTTTCAGTTTTGTGGTCTGATGTGCATCCGTAGGAGGATAGTATCAAGGCCACGTGAAGTGTTAACTACCTCTTTATATTGCTTTGGTAAGACCACACTGGGAATACCACGTCCAGTTTTGGTCACCACAATCCAAAAAGGATGTTGAGACTCTAAGGAAGTGCAGCAAAGATGGTTAGAGAAACAAAAATGATTAAGAGGACTAGTGACTAAAACATGAATAACGGATGCAGGAATTGGGGATGTCTAGTCTAATGAACTATATGAACTGAATTATATTCCTTGCAGACAGCTGGTCATTTGCATCCTTTGAGAGAGTCGTTGAGGCCACTTGGAGTTTTGTCTGTGTCCTCAGGGTCAAAGAGGCCATCTGTGTCAAAACTGAACAGCCCTCTCTCAACAGAGGGGGAGGGATACGGCATCCTCTATCTCGGGTGAAATCCAGCAGGTTCTGACAGGTTCGGGAGAACTGGTAGCGGAAATTTTGAGTAGTTCGGAGAACTGGCAAATACCACCTCTGGCTGGCCCCAGAGTGGGGTGGGAATGGAGATTTTGCAGTATCCTTCCCCTGCCATGCCCACCAAGCCACACCACGCCCACCAAGCCACACCCACAGAACCAGTAGTAAAAAAAATGGATTTCACCACTGCCCTGCACCTCTTGAGACCCCCCCCCACCCAGTGACGTTCCTGGAGTCCACCTTGAGCGCTTCTCTTTATTTCTGGTGGTTGCGGGTACAGTATCCTGGCGGGGGCAGACGGCCTTTCCCTTTGGCCTGGGCGTAAGGGTTGCTTACTGCCTCCTTGTAGAAAAGATTGAACGGAGCAGGGCCCAAGGGGGTCTTGGGCAGCTGAGTGCCGGAAGTCCATTGGGGGGCAGGGTTGTTCGGAGGTCTGTGTCGCGAGGCGCTTCCCGCGGCGCTGTGGTTCGTCGGAGGCCTGGAAACCTGTCCCGGAAAGCCGGACGCTGCGGGGTACCTGCGAAAGGAGCCACCGGAGAAGCCAGCGCTTCAGAGAAGCCCGTTTCCCCCTCCCCCATATTTCAAACCGATCTCCCAAACGGATCCCTTGGGGGCCAGCCCACTCACCCCTCAGGAGGCGGCATCGCAGCGTCTTGAGGCCTGGGTTTTTCGGCAGACCGAATCCACAGCTGGGTTGGAAGTAGAAACTACGGAGAGAGGAATTCCTTGTTAGACTTCCGTATCCTAAGAGACGGAAGGAAGGCACTTCTGTTGACACTACCCAAGGAGTGCAGACCAGTGGTGAAATCCAATTTTTTTTTACTACCGGTTCTTTGGCTTGGTGGGCATGGCACGGTCGTTAAACAAATCCACTGCCGGTAACAGGCACGTTTTGCAGGAAATCAGAAACTAAACGCTGGTTTTCGGCACACACACAAAAAAAGAGTGTTATAAATTGTGGCCACATGACCACAGGGGAATGCAGCTTCCTAACAGTGAAGACAATTAACCAGTGGAACTGCTTGCCTCCAGAAGTTGTGGGTGCTCCATCGCTGGAGGCTTTGAAGAAGAGACTGGCCAGCCACTTCTCCGAAATGGGATAGAGTTGGGACCAATGGTGTTTGCTGCTGCTGTCCCAAGTGGCTGATAGCCTGGTGCCTTTGAATTGCCCCCTCCCCTTTGCCCTGGGCACCCCCATCTACCTTCTGCGTCTCCTGCTGGGGCGGCTCTTTCATTTTGGCTATCGCGTTTCGGAGACGGGAATTCTCTTCCTCCAGAACGCTGATGCGGATGTTGTTGGCCTGCAGCTGTTTCCCCATGTCTTCCGTGACATTCCCGGAGACTGCAAAGAAGCAAACCCAGGTTGGGGAATCCGCGCCAGAGTGGAAGGAACGGGAATTTTTTGGGAATTGCTGTGCTCGAAACTGGATGGGGTGGAAGACCTTGTGTTAAAATTGACCTGCTGCCCTCCTAGAGGTTTGTTAATGGTTTGGGACATTCTATGGGGCGGGTTGGCTCTCAAGCATTTGACAGACCCAGATAGACAGTACAACTGAGATCCTAACACAGGAGTCCCCCAACTCTGTAGCCTGTTCGAAACCGGGCTGCGGGAGGGATGGGCAAGCAATGTGCACGAAGCTCCATTCGCGTGAATGGAGGGCAGGTGCGCCTGTCGCTCGTACAAATGGAACTGTGCAGGCATGTGTGCCCTTGCCACTCTCACACCCACCGGGCCAGGCCTCCAAGCTGGAAAAGTTGGAGACCGCTGTCTGAGCGTTTATCTGAGTGGGCAAAGCATGTTTTAAAAACACGGCAACTGTGTTTTCTTATGATGGGTCCTTGGTTCCCTCTGAGCTGGCTTGTTTTCGTGCGGACGTTTCATAACCAAACTGGGTAACGTCATCAGTGCTAGAAGGGAGTGGGGCAGAAAGGAGGGAGGGAGGAGGACAACGACAGTGACTGTGGGGTCCTTGGTACTCTCTGAGATTGGTGGTTTTCTTGCAGACGTTTCATTACCAAACCGGGTTACGTCGTCAGTGCTAGTATGGAGTGCAGTTTGCTGTCCGTATATATTCTAGTGGCTTGTCCTGGGTTGGTCTTAGAAATTCTTTGCTTGGGCTGTTTAATGTTGGCATCTTTGGCAGTTTCTTGATTGGGGTATTGTTTACTTGATTATTTGTCTGATGAAGTCAATCTATACTGATCTGGGTGCTGATTGCTGGTGGAGAAGTGCTGGGGTATTTTTTGGGCTGGGTGATAGTCGCTTTTGCATATTCTACAGATGTTGTTTATGTCTATGTGTCTGTTGATGGCCGATTTGTCAGAGTGCCAGGCTTCTAGAAATTCCCTGGCCTTTTTGGACCTGGCTTGATCCAGCATGGTCCCATTTTCCTCATTAAAACTATGGTTCAATCTGTCTATACCAGGGGTCGGCAACCTTAAACACTCAAAAGACCCATTTGGACCCGTTTCCCACAGAAAAGAAAACACCGGGAGCCACAAAACCCTTTTGACATCCAAAATGAAGATAACACTGACTGCATATATGGTTTTTTTACCTTTATGCTATGTATAAAAAAAAACTATATAGTGTGTTGCATTTATGAAATCAATGACCCGCTACAGAGAAAACACATTTTTATTTCTGCATGCGACAAAAACATTTTGAACTCCGGAAAAAAAAAAGATGGGTCGAAAAGCTCAATAAATCACGTGCCGGCGAGTGTCGCACATTGGCGATTGTGACGGCTATTTTGAGCGACAGGGAGCCGCAGCAGAGGGATGAAAGAGCCACATGCGGCTCCGGAGCCGCGGGTTGCAGACCCCTGGTCTCTACGTTGTGAAATCAAAGAACGTGCTTTGCTCACCCAGATTAACCTCACGTGGGGCGAACTTTGGTTTGGGGGGGGGTCCAGATTCACGGCGCTTAATCAGCTCCCCACCTCCCCCCGGGACTTACTTTCAAACTGGGTCTCGACGGGGATGTGAAGGTCAGGGAAGAAGACCAAAAGTTTCTCCTTCTCCTTCATGTCGTGGATCAACTCCCCCAGCTCAGAGATGGTCCTCTGCAGTTCGGAGGCAGACTGCTCCAAGCTCTGCTTCTCCTGCCTCAGTTTCTCGGTGAGCTTCTGGGTGGAGAGAGCGGTGCAGGTGACCTTGCAAGCTTTCTGAATTCTACAGCAGAGGTCCTACGGGGAGACGGAAACGGAGCCTGGCCTCGGAACTAGCGAGCGATGGGAGGGAAGTGTAGCAAGAGCGATAGCATTTAAGAGTTCTAGACCGCTTCATAATGCTTTTGCAGCACTTTCTGAGTGGTTTACAGAGTCGGCTTATTGCCCTCCAACCATCTGGGTCCTCATTTGACCCACCTCGGAAGGATGGAAGGCTGAGTCAACCTTGAGCTGGTCAGGATTGAACTCCTGATAGTCGGCAGAGTTAGCGTGCAATACTGCCTTCTAACCACTGGGAAGGAAGGAAGGAAGGAAGGAAGGAAGGAAGGAAGGAAGGAAGGAAGGAAGGAAGGAAGGAAGGAAGGAAGGAAGGAAGGGGAAAAGGAAGAGCAAAGCAATAGCAATAGCACTTAGACTTACATACCGCTTCACAGTGCTTTGCAGCCCTCTCTAAGCGGTTTACAGAGTCGGCTTATTGCCCTCCAACCATCTGGGTCCTCATTTGACCCACCTCGGAAGGATGGAAGGCTGAGTCAACCTTGAGCTGGTCAGGATTGAACTCCTGATAGTCGGCAGAGTTAGCGTGCAATACTGCCTTCTAACCACTAGGAAGGAAGGAAGAGAAGGAAGGCAGGCAGGCAGGAAGGAAGGAAGGGGAAAAGGAAGAGCAAAGCAATAGCACTTAAACTTACATACTGCTTCACGGTGCTTTACAACCCCCTCTAATTGGTTTACAGAGTCAGCATCTTGCCCCCCAACAATCTGGGTCCTCATTTTACTGACCTCAGGAGGGAAGGCTGAGTCAACCTTGAGCCAGTCAGGATCGAACATTTGGCAGTCGGCAGAATTAGCCTGCAATACTGCCTTCTAACCACTGTACCACCACAGCTCTTAATAGCAATAGCAGTTAGACTTCTATACCGCTTCGCAGTGCTTTACAGCCCTCTCTAAGCAGTTTACAGAGTCAGCCTCTTGCCCCCCAACAATCTGGGTCCTCATTTTACCCACCTCCGAAGGACGGAAGGCTGAGTCAACCTTGAACTGGTCAGGATCAAACTCCTGGCAGTCGGCAGAATTAGCCTGCAGTACAGGTATAATCCCCCAACTTACGACCACAGTTCCTACCCCACTGCCTTTCCCCAGACCTTCTGGGCCTCCAGCCGGCTTTGCATCTCCCACTTTTCTTCCTGGATCTCCTTCAGCCTCTCTCTCATCATCTGCCGGTCATCTTCCCCGTCGGCCACCGTGGTCTTCAGCTGCTCGCATTCTTGGTCCAGGCTGTCCATCTGTTGCATTAGGTTCTGTTGCTTGACCTGGAGGGACTGCAGGGAGAGAGATGGAAGGGTGATATTATGGGGCTGAAACGCCAGTAAAAGTAAATAAATAAATAAAATGCCAATCTTCAGTCGGTCAGCTAAGGGTTTCCATGGCTGACTGGGAGCTTCAAGAGTTTTTCACAGCAAGCTTCATGGACGCATCCAGGGGCGGGTTCCTAATTTTTTTACTACCGCTCTGTGGGCGTGGCTTATTTTGTGGGTGTGGCTTGCCGGCCATGGACCAGGTGGGCGTGGTTTGCCAGCCATGTGACCGGGTGGGCGTGGCTTCTCGGACTGCTGAAGGGAGGGGAACTGAGATAGGTCCTGCTGCCCATTCCCCTTCCCCTCAGCAGCTCGAGAAGCCTCGAACATGCGAAAATGCCTAGGATCATCACCGCGTGTTCTTGGCTTCTCGGACTGCTGAAGGGAGGGGAATGGAGATAGTTCCTGCTGCCCATTCTTTCAGCGTCTCACGCGCTTCCTCAGCCATCCTCCCCTGCTTGGACTCACTGTGGGATAGGAAGGCAGTGCATGCGCAGTGCCGGAAGCTCGGCTTTTGGGCATGCGCAGAAGAAAATGTTTTTAAAAATGTAAAAAAAATTTTTTTTTTAAATGGCGGCGCCCAGGCACCGGCAATTGACCGCACCGGTACTGTGACGTCACCAACGGGCCGCTACCCGTGCTACAGAGTGGACCGCACTGGTAGGAACCCACCACTGGACGCATCCCCTACTTTTCTTGGCATGAAGACAAAAGTGGCTTCTCCTTCCATCTTCCAGTCTAACTGGGGGAAAAGAAGGGGAAGGACACACCTCCTCCTTGGTCAGCCTCTCTGGCCCACTGCTGTCCCCTCTCACCTCCTGGTGCTGGAGCATGCTGTCCCCTCTAGCCCTCTCTTTGTTGAGCTCCAGGCTGGTCCAGTTGAGCTGCTGCTCCACCCTCTCCAACTGGCTGCTCAGGGCCTTCAGCTGCTCCTCCCGCTTGTCTACTTCGCTCTTGTCCACCATCTTGGACTCCATCTCCTGTTGCAGATTCTTTCGGGCCTGTTCTGTGAAAAGCACAACAGTTCGGGAGCCTGGGGTGGAAACAGCTGAGGGGCTCAGGAGCTGGGTGGCTCCTGAGGCCTTTTCATGCATATGATTTAGACTTAGAATAACAGAGCTGGGAGGGACCTTGGAGGTCATCTAGTCCAACCCCCCCACCCAAGCAGGAGACCATACACCATTTCTGACAGATGGCAGTCCAGTCTCTTCTTGAAAGCTTCCAGTGATGAAGCTCCCACAACTTCTATTCCATTGGTTGATTGTTCTCACTGTCAGAAAATTCCTCCTTATTTCCAGGTTGAATCTCTCCTTGATCAGTTTCCATCCATTATTCCTTGTCTGGCCTTCGGGTGTCTTGGAAAATAGCTTGACCCCCTCTTCTCTGTGGCAGCCCCTCAAATACTGGAAGACTGCTATCCTGTCTCCCCTGGTCCTTCTCTTCATTAGACTAGCCATGCCCAGTTCCTGCAACCGTTCATCGTATGTTTTATATGTTTATATGTACTTGCGCATGTGTTTTTCCCATGATCACATGATCAAAGTTCAGCGGCTTGGCAACTGACTCATATTAATGACAGTTGCAGTGTCTTGGAGACAGTTGATCCCCTTCCGTGACCACCTGGACAAGCAGAGTCATTGGGGAAGCCAGATTCACTTAAAACCCTCTTACTAACTTAACACCTGCAGCGATTCACTTAACAACTCTCTCCTTAGAGACAGAAATTTTGGGTTCAATTGTGGTCGTAAGGAGAGGACTACCTATAGTAACACAGAAATTACAGTACAAAGAGATTAAGATACACATAAGATAGTCCTGGCTGAACGACTGCCCTGTTTAGTGGCCGTTCAAAATTACGATGGTGCTTAAAAAAAAGAAGAGAGTAATTTTTCAACTAGAAACATCCGTCTAAATTCAGTGTGCGGTTTGTTCTTACCCAGTTCCTGGATGGTGCTTTCCTGTACCTGCAGCTTTTCTTTCAAGGTGGAGAGACTCATCTCCAGAGAAACAGCTCCTAAAAGAAGCCACAAGAGAGACTCTTTAGGGGAGAGCAGGTCGAAACCAGCTAAGAGGAGAAGCTGCTCCGAAAAAGAGAGGAATGATTCTGAATTGGGGCCCGAAAAACGGAGAAACGCCATACCTTGAGCCGGTCAGGATCGAACTGCTGGCAGTCGGCAGAATTAGTCTGCAATGCTGCTTTTAACCACTGTGCCACCACAGCTCTTAATAGCAATAGCACTTAAGACTTGTAGACCGCTTCACGGTGCTTTTACGGCCCTCTCTAAGTGGTTTTACAGAGTCAGCCTCTTGCCCCCCCCCAACAATCGGGGTCCTCATTTTACCGATGAAGGAAGGACGGAAGGCTGAGTCAACCTTGAGCCGGTCAGGATTCTTCTCTGAACAGCTCATTCTGTGAGAAGCGGAACGGAAGAACCGCTGACCTTCCAATGCCTTCCCAACCTGTGTGGTTAAGCTGGCCCCGGCGGCAAAAGCCAGGGCTTAAAGAAAGAAACTAGAGAGATATTCACGGTTTCCGAGGTCCTCCTTGGCCTTGTGCAGCTTGCCCATCAGCTGTTGGCTTTCCCTCTCCTTTTTTTGTAAGAGCTGCTCCATCTCCTCCCTCTGCTGCCTCTTGGCGTCTTTCTCCTTCTGCAGACAGCCGTCCAGGTTCTCCAGCTGCCTCTTCAACTCGTTCTTTTGCTTCTCAAACTCCTCCAGTTCTCCTTTCAAAGGATTGATGAGCCCCATCAGCATCTGGATATGTTTGTTGATGCGGGAAAGGTCCTTGCTCTGCTCCGTGGCCCAGTAGCCCACATCCATGGCCGTGAGCAGCTTGCCTCCAAGCCTCTCCTCCACCATCTTGAGGAATTTGCCCAGGGAAGACGAGATGTTCAGGGTGCCGCAGAGGTCGATGATGGCCTTCCCCACTTCCTGGAGGCTGACCTGGGTGCTTTCACACGCATCGCAGGGCACCAGAGCGCTCTCAATTGTCTGGGAGTGGACACTCCGGCCAGGCAGGTTAACTGAAGGATCCGAGCGGGCACTGAAGGCGTTGTCCAGCAGCCGGCTGCCAGCGGAAGACGTTAACGGAGAAGACTGAAAGGTGGGCAAAGTCACATCCGACTCAGGAGACCCACTTTTGAAACGTTCGTTCTCAGCTTTTATGGCCCGGAAGGAATTTTTTAGATTAGAAGCATCTTTGGTGTATTTTTTCTAGGCACAAAAGGGGGAGGAAGGAAGGCAGTCACTGGCATCTTAGTACGAATTATTATTTCACGTGGGGCGCGTTAACGAATATCAATAATAAATTCCACCCTGCAGCGCGACCCGAAGGTTGACACACATCAACTTGGCCTAAAATCACTCAGAACAAAATTTGGGGAGGGGGCAAGGGAAAGAACAAAGGAAAAGAAGAAAAAATAATAATCTGAGGGCTGACAGCCATGGACTAAACGGCTTCGGAATATTTGACTAGATTATTAGAAAAAGAAAAATTTGCTGCTCTGTCAGCACTTGAAACTGACAAACAGCAGGCGGTCAGCAATCCACCTTCAAAACCAAATCTGCCTGTTCATGCTAACGGTTTTTGCTTTCGGCTTAGCCTTTGCACAAACCCACTAACTGGCTTTTACCAGGATCCTTTTACCAGGACAAATGTATCTTGTCTTTTATGTACACTGAGAGCATATGCACCAAAGACAAATTCCTTGTGTGTCCAATAAAGAATTCTATTCTATTGTATTCTATTCTATTTTCTATTTTCTATTTTCTATTCTATTTTCTATATTCTATTCTATTCTATTTTCTATTTTCTATTTTCTATTCTATTTTCTATATTCTATTCTATTCTATTTTCTATTTTCTATTCTATATTCTATTCTATTCTATTCTATTCTATTTTCTATTCTATTTTCGATATTCTATTCTATTCTATTTTCTATTTTCTATTCTATTTTCTATATTCTATTCTATTCTATTCTATTCTATTCTCTATTCTATTCTATTCTATTCTATTCTATTCTATTCTATTCTATTCTATTCTATTCTATTCTATTCTATTCTATTCTATTCTATTCTATTCTATTCTGGCTCAGCAAATGTGTGAACCCAGGTAGTTTTTATTTATTTATTGTAATTTGTCAAACAGAAAACGAAAACGGGAATAATATAAAAAAAATAATGCTTGCAAAGCAACCGCAGCAGTGAGGATTGACGGATCGTGTGGTTTGGGGGCATTGCCCTATTTAGCGGAAGGTTTCTTCTCGGTTGCTCCCGGTTCGGCTCGGTTCTAAGAACCGGTAGCGCTGGCGGTGGGAGGCTCCGCCTACCTGCCCGGGACGCTTCTGCGCGAACCGTTAGTAAACGGTTTTAGAACCCACTACGGCTTCTGTGGCCTGTGAAAACTCAAGAGGAGAAACTCCCAAGGGGGTGGGGGGGTGGGGGGAGAACACCGCTGGCTGCACCGGAACAGACGGACATTTGCCTACCTCGGCCACCAGCTGTTGATAAAAGGCTCCCAGTTTCAGCATGCTGTTCCAGTACTTCCTTACAGTCAGCCCTATAGACATGGAGGGTCCTACCGCCCGGGAAGGGGGTACCGCTTCTTCGCTGACGAGGCTCTCGGTGTATCCCGTAAAACTCTGGAGCAGCAACAGAAGCCTTTGGGAACCAAAAGGAAATCTTGCTTTCATTTCATTACGCAGGGGTGAAATGCTACCGGTTCGGGCATACCGGTAGCAGCGGCCACCGGTGGCTCGGAGAACCGGTAGCGACGGCAGCACGAGGCACCGCCCAGACACCGCCATTTTTTTCTCTTTTTAACCCTCTGCGCATGCGCAAAGACGGGACACTGCAACCGTCATAAGTGTGAATCAGCTGCCAAGCATCTGAATTTTTGATCACATGATCATGCAGATGCTGCAGAGATTGTAAGGGTGAACAATGGTCCTGGGTCACTTTTTTCCAGTGCCGTTGTAAACTTTGAACAATCACTAAATGAACTGTTTGTAAGTCCAGGAGTAACTATATTCACAAAGAATTGGATCAATTTATGTATTTGTTCAATTGGATATTGCCTGGCTCCAAATTAGGTGGATAATAATAATAATAATAATAATAATAATAATAATAATAATAATAATAATAATAATAATAATAATAATAGTAGTAGTAGTAGTAGTAGTAGTAGTAGTAGTAGTAGTAGTAATAATAATAATAACAGAGTTGGAAGGGACCTTGGAGGTCTTCTAGTCCAACCCCCTGCTTAGGCAGGAAACCCTACACTACTTCAGACAAATGGTTATCCAACATCTTCTTAAAAACTTCCAGTGTTGGAGCATTCACAACTTCTGGAGGCAAGGTGTTCCACGGATTAATTGTTCTGTCAGGAAATTTCTCCTTAGTTCTAAGTTGCTTCTCTCCTTGATTAGTTTCCACCCATTGCTTCTTGTCTTGCCTTCAGGTGCTTTGGAGAATAGCTGCTTCTTTGTGGCAACCCCTTAGATATTGGAACACTGCTATCATATCTCCCCTAGTCCTTCTTTTCATCAAACTAGACATACCCAGTTCCTGCAACCGTTCTTCATATGTTTTAGCCTCCAGTCACCTAATCATCTTTGTTGCTCTTCTTTGCACTCTTTCTAGAGCCTCAACATCCTTTTTTTTAAAAACATAAGTCAGGCAATATTAAAAACAAAACAGTAGGAAACATCAAACCAGCCCTCCAGGTATCGTCCTCAAAGGAAACTTGAGTTTCCCAAAGAATCCAATTGAATCCCACACGTATTTACCCAGAAGCAAGCTTCACTGGGGGGCTTAGCCCCAAAGAAGAAGAAGAGCTAAGAGTGGCAGGAACTTTAGATGTTAACCTTACCGGTCGATCACCAGTTCCAGAAGAACCACGTGAGAATGCTGCGTAAATTCAGGGTCATTCTCCACAAAGTCATATTGCCCCATCAAAGCCACCAAGTCCAAGTCGCAGGACACTTTATCTGGGAATTTCCAGGAAGGGAAGCGCACCGCTCCAGCGTGGGAGAACACGCTGATGACAGTCCCTTGGAGATCCGTGATGTCCTTCCGCAAGCTTTCCATGCAGTTTCGGTTAACCAACAAAGTCACCATGATGTCCCTCCCTCCCCAGACGTCATTCGAACCATAAGAAAAGCGCTGTTTTGAGTTCTTCAGACAGGTGTTCCTGGAGGGGAGCAGTTCAGGTAAGACGCTGGCATGAAAATGGCTTACCTTAAAAAAAAAAAAAGCAGAGGAAAAGCAACTGAAAGGAGAAGCTAAGAAGAATGAAAGATCTGTATTGCATTTAATAAATACGCCCATTGCAAAAGGCAGCTTTGCTGGGAGCAGCTGACATCCTGCAAACGTTTAACCCCAACAAACAGACATCTGTCTATCTTGGGTCTTTGGGAAGGACTCGATAGATGGGCAAAAATGACCAATTCAGTTGGGCGACTAGGCAGACCACCATAATAAAGTTTTATTATAAACGAAATTTATTTTATTTATTTATTTTGCTGTTCTTATATTTAGATTTATTATTAGAGTTGGAAGGGACCTTGTAGGTCATCTAGTCCAACCCCCTGCTCAAGCAGGAGTTCCTACACCATTTGAGAGGTGGCAGTCCAGTCTCCCCTTGAAGGTCGCAAGTGTTGGGGCTCTCACAGTTGATGGACAGAAGGCCACAGAAGATGGCTTTCCAAGCCGGAGTTGTGACTTGTCTGCTTGTGATTCCTTTTTTTCCACTCTGGACATGAATAAATGGAGCAAAAAGCAAAACAACAACCCACCCCGAAGTTGCATGCAAAAGGAACAGAACTGCAGGAACCCAATGCAGTTTTTGCCAAGCGTACCCACCCATTCTAGAGCATATATACCGCCCTACTCCCTGGGGACTCATTTATAATACAATTTATTATATTAGCTTCTGTAGCACGGTAACAATTATGGTTCCTACCACTCCAGTCAATAGCAGCAAGCTTGGAAGGGGCAGCATATAAATAAATATAATTTAAAAAATTGTCGTTTTAAAAGAGCGGTGAATGCATGAGCTATCCTAACTACAATTTTTTTACGTTTCGATCTACCTTTATTGCTTTATAGGTGAACCCAAGGTGGAGAGCATACATAACACCCCTTCCTCCTCCTCCCCTGTTTTCCCCACAACAACCCTGCCAGGTGGGCTAGGGCTGAGAGCGAATTGGACTCAAAGGCACCCATCTGGCATTCCCAGTCTGCTTCCTAGCCTGGTGCCTTAACCACTAGGCCAAACAGTCTCCCCTGATGTTGTGTATTGAGCTAGAAAGCAAAAAAAACACTCTGCCCATGCCCAGAGGCACTCTCCCCAATGCCGCAGAACACCCCCCCCCACCGCCACAGCACCCGAGACTTATGGGCTCCCCGTCTCCTAGAGGCCCCTCCCAATTAAAGGCTGGGGAGGGGGAGAGGGGCACGGGGGGGGGAGGAGGAAAGACCCACTTGCCGAATAGCAGCCCCAGCCGCCGGCTCTCGCCAGGCGCCGCGCAGGCTTCCGCTGCCATGGTAACCGCGGTAAGCCTCCCCGGCGCACGCGCGGGCTGGGGCCCCGCCCCTTTGGAACGCTGTCTCTAAGCTCCTCCCCGCCCCGCCTGTCTGCAGGAGGTGGGGGGGATCCCGAGTGACGTAGCGGCGCTGGAAGGTTGTGCAAGGAAAGGGGGGACCCGGGATTCTCTCCCCCCCCCCCCAGCCTGGGAAGCTGTTGCTCCGTGAATCCCTTACCCGAGGAAGGGACCGGGATGAGCAACCTCGAGTCGGGGAGAGTTTCCTGGGGGCCCGGAATAGAATGGAAGAATAGAATAGAATAGAATAGAATAGAATGGAATGGAATGGAATGGAATGGAATGGAATAGAAGGATGGGATGGGATGGAATGGAATAGAACAGAATAGAATAGAATAATAGGATAGGATAGGATAGGATAGAATACAATAGAAGAATAGAATAGAATAGAATAGAATAGAATAGAATAGAATAGAATAATAGGGTAGAATAGAAGGATGGGATGGGATGGAATGGGATGGAATAGAACAGAATAGAAGAATAGGATAGAATAGAAGTATAGAATAGAATAGAAGGATAGGATAGGATAGAATAGAATAATAGGATAGAATAGAATGGAATGGAATAGAATAGAATAGTAGAATAGAAGAATAGGATAGGATAGGATAGGATAGAATAGAAGAATAGAATAGAATAGAATAGAATAGAATTTTTTAATGGCCAAGTGTGATTGGACACACAAGGAATTTGTCTTTGGTGCATATGCTCTCATTGTACATAAAAGATACATTTGTTAAGAATCATAAGGTACAACACTTAATGATTGTCATAGGGTACAAATAAGCAATCAGGAAGCACCCCATCCCACCTCTCCAAGGCTTTCCCAGCTCTGGTGGCCGCCGCCCTGACCAGCCTTGGGTTGATACCCAGGATTAATCTGGGAGTTGAAGTCCAGACATCTTCAAGTTGCCAAGGTTGGGAAACAATGGCCCCAGACAGTATTTGGCAAAAAAAAAAGAGCCGCTCTACCCGTAGCACCTCTATAGTGCTCGACGTGTCTAGAAAGTGTGCGCAGGCGCCGCTTCTTCCTAGGCTCCGCCCTCTTCGAGAAGCGGGGGCGGCTCCCTGTGCGCGCGCATACTGGCTACGGCCGCCATTTTAGCGCCGAGGTTTACAGTCCCGTTTTGCGCGGAGCTTCGGTCCCGCCGCGGAAAAGGAGCGCCATGCCGGCCGGACCGGTGCAGGCGATGGCGCCCGCCCAGCCAGCCCCTGCGGAACCCAAGCAGGTACTTCGCGGCTTTCGTCTTCGGGAATGAGGACTCCTCCTCCCTTCCGTTGTCGCTCCGCTTCACAGCCCCCGCGCCTGCGGCCTCTCAGAGGGGAGGGTGGGGCAGGCTTTCTCCCAGAGTGCTTAGCGAGAGGCGCGGGGTGTGCTGGGAATTGTAGTGGGGAAAGGTGCTGTTGCTGTAGCTCCGCCCTCCCATAGGTGGGGCTGCAAATCCCATGGTCCCCAGCCAGTTTGGATAGGAAATGAAGCCAAGGGACGAGGGTTGCGTAGCACGTAGCAGGAAACCTAACCAGGATACTTTAAAAAAAAAATTAAAAATGTTTTAAAATTTTTACATGGAAAATGTTTTAAAATTTTACATGGAAAATATTGTAATATTTTTAATGGAAAATATTGTAAAATTTTAAATCGAAAATATTGTAATATTTTAAATCATCAAAATATTTTAAAATTTCAAATTTAAAAAAACATTTTTTAAATTTTAAACTGAAAATCATTGTTACATTTAAAATCGAAAATATTTTTTAAATTTTAATTTATTTATTTATTAGTGAGATTTATATACCGCCTCACAGTGCAAACACTCTAAGAGCTTTACACCAGTAAGCCATGTCTATTTACATTGCCCCCAACAATCTGGATCCTCATTTTACCTACCTTGGAAGGATGGAAGGCTGAGTCAACTTTGAGCCCGTGAGATTTGAACCGCTGACCTGCGGATCACAGTCAGCTAAGTGGCCTGCAGTACTGCACTCTAACCGCTGAGCCACCTCGGCTCATAATTCACCTGGTTCAGCAAATCAACATTTGATCTGGAGCAACTCTCGAGGAGTTGCAGATCAGCTCTGGAGCCCCTCTCTCCTTCCTGCCTTAAAGCTGGGGGTCTGGGGGAGACCCCCCTGTAGGCCTGCTGGTTGTCAAGAATTCCTGCTTCATCCAGCTAGAGAGGAAGGAACAGGGGCTGCCCCCACCCTTGGGATATCAAGTCTATGGCTGTTATGCCTCTTGAACAGAAATACAGGTAGCCTTTTGACTTACATCAATTCATTTAGTGACCGTTCAAAGTTACAACAGCACTGAAAAGAGTGGCTTGGGACCATTTTTCACACTTACGACAATTGCAGCATCCCTACGGTCACGTGATCAAAATTTCAGATGCTTGGCAACTGACTCATGTTTATGACGGTTGCAGTGTCCTGGGGGTCACGTGGTCCCCTTTAGCGACCTTCTGACAAGCGAAGTCAATGGGGAAGCCAGATTCATTTTAACAACCGTGTTACTGCTAATTTAAACAATTGCAATGATTCTGATTCTGAAAGCCTAAATTATAGCCTTCTCGTGTCTCCCTGCAGCCAGAAGATGAACCTCAGAAGGAAGAAACCACACCTGCCAAGCCAGTTGTGGGGATTATATATCCGCCACCGGAGGTTAGGAATATCGTGGACAAGACAGCCAGCTTTGTGGCTAGGTGAGAAAGCTTAGACGAAGCTCGCGAAATAAATTCCGTTTGCGGCGCACAGCCAAGAGACTTTGGGCAGCTTCTTGTCGGATTGAACTGGGCTTATTATTATTTATTAGATTTGTACGTTGCCCAACTCCCAACAATTCTGGGTAGCTCAGGGTAAAAACAAAGGAAAAATACAATAAGTAAAAGATGGCAAGGATGAAAAGAATTAGATAACAAAAGCAAAACAATCCTACACTTGCCCAAGGCCTGGAAAAGCCAGGTCTTCAGGGCCCTACAAAACACCAGAGAGATGAAGGCCAAGCAGATTTCATGCGCTAAGAACTCCCCAGTGGTACAAGTTGCTTTCTGATTGTGATGCCTGAAATAATTTCTGATTTTGAACTCAGGCTGCCTTCCCTTGAGATAAGAATTGTCTATAAGAGATAAAAATTAGTGATAATATGTATGTTAAATTTAGTATTTAGTATTACATAAGTATGAAAAAATGTTCATTCTAATAAGGATAAAATATATGTATGAATAACATGTAGAAATGAAGTTATAAAATAAGAAAAGATGAAGATTGAAAAATAGAAGAAAATATAAAGATTGAAATATGCAATATGTTTTTGAATAAGTTTGATAATAGAAAAGATGAAGATTGGAAATATGTAACTTAAATATGTTTTATATGGGGAAAAAGAAAAGTAATCTTTTTGAATATAAGTTTGATGATAGAAGAATCAATTTACTAGTATTACATAAGTGTGAATAAATTGTTCATTGTAATAAGGATAAAATATATGTATGAATAACATGTAGAAATGAAGTTATAAAATAACATAAAAAAAGATGAAGATTGAAAAATAGAAGAAAATATAAAGATTGAAATATGTAATTTTGAAATATATTTTGTAAGGGAAAAGTAATGATGTGGAAAAGAGGATAAAGAAATTATGTTGATTTTTTATTAATGTTTAGGAAATACCGGTAAGTGAAGTAAAATATACTAATATTAGAAATATATAAGTTGGGAAATGACCACATCTTTGCTGGAATTAAAATAGGGATAAAATAAGAGGGGGAAAAGACTAAAGACAGATATTAAGAGGAAAAGAAATGTGAGAGATGTATTGAAAATGAAATGGTAATGGATGGTAATTATTTTAAAAACAAAAAATATTGTTAAGAATATTGTATGATGTATGAAACTCAGAAAGCAAATGCTCACAACATGAGATGTTGAAAGACCAAAAACAAATTAAATTTATTGGGGGGGGGAGATATAAGAATGTCTGTTTCTTTTATTTTTGAATGTAACTTTAAGAAGTAGTACAGCTATAGTTGAAAGAGATATTACCAGTAATTGGAAAATGCACCATATCCTGTAGGTATTGGGAATGTTATATACAACAACGAAAAGAGAGAGGAAAGTGGAGTGGAGTGGAAGGGAGGAGGGGAGAAAGAGTAAGGGGAGAGAGGGGAAAGGAGAGAGAGAAGTGGAGGAGAAGAGTAGAAAGGGAAGGAGAGGGAAGCGGAGAAGAAGAGAGGGGAAATAGGGGAGAGGAGAAGGAGAGGGAAGAAGAGAAGGAAGGAGGGAAATAGAGAAAGGAAAGGAGATGGATTGTTGTAAAATTTGGTGAAATGTGTACAGGAGAAAAGAAAACACTGGCAATTTCGTTTTTTTTTGTTACTTGAGGGTTATACTATTGAAATTACAACGAAAGATAATAAGGTAGACGTTATAGCATATCGGTTTAGATGTTATTGCATACTTGTTAATATTTATATGAAAATAAAAATTTGTGTAAAAGATAGGGGTAAACAATATGGAATAAGGAAAACGGAATGGAATAATTATGAATATGTTTATCTGTATTGAAATGTATGATACTTAAACACCACACCATTCACATGATATGTATAAAAGTAAAAAATAAAAATAAAAAACTTGATTAAAAAAAGAGATTAAGAATGTCTGATCAGGCACAGAAAATATTCTGAGGCTGTTTTGACTATTCTGGAAGTGCCTGGAAACAGTCTCCCATCTTGGATGCCAAATAAGCTGCAAGTGTGGGTCTTTTCAGGCTCAGAATAGTTCAGCAGTGATTTTGTGCTTGGAATGTTTTGAATTTGACAGGTGTTGCATGCCTTGCTTTGAGAGAGATGGTGGGGGTCTCTTGTCTTCAATGGTTTCTGAGCAGTGGTTTGGTTTGGTTTGGTTTTGATTCCTCCTCTACAATTTTCCAGAAACGGCCCGGAGTTTGAAGCTCGGATCCGCCAGAACGAAATAAACAACCCCAAATTTAATTTCTTGAACCCCAATGACCCTTACCATGCCTACTACCGCCACAAGGTCAACGAGTTCAAGGAAGGAAAGGCGCAGGAGCCCTCCGCGGCCATCCCGAAGGTTATGCAGGCCCAGCAGAGCGCCCAGCAGCAGCTTCCCCAAAAGGTACAAATAGCTCCTCTCTGGGCTTCGTCTTTTTGTGTGGCTCCTTCCTCCCGTTGTGATTCTACACATAAGGCCAAGATAATAAAAAAAAAAAGCTTATAGCTTCTCTTGACTTCCTCATCTCCTGGGAAGGTATTGCTAAAAATAAGCCAGAAATGGATGAACACCTTTCGCCCAGCAGTTTCCTTATCCTTGAGAAATAGCTTGGCATCAAGCAGAGAGGGTACACTGCATATCCTGTTGGTGAAGAAATTCCAACCGGTGGGATCTTTGCCATTGCCCCTGTCACGATGTGAATATTGCCAGTTGAGCACCTCTGCAATATTTCTAGGTTTATTGTATTTTCTAATCAAGCAGACGTGATATATTTTACTGCGCATGTGCGCATTCCAGGAGTCTCCTCCTTCCTTCTTCTCCTGTGAGCCTCGCCCGAGGCAGACGTGAATTCTTAGCTGAGAAAATGTAGCTTAATAACGTTTATATTCTTTTGTTACTTTTGTACTGAAATAAATATTTTGTTAATTAGAATTGAATCTCGGTTTTACTTTCTAAGTAAGGATGACTTCAAGGAAGCAAGATCCTATATCGCCTCGATAGGAATAATTCTTATTCCGTCAGCCCCCACCCTTTGGAACATGTTATCCTCAGTGGTGAGGCGAGCCCCCACCCCTCTGGCAGGGGTGAAATGCTACCGATTCGGGCATACCGGTAGCGGCAGTCGCCGGTGATTCAAAGAACCAGTAGCAGCAGCAGCACGAGGCTCTGCCCAGTCACTGCCATTTTCTTTTTTTTACCCTCTGCTCATGCGCAGAGGGTGAAAAAGCGCACACAGCGGTGGCACGCAGGCGAAGCCAGCCCACGCGCAAATCATGTGCTTCCGAACTGGTAGGGAAGATAAGTAGATTTCGTCGCTGCCCTCTGGTTTCCCAGCAGGGTGTAAAAAGCTGGTTCTGCCAATTAGCGCGGGAGGCCTAAGAGCAGGACGCAATTTTAGGGATGGCTGGTGGCGTGAGATTTCTGCCTTGTCAACTTTTTAGCCTTTTGAATTTTTAGCTTTGAATTCCGCTGTTTTACTTCGCAAGTTTGAACTTTACCGTTAACCCCACCACCATCTGTTTTCAATGTTTTATTACGTCGCTGAAAACCACTCAAGCCGCTTCTACAATGTAGAAACGCAATCAATAATTAAATAAAATTGGTTGAGTGGAGAGAGAAAATCGGAGTTCTGTGTCTCTTTGCAGGTCCAAGCCCAGGTGATTCAGGAAACCGTGATCCCAAAGGAGCCCCCGCCAGAATTTGAGTTCATTGCAGACCCTCCCTCAATCTCGGCTTTTGACCTGGACGTGGTGAAATTGACCGCCCAGTTCGTGGCTCGCAACGGCCGGCAGTTCCTGACCCAGCTGATGCAGAAGGAACAGAGGAACTACCAGTTCGACTTTCTGCGCCCGCAGCACAGCCTCTTCAACTACTTCACCAAACTGGTGGAACAGTACACCAAGGTGAAGATGCTCCTTGGACCACAAGGGGAGGTTTTACAAAGGGGTTTTTGTAAAATAAAAAAAAGTACTGTAGAAATAGAATATATTTCATGAGAAATATGACACATTATTTTTTAAATAATATTGAATTTTCCTTTTAAAACATAACAATTAAATACACACAGCAACAATAATAAGCACAACAGGAAAAAAACAAATACAAAAACTGTAGGAAACACAGTTTATAAGAAGATAAGATTTATAATGTATAAATATAGATATAATATATAATCGAGTGTATACAGATTAATATTAATAGCTAACAGGCTGTTAAAGAAGCATGATTTCACTGTTATGGTTTGTATTAGTTGGCGTTACGTTTGTAGTTGATTGCGTATGATATTTGCTTATTGTAGTGTTTCCTACAGAGAAATATGACATTAAAATGATGTGTTTTTACAGATCTTGATCCCACCAAAGGGTCTCATTATAAAACTGAAGAAGGAAGCGGAAAATCCAAAAGAAGTCTTAGATCAGGTAACTAAGGAATTTTTTTTCTTTTTTTGTATAGTTTGCTTCTAACATTTAGATCCTTAAATTTTTTTTGTCCCAGATAAGAACTTTAATCAGGCTGGGTACTGTTTTCTAGTTGGGTGCAACACTCACTTTGGTTTTGGTGGAAAGGATTGAGTAAATCTGGATTTTATTTCTTGCCTCCAAATGCCGGCAAATTGAAATACTCTTTTTTTATTTTCGTCGTTTTAATCCAGAGAGGGCTTGGCAAAACCGCTGAGGCTGCCTCATGCTGACTTAGAAATATAATTCGATCTCTTCCAAAGGCTTCCAGAATTTAATGAACAGGGGATCTTTCCTATAATCCTGTAAAAGAAGGGTTGTTTTTCTGTGGCCCCCTCCTCATAAGGACTCTCTCTTTCCCTTGGTTGGTGTCATCGGCAGGCGTGCTACAGAGTTGAGTGGGCCAAATTCCAGGAGCGTGAGCGGAAGAAGGAAGAGGAGGAGAAAGAGCGCGAGCGGGTGGCTTATGCCCAGATCGACTGGCACGATTTTGTGGTGGTGGAAACGGTGGATTTCCAGCCCTCGGAACAAGGTTCGTTCCCTCATTGGTTTCAAAAGCGCCATTCTTTTTTTTCAGAGGCTCTGTGCATGTAGAGGGCAGCCAAGAACCACTATGGATACCAGGAAGGAGAAAACAGACCTTAAGGCTTTGGGATGTGGTCCTCCAGCATGGTTTCCCCCTTTGGTCCCAGCCTGTTTTCGAACGGGGAAGGGCATTGCAGAATAAATTAGATTACCAAGATCATCGTTGATTCACAGCAGTCAAGCCACCACCCCCTCCCCGAAGTTGATTAGCTTGCAAAGAAGATTTACTTTTAAATCCCGATTTGAATTAACGATTCGAAGGCAAGGCCGGATGTCTCCCTGTGATCCACTTCGTTACAATTAACAAGAATTCCCCCCCCCCCCTTTCTTCTTTCTCTTGAAGGAAATTTTCCTCCTCCGACCACTCCTGAGGAACTAGGGGCTCGCATCCTGATCCAGGAACGTTACGAGAAGTTTGGGGAAAGCGAAGAGGTGGAGATGGAGGTGGAATCGGATGACGAAGATGACAAGCAAGAGAAGGCGGACGAGGCTCCCTCCCAGCTGGATCAGGACACCCAAGTGCAGGACATGGACGAAGTGAGTGATGAAAACAGACCCCCATTGGTCGTGCAGCTTGACGGGTTCCTCCAAATCACACACTTGGGGGGTTATGATCAGATGGAGTGATTTTCAGGGCTTGGAAGTGGACAGGAGCAATTGGAGATTAATTACTGGCGTCTCACCCTCTTTTTTTTTTTTTAATCCTTGAAGGGTTCTGACGACGATGACGACAGCCAGAAGGTACCTCCACCTCCAGAAACTCCAATGCCCCCACCGCTGCCCCCTACTCCAGATCAAGTCATCGTCCGGAAAGATTATGATCCGAAAGGTAAGGTGAAATCCAGAGCCTGGGTCAGTGTCTCCTAACCTTAAAGCCACCTTATTAAAAAAAAAGTCAAAGCTTTTATTGTCACTGTACATCATGTATACAATGAAATTGGTTGCAACTCCCCCGCGGGTGTAGACAATTGTTGCCCACACACTCCACTGTCACGCCAGGAGCTCAAAGCCGCAGCGTCTACGCGCGCCACCATCTCGAATGATATCCTAAGGCGAGTGGACTTCAACTCCCAGAATTCCCCAGGCAACACTAACCTACCTGGAGGTTTATTTTGCGCACACTCATCTCCACAGCCGGGGGGGCAGGGAACCCCAACCCTAACAATGTGTCTTTTTTGCTCCCTCCAGCTTCCAAGCCTCTGCCCCCAACCCCAGCTCCGGACGAGTATCTGGTCTCCCCCATTACCGGGGAGAAAATCCCTGCCAGCAAAATGCAGGAACATATGCGGATTGGCCTTCTGGATCCCCGCTGGTTGGAACAAAGAGATCGCTCTCTCCGAGAGAAGCAGACGGATGATGAAGTGTACGCCCCAGGTGAGTCCAGCCAGCGTCTTCTCGCTAGCCGTCACGTGCACGTTTAAATAGTTTGGGTTCGATTAACATGGAATATTGAGGAAGGAAATTACTCTGCAGCAGCTTCAGAGCATTTGTAAATTTATTTCTAGCAAACTTGGCACCTAGGATATGTTGAACTTTTAAAAACGAAGAACCTTCTACAGGTAGACTTCAATTTAGGACTGTTTTGCAGCCATTCAGTTACTACAATGCTGAAAAAATTGGCTGATGATCTTTATAGCCACAGCAATAGCGCTTAAGGCTTATATACCGCTTCGCAGTGCCTTACAGCCCTCTCTAAGCGGCTTACAGAGTAAACCCAGTAATCTGGATCCTCATTTGACCGACCTCGGAAGGCCGAGTCAACCTTGAGCCAGTCGGGATCGAACTGCCGGCAGTCGGCAGAGTTAGCCTGCAATGCTGCACTCTAACCGCTGCGCCACCACAGTTATACTTGGCAACTGTCACAGCATCTCTGCAATCACATAATCAAAGTTCACCTGCTTGGCAGCCAGCATGCGTTTATAAAGGATGCAGCGCCCCAGGGTTGCTGGGACCCCTTCCTTGTCCTATTTTCCCCACAACAACAACCTTGTGAGAAAAAGTGACTGGCCGAAAGTTATCCAGTTGGTTTCCATGGCCAAGGCGGGACTTGAACTCACAACCTCTGGCATCCTAGCAAGAATGGTGCCCTCTGGAATGGGGTCCTTCCCAAAATCCAGACTTCTACCCTGATGGCATTTTAAAGACCTGGCTGTTCTCCCAGAATGGACTCCTGTTAGAGATAATTGATATATTTTTTGTTTGTTCTTGTGTTGATGTTGTGTGCTATTGCGTTATTTCTGTAATTTTATGTTTACGTTATAAATAATGTTTTTCCCCCAGCTAGGTGGCCTTACAGATCTCATTATAAATAAATAAATCTTTTCTGGGAGTTGGGGAACGCCGGAGGATCTTTGAATTGTGTCCCATCTTGGAAAACCGAAACCTTTTCTTATTCGTGTCCATTTAGGCCTGGATATTGAAAGCAGCTTGAAGCAGCTGGCTGAGCGCCGTACGGATATTTTTGGTGTAGAAGAAACGGCTATCGGCAAGAAAATTGGTGAAGAAGAAATCCAGAAGCCTGAAGAGAAGGTATGTCCCTGGCAGGGCAGCCTAGAGCAGGGGTAGGCAAAGTTGGCTCTTCTATGACTCATGGACTTCAACTCCCAGAATTCCTGAGCTAGCATGATTGGCTCAGAAAGTCTGGGAGTTGAAGTCCATGAGTCATAGAAGAGCCAACTTTGCCTACCCCTGGCCTAGAGAAGGTCTCTCCTTCCACACCTGGCCTGCCGTTAGCTTGCAGCCAGAGTCCCAAAGGTGCTTTTTTCAGGAGGCAACTGGACTTTTCTGGTTTTTTCTTTTTGAAGACGTTTTGCTTCTCATCCAAGAAACTTCTTCATCTCCGACTGGATGGTGGGGAATGGAAGGATTTACGCTCGGTGTTAAATATACACACGAGATATTTTATTTGGGTTATCTAGTTTTAGAAATTTAGTTATTGAATTCTGATATCGTTGAATTTTGATGTCATGTGCCATATATATTTTTGTACGGTTGTTTCTGTACCTGTTTGTTCTGTTTTTCTTTTTTTTTAAAAAAAAAAAGGCCTTCGGGCTATTCAATCAATGTATCTATCCTATCCACTTCAATATATACATATATAGATATAGATATAGATATAAATATAGATATAGAAATCAGAGAGACCGAGCTTGATCCTTGGTTTTTTTTTTTGTTGTTTTTAAAAAAAATTTTTTTCACAATCTCTATGTACACATCCATGCATATACATATCCATGCATATCTTTGTAGGAGCCGAGGTGGTGCAGTGGTTAAAAGCAGCACTGCAACCTACTTCAGCTGACTGCTAGTTCAGCAGTTCAGCTGTTCAAATCTCACCGGCTCAAGGTTGACTCAGCCTTCCATCCTTCCGAGGTGGGTAAAATGAGGACCCAGATTGTTGGGGGCAAGAGGCTGAACTCTGTAAACCGCTTAGAGAGGGCTGTAAAGCACTATGAAGCGGTATATAAGTCTAAGTGCTATTGCTAAGTGCTATATACCATAGGTCATATCAAAACATACATAATTATACATTTCTATCCACTATATCATAAATCAATATCTTAGTTTTGCACCTATTTATATTGCTATTTATCAGTCTGTTTTTCCCTCAATTCATAGCACTCCCATCCCTCCCTCTATCTCCCTCTCCTCCTCCTACATTCTTTCTCCTTCTCTCCCCCTCCCTACTTCCCACCTCACCTTCTCTCCTCCCTCCTTCCTCTTTCTCCCTCTTAACCTTTCCCTGAGTGATTCTAATCATAGTTCACCTTATATTTAACAGACTGATAATATATACGTCATCTAATTAACGGTGCCCCTTCTGAACTTGTATACTTTCTATATCGTATCTATCCACATAACTGCTTTTTTTCTAGGTATATACCTACTATTATTCTAATGCTGCCTCCTTCCTCCTCTTTTGACCCTTGTTCCACGGTGGGGTTTCAGGTGACTTGGGACGGCCACTCGGGCAGCATGGCCAGGACGCAGCAGGCAGCCCAGGCCAACATCACCTTACAAGAGCAGATTGAGGCGATCCACAAGGCCAAAGGGCTGGTGCCAGAAGACGACACCAAGGAGAAAATTGGGCCGAGCAAACCCAACGAGATGCCTCCGCCAATGTCCTCGGCCCCCAACATGCCAAGCGGTGCTCCGCCCATTGCCTCCGTGCCCCGCCCTCCCGCGGTAAGCCCCTCCTCCCTGCGAACCTTCCCTCCTTAGTCCTCGCCTGCTGTGGACACAGGTAGTCCTCGACTTACAACCGTTCCATTTAGTGACCGTCCGCAGTTACAGCATCACTGAAAAAAAGTGACTTGTGACCGGTTTTCACACTTAACGACCACGGTCATGTGACCAAGATTCAGATGCTTGGCAATCGACTCCTATTTATGACATTTTGCAACGTCCGGGAGTCACGTGATCCCTTTTGGGACCTTCCTACAAACAACGGCAATGGGGAAGCCAGATTCACTTAACAACCGGGTTATTAACAACAATGACTTATTAACTTGTTTTTATTTTATTAAATCACCGGGTTATTAACTTTTAACAACCGTGGCAAGAAAAGTCATATAAAAACTCGCTTAACAAACGTCTCACTGAGCAACCCAAATTTTGGGCTCAATTGCGGTCGTAAGTCGAGCACTATTTGTACTGACTTCCTCTTGGCAGTCAAAATGTTTGCAGGGTTAGGTTTATATCCTGCCACCTTGTGTTAAGTGCTCCCTCGTCCTATTTTCCCCACAACCCCTGGGCGGTGGGCTCATCCAAAGCGACCCAGCCTCTGCTCCAAAGTGAATTTAGGAATAGAATAGAATAGAATAGAAGAATAGAATAGAATAGAATAGAATAGAATAGAATAGAATAGAATAGAATAGAATAGAATAGAATAGAATAGAATAGAATAGAATTCTTTATTGGCCAAGTGTGATTGGACACACAAGGAATTTGTCTTTGATGCACATGCTCTCAGTGTACATAAAAGACAAGATACATTTTGTCAAGAATCATGTGGTACAACACTTAATGATTGTCATAGGGTTCAAATAAGCAATCAGGAAACAATATTAATATTAATCGTAAGGATACAAGCAACGTTATAAGTGGGAGGAGATGGGTGATAGGAACAATGAAAAAACTAATAGTAATAGTAATGCAGCCTTAGTGGATAGTTTGACAGTGTTGAGGGAATTATTTGTTTATCAGAGTGATGGCGTTCGGGGGAAAAACTGTTCTTGTGTCTAGTTGTCTTGGTGTGCAGTGCTCTATATCGTCGTTTTGAGGGTAGGAGTTGAAACAATTTATGTCCAGGATGCGAGAGGTCAGTAAATATTTTTTTGTAAATTCCTGGTTTCTGCTCTGGTCCCTTTCCCACAGCTCCCCCTTTGACTCTGGTTTGCCTTCCAGATGCCCCCTCCAATTCGCACCACCGTCGTCAGCGCCGTTCCAGTCATGCCTCGCCCCCCCATGACTTCCGTGGTCCGTTTACCGCCAGGTTCTGTCATCGCCGCGCCAATGCCCCCAATCATCCACGCCCCCCGGATTAACGTCGTCCCGATGCCGCCCTCCGCTCCGCCTATCATGGCCCCACGGCCTCCTCCCATGATCGTACCCACAGGTCAGTGGTCCTCGTCATAGCCGTCATTGTAGGGAACACAGAAGGTCCTTAGAATCCAAGGTCTCTGTTAAGGGGAGCGTTCCCCCGTAGAGGCGACATTGGATCTTTTACTTGGAATTCAAATGCTTAGAAATAAAACCAAGGTTAAAATGTCTAATAGAAAATATTTATTTCAGTACAAAACAATATAAAACAATAAATCCTGAATAAACTACATTTTTGCTACGCAACACGTCCTTCCCGGTTGCAAGGCTTAACGGAAGTGATTAATGGTGGATAGGAATGTAGACATGCGCAGAACATCATATCACGTGTTCTGCTTGTATTGGGAAGTACCATAATATTTAGAATAGGGGTGCATCACCCTGCATAGAATCACAACTGACAATATTCACATCGTGACAGTCTCTGAGGGCTTCCTTGGAGGCTGACATCCTTCCCAATGCCCACATCTCCTGCTGTGCCCTCAACAACGGCATTAAACATTACAAGGTGTCGCTTTTTTAAAAAAGCATGCTTGCATTCCAAAAAAGGCTCAACCATTTCGTTACAAAATTCTACGTAAGATTTTTTTTTTTGGCTGTAAAAAAAAAAAAGTTACGCGCTGAAAGTAAATGTTCTTAATTCCGAGGAGGCCAACATTTGCCTCCTGGCTACTTTCAAGCAAAATATTAAGTGTTAAGCCAGACTCAAACCACATTCTGGCTAGATAGGGTATGCATTGTGGTTTTAAATGGTAAGAGGTGCACAAACCTAGCCAGTTGTGATTACTGTCTGCAAACAGGTAATTAAAAACCAAATAGAATTACTTCAGTATTTATATTCAGATATTGTTTGGTCGCCCTCTGTTCTTTTAGATGCGGAGCTCTAGTGCAGTGTTTCTCAACCTTGGCAGTTTGAAGATGTGTGGACTTCAACTCCCAGAATTCCATAGCCAGCAACGCTGGCTGTGGAATTCTGGGAGTTGAAGTCCACACATCTTCAAACTGCCAAGGTTGAGAAACACTGCACTAGTGAATGTATGCGCTCTCCCTAAATTGCTTTCTGAGCAACTTTGAGTTGCTTTTATAAAGAACTGTATTTAGGCAACAGGCTTTTTATACATTGTTCTTTTATCCAAAGTGCAGAAAGAGATGGTGGACAAAGAATTTGCAACCTTGGTCTCAGCAGACCTTGTTTTGCAAAAAAAAATTAGCACACCATGTCCTTCTCATCCAGTCCATCACCCTAATTTTCTTTCTTATTCCTTTTTTTTGGGGAGGGGAACACGGAGTTTTTCCATTAGTATGGATGAAAGCACTCTACCCACCTTAATCATTAGAATTCAGTTAAATAAATGTATATATATACTGTTTGGCAGCATCCTTGTGTAGGGTAAATTAACGGACTGGGATTTGCATTTCAGGTTGAAACACGAAAAAAAAAAACCTAAACCAGCTCTGATGATCATAGACTGCAGTTGAGCTAAGCTGTTGACTAATGATATTTAATTGTTACAATATAGGCTACAGACAGGGACCGGTCGGCAGTCCAGGTAACTTCTTAAATGTCACTGTGATCTCAGCTAATCACTAACCTTCCAAGTTCAGCTCTGATCTGCATGCATTCACTTCCTCTTGTCTGTCCAGGGGGAGGAACCCTGGCAAGTCCTTAGTGTGATGTCTGTCTGTCTGTGTCTGTCAGTACTTCTGATCCCTGTAGATTCCTTGGCCTGATTGTTGCCGCTCTTCTAAGGTGTTGTGGTTGCATGCTGAGTTGGGTGCCAGAGATCCATCTTTTGAGGCAGACACAGGCCTCCTACGACGGAGGGATCCATCGTAGGGGACATGCAAAATAATAATAATAATAATAATTTCGCTGAGCTGCATTGCATTGCTATTTATTTATTTATTTGTGAGATTTATATACCGCCTCACAGTGCAAGCACTCTCTAAGCGGTTTACACCATTAAGCAATGTATATATTTACATTGCCCCCAACAATCTGGGTCCTCATTTTACCTACCTCGGAAGGATGGAAGGCCGAGTCAACCTTGAGCTGGTGAGATTTGAACCGCTGACCTGCGGATCACAGTCAGCTAAAGTGGCCTGCAGTACTGCCTCTAACCGCTGCGCCACCTCGGCTCATATGATTACATTATATATACGGATATAATTGTGCAGCTGTTAAGGTTGGCTTGTCAAGGTAACAAGCAGGAAAGTCTGCGGCATTTGGTTAAAAAAAGAAAAGAAAAGAAGAGATCGCAGCCAGAGTGGAACTAGTGGCCAAAAAGGGATGATGTGTTCAGACCTTAAAAGGATCTCCGTCCCCTCTTAAGAGTTTAGGGCAGGTAGATATCTCGGCAGCATAGGTTGCAAAGAGTTGATCAGCGCATCCTCTCGCTAGACAGGCCACACAGGAAGTGCGGGAGGGCATCACCCTTTTGTGACAAGATATCTCATGGAGGCTTAGAGGCATTCCCTCTTATTTAACCTTCATGTTTCTCCTGCAAAACCCAAGTTTTTTAAGAGGGACTGACGTTTAGGCTCCTGGCCAAAGAAAGTCCAGTCGCCTCTTGAAAAAACACACACTTTTGGGACAACTATGACCTGGATGACTGAGAATCTCCCTAGACCAGAGGTCTTCAAACTTGGCAACTTTAAGACTTTGTGGACTTCCAACTCTCAGAATTCTCCAGCCAGCATAGAGAATTCTGGGAGTTGAAGTCCACAAGTTTTAAAGTTGCCAAGTTTGGGGACCCCTGCCCTAGACTTTTGGCCGATGGGGTATTTGGCTTGTGCGGTGTTTGGGGAAGAGACAGATGCCAGGCCTCCCCTGAACTCACCTGATTTTTTAACACAGCTTTTTTGTTTGTTAGTTTGGCTTTGGAGTTACGACTGGTTACTTTCCTCTTCTCCTTTTCTGGTGTCTTCTCCTTCAAAGCAGCGGGTGTCCAATGGGTCTCGTGTTTGAAGAGCCGCCGTGGTCATTCCTGCGGCTAGGAGAAGCGCATTTGGGCCCTGCATCGTTGCATGCAGCAAAAGCATCTGGCATTTGCAAAACTCAGGAGCCTCTCTCCGAAGAAGCGGGGCGCTTAACATTGGCATCTTTATGACCGCGGTTTGCAAGAGGCAAATTACAAGGACGGTCCCAACTGTTAATTCTGATTCTGATGTGGCAATAACGTTTTAATGCCGTGTTTGGCACCCGCTGCTTGTGGAAGTCGTACAGCCCTGTTTCTCCTCGTCCCACCCCACCCCACTGCCTTCCAAATGCCACTTGCAATTTTCTTATCAAACCAGTGTTTCTGTTACTGCAGCCTTTGTTCCAGCCCCACCTGTAGCTCCTGTCTCTGCTCCGTCCCCTGTGCCTCAAATCCACCCTCCACCTCCCATGGAGGATGAGCCGGCCTCCAAGAAACTCAAGTCCGAAGAGAACCTGATGCCAGAGGAAGAGTTCCTACGCAGAAACAAGGTGCAGAGTTATACCTTTAATGCCATACGTAAGGCATGCCTCGGCTTATGACCAAAATTGAGCCCAAAATGTCCATAGCCAAGCGAGACAGTTAAAGAGAGCTTTTTTCCCATTTTACGACCTTGCTTGCCACAGCTGTTAAGTGAATCACGGCAGTTAAGTTCGGTGCACGGTTGTTGAGTCAATCTGATAATATATTTCCATACTTCTTTAAATTATCAACATCATTTTTAAACTTTTTATTTTTTAACATCATATCTATGCTATTAACTCTTTATTTTAGGTATATGTTATTAATAATAATTAATTCTTGATTCTCATCTTTGTTCCACTAGGGTCCAGTCACCGTCAAAGTCCAAGTCCCCAACATGCAGGACAAAACGGAATGGAAGCTGAGTGGCCAAGTGCTGGTGTTCACCCTCCCGCTCTCCGACCAGGTATGCAGATTGGCCAACATTCTACAGGTAGAAGTGTTCATTTAGTGGCCATTCAAACTTACGACGTCCATGAAAAAAGCGAGCGAAGACCTTGTTTTGCACTTAGGGCCGTTGCAGCATCCCGGTGGTCGCGGAACCAAAATTCAGATGCTTGGCAACGGGCTCACAGTTACGACGGGCAGTGTCCAGAGGTCACGTGATCCCCCTTTGCGACCTTCAGACCAGGGGAAACCAGTTTCACTTAAACGTTACGTCACAATTGCAGCGGTTCACTTAACCACGGTGGCAAGAAAAGTCGTAAAAGCCAAATGTCTCACTTAGCAACGGAAATTCTGGACTCAATTGCGGCCCTAAGTGGAGGACGCCCTGTAATTGAGGGATTTCTGAGAGTTGTAGTCCAGACCGCTTGCAAAGAGCCCAAAAACGCTATGACCTGGACAGTGATGGGTTTCTTAAATAAACCCAACTGTTTCTTGATCCAAGTCCTGGAGAAGCCCCAAACCGATGTAACTTCAAATGGCCACAAAATGAATGGTTGTAAATCAAGGCATATAAAACACAAGTCAAGTTCATCTGGGTGTTTCTTAACTTGCCCATTATGGCAAAATAAGAGCCGCGGTGGCGCAGTGGTTAAAATGCGATACTGCAGGCTACTTCTGCTGACTGCCAGCTGCCAGTAGTTCGCCAGTTCGAATCTCACCAGGCTCAAGGTTGACTCGGGCTTCCTTCCTTCCGAGGTGGGTAGAATGAGGACCCAGATTGTTGGGGTTTGCAAGAGGCTGACTCTATAAACCGCTTAGAGAGGGCTGGAAAGCAGCGTGAAGCGGCATAGAAGTCTTAAGTGCTGTTGCTAAAATACTGGGGGCTTTTTTTGCCTCTTCACCACGTTCTTCTAAAGAGGGTCTCTTTTCTTTGGCCTGCAGGTTTCTGTTATCAAGGTGAAGATTCACGAGGCAACCGGCATGCCTGCTGGGAAACAGAAGCTCCAGTATGAGGTGAGTCACTCGGCCTTGGAGATGGAACCCTTCCACATCCTTGGATACTCCTTTTCTTCTGTACTCCAGGCCTGTAATGTTGCCGTAGCCTTCCTGACAACAATCGGCGGCTTAAATGAAGTTTTTCTCCCCCTGGCTGCTGCTTTCGTTGCTTCTCAGATTGAACTACTTTCCGCTAACTGGCTGTGAATGCCGACCGGATTTTCTTCGGAGCAGGACAAGTCTGCGTGTATTCAGTGTGTGGGTGCATGGATCTTGCCTTCTCCCCGCCCCCCAAAAATAAGTCAGTTTGGCATTGGCCCAAGTGGATCCCCACCCCACCCCCCAGTATGTTTCTCAGAGTGCCTTTAGCTAGAATTATTGAGAAGAAAGAGGTGGGGCTGCAGGAACTCTTGAGCTCCAAGTCTGCTCCGGGCTGCCTTCTTTGGACTTTATTGCCTGCTTTATTGTGAGCCAGAGAAGCGGCTCGTCTTTTTCCCCCCAGTTTCTTGCAACTGTTTGTGTAACCATTTCCTTCATCAGTCGGAGGATTTACCATTAGATCTGCTTTTCATTTTATCGCTCTGGGTTTTGGTAACATTTTAACCTGGTGTTGTGTCCCAGCACAGGAACCCCCAGAGAGGACACGCACACAACTGTTTGCACAAGAAATCAAGGAGTTTTACTAATATTCTTAGTAAAAAAATCAGGGTTTAAAGTCCAGAAACAAACGGAACGAGAGTCTTGGTGAATATTATCTTCTTGAGCTTTTTAGCCAGAGTTCAAATGTCCAAAACAAAGCTGGCAATTACTTTGTGCTTATCTTTTACTCACTGGAGTTGGCAGGAATCCCGGAATCCAAAGCAAAGGAGCTGATATTTCAAAATACAGGACTCAGAGTGGGAACACTGATGCAAAGAAGTCTTGAGTGCTAACAGAAGACAGTTGTTGCTTCCAGCAACAACTAAGACGTGCTCCAGGACTTAAATAGCCTGAGGGCGTGGCCAATTAGCCCTCAGCTTTACATGCGGGAAGACCTCTGTCTGTAAAGCCATTCCTGTCTGCTAGCTGTTCTCCGTGCCCTAGCATCCAGCAGAGGCTCCTCCTCTTCTGACGACCCACTCTGCACCAGCTGAGAAAGTGCAGAAGGTCCTGGCTGGTCTTCCTCCTCTGGCACTGAGTCCTCCTCGCTCTCAGACTCAGGTGCCAGGTACATGGGATGATAGTGCCGCGTCACAGTCGGCTCTGGAACCTCCGGATCCGCTACCATCTGCGCGGGACGCGGGCAAGCCACAACACCTGGATCTTAATCAGAATACAGCTGCAAGGGACCTTAGAGGTTTTCTAGTCCAACCCCTTGCTCCAGCAGGAGAGCCTCTACCATTCCAGACAGGTGGCTGTCCAGTCTTAAGAAAAGCCTCCAGTGATGAAGCACCCACAACTCCTGGTGGCAAGCCGTTCCACTGCTTAATTGTTCTCACTGTCAGGAAGTTTCTCCTTAATTCCAGGTTGCTTCTCTCCTTAGTTAGTTTCCATCCATTGCTTCTTGTCCTGCCCTCCGGTGCTTTGGAGAATAAATTGACCCCTCCTCCTTTGTGGCATCCCCCCACAAATACTAAAATACTGCAATCATGCCACCCCATAGTCCTTGGTCTTGAAACTTGGTCTTGTGTCTTTCAGGGCATCTTCATCAAAGATTCCAACTCCTTGGCTTACTACAACATGACCAGTGGTTCAGTGATCCACCTGGCCCTCAAAGAGAGAGGGGGCAGGAAGAAGTGAGCGTCCACCTCCGGCATAATGATATCCAGCCAGCTACTTGATTTCACCATCTAAAGTTTCAACCAGGCTGTTATGTCTTCTCGGGCTGTTTTCTTTTCTTGGCCCTGTAAATTTGTTTGGTAACCCAGAGAATCTAGAGGAAATTGACCTTACCGTTATTGTGAAGATTTGTGCTAATTCCGTGTTACTTTCAGCAGCTTGCGATGTATTTGTAGTGAGTTTTGTGTTCCAGCAGTGCTTGGTTTAATTCCTCACGGCGGTCTTTTCCCCTTGTGGCTGAACTTTCGCAGGATCTGGCTTTAATGTAATCTTGTGTCTGAAGATTAGTTGGGTGGATCTGCTTTGGTTCAGAGTCTTTTTACCTGTCGGCTGAAGCAATTCGTTTAATTTTCTAGGGACAAGCAAGTTTTGCTAGGTTAATAAAAACTTTTTTTGATTTCCCACCTGAACCTTGTGAGCTCTCCTTGACTGACAGGACACGGCTATTCTTTGTCCTCCTGAGTGTTTTGACAGTGTGCAAATGCATCCTATCAGAGTTTGTTGCAGAAAATTAAATCCAGAAAGCACACACAGGCAGACTGATGCAGCAGGATTGATTTAAATAAGAAACTTCTTTATATACAAGAATAACAGATGAGTATTTACAATACCAGTAGCAGAGTTCTTCTTTAACGTAGCAGCAGTTACAAGCAGCTCTAGTCAGAGTTCAGAGCAGACAAGAGAGTACAGAGTGGGCTGAGCCACGCCCAGCCTTCTAGCTTCAGTTTTGATTCTCTGCACAGAGTCAGATGTGTTTAGCTCCCATTGGCTGACTTAGTTGCTATGCCTATTCATTGGCTGACCTTGTTACCATTGGCTCTCCCAGTTCATAAATATTCTAACACATCTTCACTATTTATGCGTCCCTGCTCAGAATATTTTCCAGAAAAAAAGTTAGGTCCCTAAAAAAGAAAGAGCTAACTAGTGTCTCTTGGGATGACATCATCTAACCGAGAGGCCCTAAAGGAAGCCACCCTGTCTGGCTTGGTGGGACGGGTTTTTGAGTTTTGGCAGTTCTCTATCCTAGGATGCCCACCCAGCCTGGACCACCAGGGGGCATTGTTGATCACCAAAGTCCCAAATTCAAAATCCAGGTGAGATCTGGAGGGTGGCCATAAATTCGGGTAAGGGGGAGTAGATTTAGTCCTGCCAATTTCCTGGAGGGTTGTTTGAAACTGATTGATTGAAATAATCAAGCCATGGTGGCTCAGTGCTTAGAATGCAGTACTGCAAGCTAATTCTGCAGTATTGTTCGATCCTGACCGTCTCAAGGTTTACTCATCCTTCCGTCCTTCCGAGATCGGTAAAATGAGGACCCAGATTGTTGGAGGGCAAGATGCTGAGACTATAAACCGCTTAGAGAGGGCTGGAAAGCACCGTGAAGCGGTATATAAGCGCTAATTTCCTTCCCTCCTTTCCTTTTTCCTTTCCTTTTCCTTCCTTCCATCCTTCCATCCGTGATGGCATAGTGGTTAGGATGCAGCATTGCAGGCTAATTCTGCCCACAGCCAGGAGTTCAATCCTGACCGGCTCAAGGTTGACTCAGCCTTCCATCCTTCCGAGGTGGGTAAAATGAGGACCCAGATGGTTGGGGGCAATAGGCTGACTCTATAAACCGCTTTGAGAGGGCTGTGAAACACTGTGAAGTGGTATATAAGTCTAAGCGCTGACGCTGTTGCTAAATGGAATGAATCAACAACTACATTGGAATAAGAGGTGGCTTATCTTAAATAAGAGGTGGCTTCCCCTTAGCAGCTTTCCTGGAGGTGTCTTTCTCCCCGAGGCCTGGAGAGAAAGGGGAGCAGTGGGGAAGCTGGTGGAACAGGGGGGCTGAACCCCAAAACGGCAGCCATTGATCAGATCTCCCCAAATCAGCCTCCAAAGCCGCCTGCCCCACCAGGGTCCCAGATTCTCTTCTGCTTTGGGGAGGAATCATTTCAAGGCGATTCTCTTTCATCCAGTTGATGGGACAAAGAGACTTTCTCTGCCTGGACCTGATGCCTTCCTGCGGGGCAGGGGTCTCCCCGAATGGGACCCCCGACCCAAAAAGCTGGCCCCAAACCCTACTGAAAGATGCTTGGCGCTCTTCCTCTTTGCCTCCAATGACCCCCAACCTCTCTGCCCGCCTACCCAGCCAGACTCTTCCCCAGGATAGGACTGAACCCCAACAGGCAGCGGGGGGAGGGGGAGAGCGAGGGGGGGCACAGAAAGACCCTCTGCTGCCCAAGCCCAGCCTGGAGTACGCAGCTCCCTTCAGGATCCGACCAGGCAAGGGCGCAGCAGGAGAGCCGGCAGGCAAGGCGCAGACCAGGGAAGCTGCGCGAGGCGGAGGGGGGGGGGAAAGGCGGGGCGGGGTGGGGGAGGCGCATCCAAGGCAAGACCCCCCCCCTCGGGCGGCCTCGCGGAGGGCTGGAAAGCCCGTCCCCAGGGACGCGTGGACGCGGGGAGCCCGCCTTTGCAAGCGGGAGTGGGGCAAGGCGGTCGACCTGAGCCGAACCGAACCCCGCGGCTGGCTGGCTGGCGGGGGGGGGGGTAGTGGGAGGAGCTGGCGGCCGCCCCTCCCCTTTCATGTTGCTCTAAAGTGGGGGGGGGAGCTCGCCCACCGCCGGGTTCCGCGCTCGTCAGCACGCGCCCCTCCTGCGGGTGAAACCCGGATTGAGCCCGACCAGCTCGGGGCGCAGCGAGTGGATCCCCTCTTCTTCCTCCTCTGCCCTCCCTCCTCCCTCCTCTTCATCTGCCTTCCTCCTTTCCTCCTCCTCCTCCTCTACCTTTCTCCTCCTCCCTCCGTTTTCCTCCTCTTCCTCTGCCTTCCTCCTTTCCTCTTCCTCCTCTAACTTCCTCCTCTTCCTCTACCTTCCTCCTCCTCCTTCTCCTCCCTCCGTTTTCCTCCTCTTCCTCCTCTACCTTTCTTCCCCTTCTCTTCCTCCCTCTCCTCTTCCTCCCTCCGTTTTCATCCTCTTACTCTGCCTTCCTCCTTTCCTCCTCCTCCTCCTCTTCCTCCTCCTCCTCTTACCTTCCTCCCATCCTCTTCCTCTGCCCTCCTCCTCCTCCTCCTTTTCCATCTTGCGACCGTCGGGACCAGCCGCGAAGCCTGCGGGCCAAAGCGGCGGCAGGCAGGCATGGAGGCTGCGGGCAGAGGCCCCGGGGCGCGCTCTCCCTGCCCGGCTCTGCGCGCCCCTCTTTGGCCGCGGCTCTGCTGCTTGCTACTCCTGCTCCCGCGGCCGGGCAGCGGCACCTGGACCCGCGCGGGGCTGCAATTCGCCTCCCGCAGGTAAGAGACGAGCTTGCCCCCCCACCCCATTCCACTCCCCCCCCCCCGACCTGGCGAAGCCCCGGTGGAAGCACGGCCGGTCTGCCTCTCGCCCTCCCAGCCGGGCAGGAGCCACAGGTATGGTGCTCCTGAAGGGGGAGGCTCCGCTTCGGCCGCGATTTCTTTGCAGCTGGGCTCGTTGGAGCGAGGCTGCCTTGCCAAAGCCCGTTCTCACGACCCGTCGAACCCCCGAGCGAGCCGACACGTGCCAGGCCAGCGTGTTGCGGGAATGCAGCCTGCGGGAGCGGGGACGGGCTCTGCGGGACCGCAAAAAAAAGAAACGGGTGTTATAAATCGGGATTCAATTAACTCCGGATGAGTGTTGTGTGTGAATGCAGCGCTGTTTTTAGCGGAAACCCGAGCTAGAATTGTCCAGAATCTTGCATCTCAGTTTATGGAAGAAAACCACCAGCTTTTGTGTGGGTGGTTATGTGGGCTGGGTTGTGCATTACAACCAAAACAAATCAAGAAACGATCATGATGGCATATCATGCCGCCTGAATCCAGCTGTAGTATAGAACTCCAGGAATCTGCGCCCTTTTTTTTTTTAAAGCAACATCTAGTTGCAGGGAGTTCCGTCGGTTCGGGATGCTTTGTATGGCTCCAGGGCGATGGGGCGTGCTCCCGTTCCTTGCTCCGGCTCCTGCCTGCCTAGCAGTTCGAAAGCAAGCAAATGCGAGTAGATAAATAGGTACCACTTCGGTGGGAAGGGAAACGGTGCTCCGTGACATTCCTGCTGACCGCGTGACGGTGGAAATGTGGCCTTCGGACAGCGCTGGCCTTGAAACGGAGATGGGCACCACCCCTATGGTTGGCAACTTAGTCAGAAGACAGAAGACCAAAAACGTGCCCCATTCTCGGCTGGGGCCAAGGCTGGCGGCATTCCAGGCAGGACTAGAAAAAGTAGGGAGAAACTTTTTGGGTTTCTCCAACCGGCCTTTGACTCCGAGGGATTCTGCTGACCCAGCAACCAAGCAGCCACAACTGGGCTGGACTCTGAACAGGCTGAGCCTGTGTTGAGCTGATGCTCAGGCTGGGCTGTCGCAAAGGGGGTGGTGGGGACCACTGTTCCCTTTAAGCTGCGCAGCCGCGCGGCCGTGCACGTAACGAGAGAATGCCGCGTGGAAGTTTCTAACTCCCGTGCGGCATTTTCTAATGGCAGAGGCTGCGCGGCCGCGCACATGAAAAGAGAACGCCGTGCGGCAGTTTCTAACTGCCGCGTGCCGTTTTCTGAGTTACAGGGAACATTGCTGGGGACCCCTTTTGCATGGTCCCCAACACCGTCCCTCCTTTCTTGGGTGATGCCGACGGGGAAGGTCTTCCCAGCCTGGAGTAATTGAGAGTGACCCCACATTTGGGGTCTGGGGGCCACCGTTTTCCAAGCAGGGGTGAAAATTCAATCTGGAGAGAGAGCTCTCGACCCATAAGGACCCCATCTGAAGTCCAACCAGGCAGGGGTGAAATGCTACCAGTTTGGGTGTACTGGTAGCGCCGGGCGCCGGTGGTTGGGAGAACTGGCAGCGCAAGGCCCCGCCCATCCACCTGGACGTCACCATTTTCCTCTTTTTAACCCTCTGCGCATGTGCAAAGCCTTCTGTGCATGCGCAGAAGGTGGAAAAGTGCGCATGACGGGTGCAAAAGGCGCACTTCTGAACCAGCAACGAAGATAAGTAGATTTTACCGCTGCAACCAAGTCCTTCTCCTGAACTTCCTGTCCCAAAACAACAGGACGCCAAACTGGCCAATTTTGGCGGATGTTAGAAGCCCGGCCCAAGATGGCCTCTACAGGCCCGGTTTGGGGGCTCCACAGTAGCCCCCTTGACTTTTCCATGCCAGCCAGCCAGCCCCTGTCTTTTCGGCTTCATCAAGACTCGGAGAAACTGTTTTGCTGATGGATTTTTTTTCCCCTTTCCTGCTCCAAGAGAGTTAAAACCGTCCAAGGGCATTGCTGACAACATCAGTTGCGACAGTAAGCCAGGCATGGCCTCTGTATCTGGGGTCAGGATCCTTCCCGTTCAAGGCTCCATGTGAAAACGGAGGGGGAGGGAAATATCAGATAATAACAGGGAGGAAAGGGAAGTTGCTGCATTTCCTGCGGATGAATGAATGAAGGAAGGAGGGCGCCTTTAATTATAGACCCAAGGCCGGGAGGGTCATGGAGACGCCAGGCTGGATTGCCAAGCTTCCTTTGGAGTGGACCATCAGCAGCCTGGACCAGAGAGGCACGGCTGAGTCCCCAAATGCCCCCAATTTTACATTACATTACATTACATTACTAACCAGAGCATACAAAACATTTGTTAGACCAATTCTGGAATACAGCTCACCTGTCTGGAACCCGCACTGCATATCGGACATTAATACAATCGAGAGAGACCAGAAATATTTCACAAGAAGAGTCCTTCACTCCTCCGCTCACAACAAAATACCTTATTCCACCAGACTTGAAATACTGGGATTAGACAATTTGCAACTACGTCGCCTCCGATCTGATCTAAATGTAGTTCATAAAATCATATATTTATTTATTATTTATTTATTATGGTGTTCTTATATGCCGCCCAACTCCCGAAGGACTCAGGGTGGCGTACAACAGAAAAAAATACAGGACACCAAAATGTCCTTCCTGTTAATGACTACTTCAGCTTCAACCGCAACAACACACGAGCATGCAATAGATTCAAACTCAATGTAAACCACTCCAAAGTCGACTGCAGAAAATACGACTTCAGCAACAGAGTGATCAATGCCTGGAATGCACTACCTGGCTCTGTGGTTTCTTCCCCAAACCCCAAAAACTTTAACCTTAGACTGTCTACAGTCGACCTCTCCTCGTTTCTAAGAGGTCTGTAAGGGGCGTGCATAAGCGCACCATCGTGCGCTACCATCCCTGTCCTACTGTCCTAGTGTCCTCTTTTATCGTTACTTTTTACTTATGTTTATACAAACTACTACTATCCTATACATGTTTGACAAATAAATAAAATAAACAAACTTCAATGGGCAATCTTGCGTCTTCAGCTCCGAGCGTGGCACCCGAATCGCCTGCTTCCAAACCAGCGGCGAAATCTCACCTTCCCTACTGGTCCGGAAGCACGCATTTAGCGCATGCGCCACCGTCACGCGCGCTTTTTCACCCTCTGCGCATGCGCAGAAGGCTTTGTGCATGCGCAGAGTGTTAAAAACAAGAAAATGGCAACGTCCTGCGGGTGGGCAGAGCCTCGCGTGGCCACCGCTACCGGTACACCCAAACCGGGTCGAACCGGTATCATTTCACCCCTGTTCCAAAAGCCTTGTTGGGTGGGTTGAGGGGGACGGACTTCTGAGGTGGTCCTGCAGCCGAAGGGGGACAGATGAGAGAGTAGGGAATTGTGCCTTCCACTCCCCCGAGCGGCTGGCATTCGTCCATCCAACTGCGGGCAGGCATCCATCACTCCAGATGCTGAGCCCAGCATTCCAGCCGCAATTGTGGCTACTTCCAAAGCAGAGAGACCTTTTAACCTCCTGTTCCCAGCCAAGTCCTGTGGCCAGGGGAATCGTCCGGCCGACTGACTGACCGGCCACCCACCCACAGGCTTTCAGAAGAGGCTGAATTTACAGGGAAAAGGCGGCACATAAAGAGGCTTTTGTGATATGGGGGGCCTAGCAGGGAACCGGCCGGCGATCTTGTTCCCCCAGGACCGGCAAAGAGGGCTGCAGGCTGGCAAAGGACGTTGCAAGCCAAAATGGGGAAATCCCCAAAAGTTTGGGAAGCAGAGCATTCCCAGGTGATATATAAGCTAGTTCACAGTTTATTTGTTTGAGCGTTGCATGCTAAGTGAGCAGCCAATTTTATTAGCGCGGATGTAGGTTATTGTGTGAATGCAGGAGGGAATCCCGAGTACCACAAGCAGTTGTCTGTTCAGAATTTGCGCCGCTGGGATCCCACTGGGTGAAGATTTCATGGCTGTGTCTGTTTCTTTCCGTTTCCATTTATACTCGATCTAATTCAACTGTAATATAATTGAAATCTTCTCACTGGGAAGAGGCCCCTGGGGGTGACTTGATTCCCCCAGCGGTGATCAAAACGGTTTTTTTTTTAATTCTCAGCAGCTTTTTAAGGGAGCTCTGGGCTCATTGGAAATGCACATTCTGCACGGCAGCGTCTGGTTCTTCTGTCTACTAATTTTCCTGTTTATCTTCTCACTCGTTTTTTCCTTAATGTGTTTGTTTACATTGTGCATGTTAATTGCCGCTCAGGAAGTTCTCCTGCTGTGTCATCAACAGCATTGAAAAAAACTCAGAGCAGTTAGTCTCTCTCTCTCTTCCTCTCTCTCTGTCTCCTCTCTCCCTCACTCCCTCTCTCCCCATCCCTCCTTCCCTCCCACCCAACCCTAACCCTCTGTTTCTCTCTCTCTCCTCTCTCTTCCTCCCTCCCACCCTCTTTCTCTCTATGTGTGTGTTTCTCTCCTCTCTCTCCCTCTCTCTCTGTCTCCTTTCTTTCTCCATTCCTCCCTTACTCCCCCCTCTCTCCTCCTTCCTTCTCTCTCTTCCTTCCTCCCTTCCTCTCTCCTCTCTCTCTTCCTCCCTCCCACCCTCTCTTTCTCTCTCCTCTCTCTTCCTCCCTCCCTCTCTCCCCATCCCTCCTTCCCTCCCACCCAACCCTAACCCTCTGTTTCTCTCTCTCTCCTCTCTCTTCCTCCCTCCCCCTCTCTCTGTCTCTCTTCTCTATTTCTCCCTCCCTCCCACCCTCTTTCTCTCTATGTGTGTGTCTCTCTCCTCTCTCTCTTCCTCTCTCTCTGTCTCCTTTCTTTCTCCATCCCTCCCTTACTCCCCCTCTCTCTCCACCTTCCTTCTCTCTCTTCCTCCCTCCCTTCCTCTCTCCTCTCTCTCTCTTCCTCCCTCCCACCCTCTTTCTCTCTATGTGTGTGTCTCTCTCCTCTCTCTCCCTCTCTCTCTGTCTCCTTTCTTTCTCCATCCCTCCCTTACTCCCCCTCTCTCTCCACCTTCCTTCTCTCTCTTCCTCCCTCCCTTCCTCTCTCCTCTCTCTCTCTTCCTCCCTCCCACCCTCTTTCTCTCTATGTGTGTGTCTCTCTCCTCTCTCTCCCTCTCTCTCTGTCTCCTTTCTTTCTCCATTCCTCCCTTACTCCCCCCTCTCTTCTCCTTCCTTCTCTCTCTTCCTTCCTCCCTTCCTCTCTCCTCTCTCTCTTCCTCCCTCCCACTCTCTCTTTCTCTCTCCTCTCTCTTCCTCCCTCCCTCCCACCCTCTTTCTCTCTATGTGTGTCTCTCTCTCCTCTCTCTGTCTCTCTCTCTTCCTCCCTCCCTCTCCCCATCCCTCCTTCCCTCCTACCCAACCCTAACCGTTTCTCTCTCTCTCCTCTCTCTTCCTCCCTCCCCCTCTCTCTGTCTCTCTTCTCTATTTCTCCCTCCCTCCCACCCTCTTTCTCTCTATGTGTGTGTCTCTCTCCTCTCTCTCTTCCTCTCTCTCTGTCTCCTTTCTTTCTCCATCCCTCCCTTACTCCCCCTCTCTCTCCACCTTCCTTCTCTCTCTTCCTCCCTCCCTTCCTCTCTCCTCTCTCTCTCTTCCTCCCTCCCACCCTCTCTTAGAGGGTCGTTGAGGCCACTTGGAGGTTTATCTGTGTCCTCAGGGTCACCTGAGTGGTGCAAATGGTTCCCGTAGTCTGCAATTGTTTCCTCTGGAAATCCATTCCTACTCCCACTCCAAGGATGTTCATCCCAAATTAGATAGCTAAAAGTCTGTAGGGACTCTCAGTCATCCTGGTCATAGTTGTCTCAAAAGCACCTTTGGGACCCTCCGACCGCTACAATTCAACGGTGCAGCTGGAGGTGGCTCAGGGTACGTGGGGGATTTTAAGGGCTGCTTCGGGCTCGTTCTTTGCCTCCCACCAACTCATCTTCCTTCCTGGAAGTGCAAAGTTAGTTCCCTGGCAAAGACGAAATTCTTCTGGCAACTTCTCAAGGTCCGTTTTGGTGCCAGGCAATTGAATGAGTGCAGTCTTCTTCCTAATGTTTATTGAAGGATTTCTGTCAGCCCTGTAGGAAATTGGAACTTCATGCTTGCCGTTAAGGGATCCGGCAAGTCCCCTTTTGACCTCGCTGAATGCTTCCACCCTCCCTCCTTCCCCAGGTCTGAATCAATGGGTCCCAAAAAAGAAAATTAACTCCAAATAAGGGAATGATTAGCAGGATGTGCTCTTCCCCTGGCTGGCTGGGAGTTTCTTTGATAAATAGGAAGGCTAATAAAGGAGAATATTTGTGGCTCGGGGTTGACGTGAGGGGTCCTGGGTGCTCTCTGAGCTTGGTTGTTTTCTTGCAGGCGTAACATCATCAGTGCTAGAAGGGAATGGGGTTTGCAGAGAGGAGGAGGAGGAAAGGGAAAAAGGAGGAGGAGGAGGAGGAGGAAGAGAAGGCAGAAGGAGAAGAAAGAGGATTGTTGGTTGCTTGATGCTCTCTAAGCTTAGTTGTTTTCTTGCAGACGTTTAATTAGCCAAACTAGGTAACGTCATCAGTGCTAGAAGGGAATGGGGTTTGTGGAGAGGAAGAGAAGGAAAGGGAAAGAGGAGGAGGAGCAGAAGGAGAAAGAGGATTGTTGGTTGCTTGGTGCTCGCTGAGCTTGGTGGTTTTCTTGCAAACGTTTCATGACCGAAACTAGGTAACATCGTCAGTGCTAGAAGCGAGTGAGGTTTGCAGGAAGGAGGAGAAGGAGGAAGAAAAGAAGAAGAGTGAGGAAGGAAGGAAGAGAGAAAGAAAGAAAGAAAGAAAGAAAGAAAGAAAGAAAGAAAGAAAGAAAGAAAGAAAGAAAGAAAGAAAGAAAGAAAAGAGAGAAAGAGAAAGAAAGAGAAAAAGAAAGAAAGAGAAAAAGAGAAAGAAAGAGAAAGAAAAAGAGAAAGAAAGAGAAAGAAAGAGAAAAAAGAGAGAAAGAGAAAGAAAAAGAAAGAGAGAGAAAGAGAAAGAAAGAGAAAGAAAGAGAAAGAGAAAGAAAGAAAGAAAGAAAGAAAGAAGACTGGGGTCCTTGAGGCTCTCTGTGCTTGGTGGTTTTCTTGCAGACGTTTCATGACCCAAACTAGCTAACATCATCAGTGCTAGAAGGGTGTGGGGTTTGCGAAAAGGAGGAGAATGAAAGGGAAGGAGGAGAAGGAGGAAGAAAAGAAGAAGAGTGAGGAAGGAAGGAAGAGAGAAAGAAAGAAAGAAAGAAAGAAAGAAAGAAAGAAAGAAAAGAGAGAAAGAGAAAGAAAGAGAAAAAGAAAGAAAGAGAAAAAGAGAAAGAAAGAGAAAGAAAAAGAGAAAGAAAGAGAAAGAAAGAGAAAAAAGAGAGAAAGAGAAAGAAAAAGAAAGAGAGAGAAAGAGAAAGAAAGAGAAAGAAAGAGAAAGAGAAAGAAAGAAAGAAAGAAAGAAGACTGGGGTCCTTGAGGCTCTGTGTGCTTGGTGGTTTTCTTGCAGACGTTTCATGACCCAAACTAGCTAACATCATCAGTGCTAGAAGGGTGTGGGGTTTGCGAAAAGGAGGAGAATGAAAGGGAAAGAGGAGGAGGAGAAGAGGCTAAACACTTTATTTATCGTACGGCACATTCGCCTCGCATTTCGATAAAAGCACAAGAGACAGAAAGTGAAAATCTAAAATCGGACAAATGTTGTAAGGCGGGACGGCCAAACTTGTGCAAGTTTGAAGGGCTGGAGAGATGGAGAGAGGACCGGCACAGGGTCATGAACACCCCACCCCCCATGTGGAAAGGCGGGTGGGTGGGGGGGTTTCCCTTCCTCCCGCCTCCCGAGTTCTGTGATTGATGACTCTGGTGTGGAAAATTACAGCCTCTCCAGATGAGAACTTGGCAGCCTCCCGTCCTGCTGCCTTTTCAGAATAGTCTGCAGCTGGGCCCTTTTGCACCGTTTCCAAGTTCCCATTCTCCCACCCGCTGCGTGAGGGGCACCCAGCACCCAGCTCCTCTTTGTTGCCCAAATGGCCGGGAGCCCGTGCGCGTCCACGCCAACAATGAAGGCCTTCAGCCGCTCACCAGTAGCCTTCCTCGGCTGGGGCTGGATCAGAAAAAAAGATGCTTTGTTTGGGTTAAGCAACAGCCATTCGATCCTAAGAGGTCTGGATGGTCTGTCTCTCCCAAGGAGATCCCAAAGATCCCCGTCTTGGATTGTCTTTCTTGGAAAGCAAAGAAATCAACAAAAGCCAGAGCCGGATTGGACCGGGTACAACAGGAACCTGGAAAGTCGGTTTTGGAAATGCAAAATTTCCATGAAAACGCCAAATGGAATTTAGATTGTGAGCCACACTGTTACTCTGTGTCTGCTGGCTTTGAGGATGCCTGGACCAACTGAGTGGCTTTCCACATTGCACTAATGCATGGTTTGCTTAATTCTGGTTTGTTGAGTAAGGCGCCGTTGTTTAATCATTGGAATCCTGTCCGTTTAGGAAATCCTAGCCGAATTAGCCGTCGCCTCGAATTTACAGCCTTCCGTGTATTAATTTGCAAGCTGTAGGAGGAGTTGGCTAAAAACCAGAGCATAAATATGTGCAGTAAACAAACCAAAGCTTATCTAACCAGCATCCTCTTTCCCACACAGCAGCTCATCACTGGCACATCCTTATCGCATAGAATGCGCCATCCTTTTTAGGGGCGAAAGGTTGCAGGTCAGCACGCTGGGGATGGCCAGGACGCAATAAAAATTACATAGGTCAGACTCAGATACAAACTCCATTTGAGTTAATTCAACCAAAAATGAGTCAAACGGGGCTTGTAATTCTCTGTGTTTTAATTGCTGGTCCTTTTTGCTGTGTTAAAATCACCCCGGGGGGCATTTTTCAGAGGAATTATGGAGACTTTGAGGAGAGAATTGGCCCCATCTATTTTCTAACATGGGCAAAAATGATATAGAAAGAGTGCCGGAACCTAAGGGTAGAGTGAAAAGAGGAATCAGCCTAGAATCCCTACGTAGCCACAAGCAAACTAAAACCAATCTCCTTTGAATTTTGCTGGCCCTTATCTAACTCCAACCAGGTGCTCCAATCATTAGTTGAATAGATTCCTGCACATGGGCATGAATAGGAATAAACCACTTCAATCGGACCTTCATATGTGGACCTGAACTTTTGCATCCAACAAATTATGGCTAGGTGATAAGGAGTGTTGACCTCTACTTTTGAGTTATGATTGTCCTAATTCATTGATTTCCAACATGTGGCCCAGATGTCACTGGTGACGCCCACAAATAAATGTATTTTGGGATGGTTGAAATGTCAGTTGGTGGGGCCACGGGGGAGAGCCTTCTCTGTGGGAGCCCCATCTCTCTGGAACCAACTCCCACCAGAGATCCGGATTATCCCCACCCTACTGGCTTTCCGCAAAGCCGTAAAGACATGGCTCTTCCGGCAGGCGGGGTGAAGAAGATCGATTTCCCCCATGGATGAATGGTTTTGTTTTAACTTTTGCAATGTTTTAAATTGTTTTTTATGATATTTGTATTGTTCTTATCCTTGTTGTACGCCGCCCTGAGTCCTACGGGATTGGGCGGCCTATAAGAATTAAAAAATTAAATTAAATTAAATTAAATTAAATTAAATTAAATTAAATTAAATTAAATTAAATTAAATTAAATTAAATTAAATTAAATTAAATTAAATTAAATTAAATTAAATTAATTAATTAAATTAAATTAAATTAAATTAAATTAAATTAAATAATTAAATTAAATTAAATTAAATTAAATTAAATTAAATTAAATTAAATTAAATTAAATTAAATTAAATTAAATTAAATTAATTAAATTATTAAACCAGGGGTGAAATTCAAAATTTTTCCCTACCGGTTCTGTGGGCGTGGCTTGGTGGGCGTGGCAGGGGAAGGATACTGCAAAATCTCCATTCCCATCCCACTCGGGGGGCCAGCCAGAGGTGGTTTTTGCCAGTTCTCCGATGTCACGATGTGAATATTGTCAGTTTGTGCATCTCTATGTTTGCTACTGTTTTCTTGTATCTATGGTCAAGCAGACGTATGATATATTCTATTACGCATGCCTGTATTCCTGAGGTCTCCTCCTTCTTTTCTCTTCGCCATTTCTACCAAGGTAGAAGTGATTTATTCCTTAGCCGATAAAATGTAGCTTAATAAGCTTAATAAGGATTCTTTTTATTACTTTTCTACTGAAATAAATATTTTGTTAATTAGATTTGAATCTCGGGTTTTATTTTCTGAGTAAGTATGTTTTCAGAAGGGAAGCAACGATCCATCGACCTCCGGGGGATCTCCCCCCGCTCACATCTGAACTACTCAAAATTTCCGCTACCGGTTCTCCAGAACCTGTTGAATTTCACCCCTGGTTGAAATCTTGCAAGACCATCTGTTCTTACTGGATGTTGTCCTTCCACCTGAGATCTCAGAGTTGGCTAACTGACTCCCAATTTTACAAGATTCCAGGCGGCGACTCTTGTTTTGGACGATTGCAGACTTCTTTCTTTAAATCAAAATGAGGTTTACTTTTGAAGTCTTGCAAGACTTCATCCCAGGGATGGAAACGTGGGCTCCGCGCCTGAGGCACCACAGGGCCAACCCAACCGGGGTTGTGGTGAACTTCAGAGGGTTCGGTTGATGCTGTCACGAGCGACATTCAATCAACACTTGGGAGCGGCTGCCCTTGTTGACATCCTGTGTCTCTGCTCTCTTTCAGAAACTGGTGTTCCTACACGGTCAGCAAGACGGTTTCCTGTCACATCCAGAATGGCACCTATCTCCAAAGGGTTTTCCAAAACTGTCGCTGGCCTATGGGCTGTTCGGGTGGCAGGTGAGGACTCAGAAGATAGAGTGACATTTCACGCCTCCCAAACCCACCGTATCTTTTCACCATTCCAACCCAAAATTTAATTTAATTTAATTTTAATTAAAAGTTCTTATAGCAATAGCAATAGCAATAGCACTTTACTTATATACCGCTTCATAGTGCTTTACAGCCCTCTCTAAGCGGTTTACAGAGTTCAGCATATTGCCCCTAACAATCTGGGTCCTCATTTTACCCACCTCGGAAGGATGGATGGCTGAGTCAACCTTGAGCCTAGTGAGATTTGAACAGCTGAACTGCTAAACTAGCAATCAGCTGAAGGTCGCAATGCTGCTTTTAACCACTGCGCTATCTCAGCTCCTAGGCCGCCCAATCCCGTAGGCCGCCCAATTCCGTAGGACTCAAACAAAACAAAACAAAAATAGAATATTTTTTAAAGAATTCAAAATAGAAAAGAAAATAAAGAGAAATATTCTTTTAAAATGATGGGGGAACTGAAGATGGGTACCCTAAAGATCCAACAGCAAGAGACAGATGCTGGGGCAGCGTTTAATATTTAGATTAAATAAAAATGACAAAAGGAGTTACAAGATACCAGAGGAGAAACAGGATAGATTCACCAAAAACTTACAGTAATACGAGTTGAAATTCTAAAAAGGACAAGAGATGATGGATAGGCATAGAATACCTTTTTAACATGGTGGTTATTTTAATAAGTGCTAGAAAAAAAGAAGTAGAAAGTAGAAATTGGGAAAATAATAATATGTATACTGAAATATAATAGAACATATTATGATTACTATGTATACACAAATGTTAGAAGTTGAAAAAGTATGATTGCGTATATTTAAATGGTACTATCACTATCGGAATTGTATGCAAAGTGGCCAATTTTATTTTATTTATTTATTTATTTATTTTTCTTTTTTTCTTTTTTTTTCTTTTTTTTTAATTTTTATTAAACACACACAAAAATACAACATGAAACAATACACACATAAAACATACAGTTAGGAGTGTTCTATCCCCCTCTATACGATAAGCTTTCATTGGATAACATTTTTTTATTATTATTATCCGTGAGTGAAAATGTTTACCTTTCTACTTATTTATGAAGTTGTCAATTTTAAAGCCACTGCTGTAAACCAGGGGGTCTCCAAATGTGGTAACTTTAAGACTCGTGGACTTCAACTCCCAGAATTCCTCAGCCACGTGGCTGGGGAATTCTGGGAGTTGAAGTCCACGAGTCTTAAAGTTGCCACATTTGGACCCCCCCCCCCCGCTCTAAATGCTTGGTTCCTGCTCTCCCTTTCGAATTCTCCCTCCGGGGTTGTTCCTGTCCCTTGAAGTTGCTTGTCCTTGTTTTGTCCTCCAGCTACAGGACGGTGATTCGACCGACGTACAAGCAGGCGTACAAGACAGTCACAGCTCTGGAGTGGAAATGTTGCCCTGGGCATTCGGGAACCAACTGCGAAGCAGGTAGTGACGAGCGTGCAACCTCTGTGTGTGTTCTGACCTAGGCTTCCCCAGCCGCACGAAGCCGAGTCCTCGTCCCGATAAACCCCTTTTATTTAATTTACAGTGAATTCCTCTCCCACAGTCTTTCAAGGTAGTTCACAATTATCGACCTTTATCGGGCTTGGAGAGGGGCCAGGCCGATATCTTTCAGACCCCGCAATACTTGGCAACAATGCAGGAATGAACTAATTGTCTCCTGCAAACTCCCCTCCGCTTTCGCTCCTCTTTTATTCCCTATGGGAGGGGCCATTCACCATCCACCTGTGGCCTTACTCCCAAGTCGACCCTTGTTCCTTAGCTGTTCCCTTCGTCTGGCTGCTCTGCGCATGCACACACTGGGAACAGGCTCCAGCTGTTCGTCCGCCTCACTGATGTCTGACTCCGAAGGCAGCTGATAACTGTCAGACGGCCCTGGCCCTATATCTGCCTCCAACGCAGAGCACTCGTCAGAGCCTTCCCCAGAGTCCAGGACTGGCCCATGTTCCCCAACCTCCTCACTGTCCGAATCTGCTGCCAGCTCCGCTGGCCGGTGGTGGGCTACAACAGGGTGTTTGTGAGAGAGAATTCCAAAGTTTGTGTCTCTTGTGGAGTCGGGGAGACAAAGAGCACAGAAGTGAGATCCTGGCACACAACTGAAGGGGAGGGCGGAGATTGCCAAGGCAGAACGGGGCTTTCTGAGTACAGGCTGTGGTTTCCATTTGCTTATTCTATGTCCTACCCACCCACACAATGTTCTGTTATCATTTGTGTGGTCTGTGATGCTTTGTGGAGGTACTGATGCCAAAATCCGTGCTCAAGAACCTTTTTCCTCTGGGGTGTGTGTATTGTGTGTAGAAAAACGGGAAGGACGGGTAGGATGGGTTTTTCTACTGCCCTCTGGGTGCCCCATTTGGTAGCCAGCTATGCCGCATGATGCCCGCAGACCTAAGAATCCAGTTTCTGGACTTTTGCAACCCTATAAAATACAAGATACATAGAGAAGATGCGTAGAGCTTATAGCTGAGTCAACCTTGATTGGTACGAAACCACCATGGGCCATAAACCTAATCACACAATCATGGCTTATTCAATAATCCACAGTTAAGCCCCGGGTGCCGTTGTAACAGGCACTAAACACATGGTTGTAAGTTGAGAGAGAAAAGTGACTTAGGAGGGCCAGGGGTGAAATCCAGCAGGTTCTGACAGGTTCTGGAGAACCGGTAGCGGAAATTTTGAGTAGTTCAGAGAACCGGCAAATACCACCTCTGGCTGGCCCCAGAGTGGGGTGGGAATGGAGATTATGCAGTATCCTTCCCCTGGAGTGGGGAAGGAATGGAGATTTTGTAGTATCCTTCCCCTGGAGTGGGGTGGGAATGGGGATTTTGCAGTATCCTTCCCCTGGAGTGGGGTGGGAATGGAGATTTTGCAGTATCCTTCCCCCTGGAGTGGGGATTTTGCAGTATCCTTCCCCTGGAGTGGGGAGGGAATGGGGATTTTGCAGTATCCTTCCCCTGGAGTGGGGTGGGAATGGGGATTTTGCAGTATCCTTCCCCCTGGAGTGGGGATTTTGCAGTATCCTTCCCCTGGAGTGGGGATTTTGCAGTATCCTTCCCCTGGAGTGGGGTGGGAATGGGGATTTTGCAGTATCCTTCCCCTGGAGTGGGGAGGGAATGGGGATTTTGCAGTATCCTTCCCCTGGAGTGGGGTGGGAATGGAGATTTTGCAGTATCCTTCCCCCTGGAGTGGGGATTTTGCAGTATCCTTCCCCTGGAGTGGGGAGGGAATGGGGATTTTGCAGTATCCTTCCCCTGGAGTGGGGTGGGAATGGGGATTTTGCAGTATCCTTCCCCTGCCATGCCCACCAAGCCACGCCCACAGAACCGGTAGGAAAAAAAATTTGAATTTCACCCCTGCTTAGGATCCTTCTTCACACTTTTTTTTTCTTTTGTGTTTTTCAGACAGCGTCAACTACCAAGATACTCCAGGTGTCGCACAGGGTATCTCTGCTCTGAACAGACTGCCCATCCGACCTGCAGTGTATTCTGGTGAGGGACAATTACCTTTCCAATTTCCAACAAACAGGAGCCTTGTAAAGAAACTTTTCCCCAAAATAATGTTTTTATTTTGCTCCCTGGGATAACACAAGTTCGAAAGGAGACGAAAAGAAGATGGGCGGTTAAGAAAAAGGAAATATAGATAAAGAAATACATACTGTATTTTTCAGAGTATAAGACGCACCGGAGTATAAGACACACCTTAGTTTTTGGGGAGGAAAATAGGGGGGGGGAAATCTGCCTACCAGGTATTCATCTGGCTAGTGTCCTTAGTCTGGTCAGCTTCAGCACATTATTTTATCCCCTGGTTAGGGTTGAAAAAAACCATTTTTGGAGGGAGTAGCAATGAAAACAAGCCTGCAAAGACTTAGGGCTGGAAAAAAACTTATTCGGAGGGAGTAGCAATGAAAAAAATCCTGCAAGCCGGGAAGATCGTTAGCACCTTGTTAGGGCTGGAAAAAAAAGCTTCGAAAAAGCTACATTCGGAGTATAAGACGCACCCAAATTTTCAGCCTCTCTTAGGGGTGAAAAGGTGCATCTTATACTCCAAAAAATACGGTACATAAATGCAATATGCCAAGAACAGAATCCAGGGTATCTTTTCTTAACAGCTATAACTGCGACCAGCAACTACGTAGCTAAGCAGCGCCGTCCGCTTTTCCTTAAGCGTGATGGGCTTCCATTGTCATTTTTTCCTGCGTTAAGTGAATCGCTGCGGTCATTCAGCAGGACACCATGTGACCTCCACTTGCAATTTCATGGCCAGGATCTCCTCTGATTTTGCTTGCTGGAAGCTGTCTATGAAGTGACGTCGCTGCCACAGTTGTAAGCGCGAGGAACGGTTGCCACGTTACTGTTTCAGCGCCGTCAAATGGTCGCTAAACAGGGCAGTTTTGGAAGAGAGGACAATGGGGAAATAATTCCTTCCTTGTATTTTACCAAGGCTGCCCTCAAGGGATATTTTAACCCCTAATGCAAACAAGAATAGGACAGAATAGAATAGCAGAGTTGGAAGGGACCTTGGAGGTCTTCTAGTCCAACCCCTTGCTCAGGAAGGAAACCCTATACCGTTTCAGTCAAATGGTTGTCCAATCTCTTCTTAAAAACCTCCAGTGATGGAGCACCCACAACTTCTGGTGGCAAGCTGTTCCACTGGTTAATTGTCCTCACTGTTAGGAGATTTCTTCTTAGTTCTAGGTTGGTTCTCTTCTCGATTAGTTTCCATCCTTTGCTTCTTATCCTGCCTTCTGGTGCTTTGGAGATTTGATTTCTTCGGTTTTGCCTCCGCAGGTTGCTTCAACTGCAGCAAATTCTCTGAGCTTTTGGCAAAAGTCAATCTCCTGGAAGCCAAGGTTGGTCTTTTATCTTCTTCCTTTTTCAATCATTTTAATTTAGAGCTGTATTTCTGAGCTGCATTGGGGAGTAGCTGCATTTGCAGGCCTCTGTTAAAACCTGAAGCCTCTCCCGCAGGAGGGGCGACATGGGAGGGGGTGCAATTGCATGATTGAATCCGTTCCTTTTTTGTGGCCCCCAGGTAGCTACGTTCACGGCAGGTGAATCCGGTCCTTCGGCTGTAACTCGACGAACCTTGACCGCCACAGGCGACGCTGCCCCCGACCCTTTAAATCTGTGGCCCTCTCAGGCCACGCAAGGAAAACCCGGAGAAGAACGTGTGGCGGGTGAGTGAGTGAGAAGGAAGGCTGCCTGTAATGGATGTCTGCGTGGTATATTCAAAAAAGTCAAGGTAGCAGCCGTGGCAGCGTGATCAAAGCTGAATTGAACAGAACAGAACCGAAGAACAGAACAGAATAGAATAGCGAAGAATAGCAAAGAATAGAGAATAGATAATATAGTAAAACAGAATGTAGAATAGAACAGAATATAGAATATAGAATACAGAATACAGAACAGAAGAGTAGAGTAGAGTAGAGTACAGTAGAATAGAATAGAATAGAATAGAATAGAATAGAATAGAATGGAATGGAATGGAATGGAATGGAATGGAATGGAATGGAATGGAATGGAATGGAATGGAATGGAATAGAATAGAATAGAATAGAATAGAATAGAATAGAATAGAATAGAATAGAATAAATATTGAAATGTAGAATAGAATAGAATAGAATAGAATAGAATAGAATAGAATAGAATAGAATAGAATAGAATAGAATAGAATAGAGAATAGAATATAGAATATAGAATATAGTAGAACAGAATGTAGAATAGAACAGAATATAGAATATAGAATACAGAATACAGAACAGAAGAGTAGAGTAGAGTACAGTAGAATAGAATAGAATGGAATGGAATGGAATGGAATGGAATGGAATGGAATGGAATGGAATAGAATAGAATAGAATAGAATAGAATAGAATAGAATAGAATAGAATAGAATAGAATAGAATATAGAATATAGAATATAGAATATAGAATATAGAATATAGTAGAACAGAATGTAGAATAGAACAGAATATAGAATACAGAATACAGAATACAGAACAGAAGAGTAGACCAGACTAGACTAGACTAGAATAGAATAGAATATTAGAATTGGAATTGGAATTGGAATCAGAAAACAGAACAGAAGGAGAAGGAGAAGATGGAGATGGAAGAATAGACTAGACTAGACTAGACTAGAATAGAATAGAATAGACTAGAATGGAATAGAATAGAATTCTTTATTGGACAATTGTGATTGGACACACAAGGAATTTGTCTCTGGTGCAGAAGCTCACAGTGTACATATAAAGAGCAAGTAAGTAAAAAGTTGGTGAAAGTCGAAAGGATCAAAGGAGAAACATGGGGTGGGGTCTGCTTTCGAAGAGGTGGCTGGCTGAAACCCATACGGGGGAACCTCGTGTGTGTGTGTGTGTGTGTGAACCCAACCCATGTTTGCCAGTTCGCACAGAGCTGCAGCAACATCCAGGCAACCCTATCCCTAACCCTCCTCATCTCCCCCACCCCCAGGACTGAAGTGGGATGGGGGGAAATAATCCACTTCAGAGAGTCATCTCCAGCTCCCTCGGGCCCCCTCCCCAGATCCAGGGTTCTATGAGGGCTGGGGAGCGTTAGGGTAGGGGGCTGGGACCAGAGACGGCTGCACCAGGGGGCATCGGGGACTGTTCGCCTCTCAGCTCCAGCGCTGGTTTCAATTTCTGCATCTGGAAAGATTTATCTCCTTCACTGCGACACAACACATGCTTCTGGTTTGGTGTGTAAGCACTGACAAAAGTTGATCGCAGGGGCTCCATGTTGCACAAAGGGAGGGCTGGGGAGGGGGTGGGTGGGATGAGCAAGGGCTCCTGTGGGGGGGGGATTAAGTGGGGAGGGGGCTGCTCTGTTTTACCCTGGACAGGATGGCGAACGGACCTTGGTCTCGCCCAGCGAAGAAAAAAATAACGCCACAACTACAAAATGCAAGGAAATGACCCATTGGGGAGGGCTGCCTGAATCGAACTTACAACCCCTTCCCCTCCCAACTCCTCCTAGGGGCTTTGCAATGCAGCCTCCCCCCCCCCAAGTGTGTGGTTAGTAGCAAAGATGCTGTGGGGAGCTGGTGTGTGGAAGCTTCGGGGCGGCTTTCAATCAGCTATAAATTACGTGGTAGGGGTTTGATATTTTGCTTTCGACAAGCAAAATGCACAGGGGAGAAGCCGAGATTCATTTAACAACCGTAGGATTCCCTAAACCAGTGTTTCCCAACCTTGGCAAGTTGAAGATGTCTGGACTTCAACTCCCAGAATTCCCCAGCCAGCGCTGGCTGGGGAATTCTGGGAGTTGAAGTCCAGACATCTTCAACTTGCCAAGGTTGGGAAACACTGCCCTAAACAATGTGATCCGTTTAACCCCTGTGACGGGAAAAAGGCTCACAAAACCGGGTAGAAACCCACAGCTGCCTTGCTCAGCAAGAAAAATTCCGCACCCCGTGGTTGTAAGTGGAGAACAACAGGCTGAGCCCGGAATTTCACGTTGCTAAGTGAAGACGTTTTGTTCAGGGAGTTGTGCCCCGTTTTTACGACCTCCCTTGCTGCCGCCGTTAAGTGAATCGCGACAGCGGTTGACTTAGGAACCTGGTTGTGAAGTGGAGCTGGCTTTCCCCCATGGGCTTTTGCTGGTCGGAAGGTCGCGAAAGGGGATTCTCGCGCGATCCTGGGGATATGCCAACCGTCGTAAGTACATGCCAGTTGCCAAGCGTCATTGAATTTTGATCACACGACCACGGGGTTGCTGCAATGATTGCACGTATGAAAAACGGTCATACAACAGGTCGCTTTTTTTAGTGCCTCTGTAACTTCGAACGGTCACTAAACGAACTGTTGTAAGGTTGAGGACTATTGAGAGCTTATGCACCAGAAACAAATTCCTTGTGTGTCTAATCACACTTAGCCAATAAAGAATTCTACTTCTCTTTCTCTTTCTATTATTTCTCTTTCTCTTTCTATTATTTTTATTTCTCTTTCTATTATTTCTCTTTCTCTTTCTATTATTTCTATTATTTCTCTTTCTTTTTCTCTTTCTATTATTTCCTTTTCTCTTTCTCTTTCTCTTTTTGTTATTTCTATTTCTTTTTCTATTTCTATTTCTATTCTCTTTCTCTTTCTTTTATTTCTCTTTCTGTTATTTCTCTTTCTGTTATTTCTCTTTCTCTTTCTATTTCTTTTTCTATTTCTATTATTTCTATTTCTCTTTCTATTATTTCTCTTTTTCTCTTTCTATTATTTCTTTTTCTCTTTCTGTTATTTCTATTTCTTTTTCTATTTCTATTTCTTTTTCTATTTCCATTTCCATTATTTCTTTCTCTTTCTATTATTTCTTTTTCTCTTTCTCTTTCTGTTATTTCTATTTCTTTTTCTATTTCTATTATTTCTATTTCTATTATTTCTATTTCTATTTCTACTTGTTCCTGCAGTTGTGGTCCTGTTGATTTAAATCCCCAAATTGACAATCTTGAAATTTTTTTTACTGAGTTTCCTCTTCTCTTTTTTCTGTGTTCCAGGAAGATTGGCTTCCCAAGGACCACCAGGTCCCGTAGGGCCCAAGGGCAACGCTGGCATCCGGGGCCCTTCGGGCACTCCTGGGCTCAAGGGCCCTGTTGGACCACAGGGTAAGCTGCTTATGGGGTGCGCTTCCGATTTTTCCCACAGAATCCTGAGCATCCCAGTTCAGATTCCAACGAACATTGATTAAAACCTTGAAACCTTTTCTTGGTGAACTTAGGGCAGGGGTCCCCAAAGCTGCGGCCCACTATAGCTCTTAGCAATAATAATAAATAGCAATAGCACTTAGACTTATATGCCACTTCACAGTACTTTGCGGCACTCTCCAGGCGGTTTACAAAATCAGCATCTTGCCCCCAACAATCTGGGTTCTCATTTTACCGACCTCGGAAGGACGGAAGGCTGAGTCGACCTTGAGCTGGTCAGGATCGAACTCTTGGCAGTGGGCAGAGTCAGCCTGCAATACTGCATTCTAACCACTGCGCCACCAGGGGAATAGAATAAGAATAGAATAGGAATGGGAATGGGAATAAGAATGGGAATTAAATAGAATGGGAACTAAATAGAATAGAATAGGAATTAAATTAGAATAGAATAGCAATTAGAATAGCAATAGCAATAGCAATTGTATTTAGACTTATATACCGCTTCCTAGTACTTTGCAGATCTTTCTAAGCAGTTTACAGAGTCAGCCTCTTGCCCCCAACAATCTGGGTCCTCATTTTACCCACTTCGGAAAGGCTGAGTCAACCTTGAGCCGGTCAGGATCAAACTCCTGGCTGTGGGCAGAGTTAGCCTGCAATGTTGCATTCTAATCACTACGAAAGAAGGAAGGAAGGAAGGAAGGAAGGAAGGAAGGAAGGAAGGAAGGAAGGAAGGAAGGAAGGAAGGGCAAAGCAATAGCAATAGCAATAGCTCTTAGACTTATATACCGCTTCCTAGTACTTTGCAGATCTTTCTAAGCAGTTTACAGAGTCAGCCTATTGGCCCCAACAATCTGGGTCCTCATTTTACCAACTTTGGAAGGACAGAAGCTCAGTCAACCTTGAGCCGGTCAGGATCGAACTCCTGGCTGTGGGCAGAGTCATCCTGCAATTCTGCACTCTAACCACTCTGCCACCAGGGCTCCATTGTTGCCGTGCTGGGCTCATCCTTCTCCATTGTCTACCTTTATTTCTTCCAGGTCCCACAGGTCCGCCTGGCCCACCAGGACGAGATGGGGCCAGGGGCTTTCCTGGTGAGAAGGGTCTCCCTGGACCTCCAGGACCTCCGGGACCACCGGCTCCAGTCGGGCCCCAAATTTCACCAATCCCAGATCAAGGTAAAGTCCGGCTGGGGAATGCTGGGAGTTGCAGTCCACGCATCTCACAGTTGAACCAGTTGTCAAATATCCGACTATAAATCACATGAGCATAGGGATGCTGCAACGGTCATAAATGTCATAAACGGTCATACGTCACTTGTAGGTCAAGGACTACCTGCAATTGTGTATGGAGAGAGAGAGAGAGGAAGAAAGGAAGAGGGATAAAGAGGGGGTCGAGAGAGTGGGAGGGAGGAAGAGAGAGAAAGGGGGGAGACGGGGGAGAGGTAGAGAGAGGGGAAGAGAGGTATACAAGAGAGAGGGAGGGAGGAGGAGAAGGAGAGGGAGAAAGGGGGTCGAGAGAGAGGGAGGGAGGAAGAGAGAGAAGGAGAGAGAAAGAGGGGAGAGAAAGAGAGGGAGGGAAGGAGAGAAAAAAGGAGAGGGAGGGAGGAAGAGAGAAGTAGAGAGAAAGAGGAGGTAGAAAGAGAGAGGGGGAGGTAGAGAAAGAGGGAGGGAGGAAGAGAGAAAAAGAGGGAGGGAGAGGGAGGGAGGGAGGGAGAGAAGGAGAGAGGGAGGGAGAGAGAAGGAGGGGTGGGAGGGGAGAGAAAGGGAGAGGGGAGAGAGAGGAGAGGGAGGGGGTGGAGAGAGAGAAAGGGGGAGATAAAGAATGATGAGAGAGAGAGAGAGAGAGAGAGAGAGAGAGAGAGAGAGAGAGAGAGAGAGAGAGAGAGAGAGAGAGAGAGAGAGAGAGAGCACACATGGGTGCTCTTAATGAGATTTTCTTCATGGTCTTTCTTTTTTCTCATGCCTTTCAGGAGATTTGCTTCTCTCCAACTCCTTCCCAGAAACGGCTGTAACTGGTCCAGCTGGACCTCCAGGACTTCCAGGCCCAATAGGTAAGAATCGTCACATCCCAACCTGTCTGGAAACACCCAACTGTAAAGTCTAATTGCTTTTGGTTGAACAATAATGGGCAATAGACATTTTATAAGCTGCCTAGGAACCGGGTTTCTGGGCAAATCTATTATTTCAATCAATGGATGGAAAGCTGGAAGTCAAGAGGCAAGGGGACAACCACAGCTCTCCATCATCCGTGGGATGATTGAAGTGAGTTGACCTCTTCAGCAAGCTTCAATGATTGAACATTCGAACTAGATCCTTCCAGACTAGACGTCAGGGTAATGATGATTGAATAGCCAACCAGATGCTGTAATGCTGTAACAACGATGCAATGGTAGTAATGAGTCAGCAGGATTATTTGAGACTCTACCACTTTAAGAGGCTGTTTTATAAGAGAGGTTGTCTCTCTGTGTGTACTTCCATGCTGTAGTTGATGATTGATTGCCTGACTTGGCCTAGTATGTGTATGTATATATTCCTTGTAGATAAACCACTATTTGAAAGACAAACCTCTGTTTACTGTATTTTGCTCCTGGGTTGTCTCAAAAAATAGTCACACTGGGCGTGCTCTGACACTAGGGTTTTCCCAACCTTGGCAACTTTAAGAGGCGTGGATAAGAAGTGTGGACTTCAATTCCCAGAAGTCGTAGTCTTTTCCCTTTTCTTACAACCACCATTCAGCAGAAGTAGAGGGTTGACCAGGATACGCTGTCTTTTCTCTCTCTAGGTCCTCCAGGACCTGCTGGGAAACCAGGTTCTCCAGGGCGTGACGTAAGTAGACCAACCATCTCTCCAGGAAGAGAATTGGGGAACGGGAAAGGAATTCCCTTCAGGAAGAAGGATGGAATTCCACCACCGGACCTCGTCTGAGACGGTGCGATGGTTTCTTCCAGGGAATTCCAGGATCGCCAGGTGCAGACGGAGCCGCAGGTACCCTTGGACAGAAAGGAGAGAAGGTGAGTTTCCAGTTCGGCTGTCTGGGGAAGTTGGGGACCCAAGCCATGTACAGTGCCCATTTTCCCCATCCTACCTGGGGCAGGAGGGATGGGAGTTGTAGTCCAACTCCTTTTCGGCAAAGAGCCAGGTAGAGAGAGAGAGAGAGAGAGAGATGCTCGCTTCGCTTGTTTCCTAACCTCTCATTTTGGTTTCTTGCAGGGGGAACAAGGCCTCAAGGGTGACCCAGGCGAGAAGGGATCCTGGGTAGGTTCTGGGTGATAGTCTCCTGTCCCTCCCTTTCTCTCCTCCGTAGCTCTTATCTCTTTGTGCCTCGTGCCAAGAGGACACCCCCCCTGTCTCTTAAAACCATCAGTCCCACCTGCCCAAGAACAAGGGTGTAGCTGCCATCCCAAAAACTTTCAGTCAGAAGAATAGCAATAGCAATAGCCCTTAGACTTATATACCGCTTCATAGTGCTTTACAGCCCTCTCTAAGCGGTTTACAGAGTTCAGCCTATTGCCCACAACAATCTGGGTCCTCATTTTACCGACCTCGGAAGGATGGAAGGCTGAGTCAACCTTGAGCCTGGTGAGATTAGAACTGCTGAACTGCTGAACTAGCAGTAGCCTGCACTGCTGCATTTAACCACTGCGCCACCTCGGCTCTAAGAAGAAAAGAAGGCAGAACAGTTGCGAGAACGTCACCTCTCCCCAAATTTTTCATCCCGTCTTCCCAGTTTTGAATCGAAAATGTTCAAACCTCAGGCAGCCTTACGTCCGAACAGCAGCATCTTGGGAGATGGTATATTTGGAAAAGGAAAAAAAACCATACTAAATATAGAAGAGAATATTTGTAGCCCAGGGTTGGTGCTCTCCGAGCTTGGTAGTTTTCTTGCAGACGTTTCATGACCCAACTAGGTAACATCATCAGTGCTAGAAGGAAGTTGGGGGAGGAGGAGGAGGAGGGAGAAGAAGAAGAGGAAGAAGAGGAGGATGGGGAGAAGAAGAGGAGGAAGAAGAAGAAGAAGAGGAGGAGGAGGAATACTGTGGAGTCCTTGGTACTCTCTGAGCTTGGTGGTTTTCTTGCAGACATTTCATAACCCAACTAGGTAACCTAATCAATGCTAGAAGGGAGCGGGGTTTGTAGAGTGGAGGAGAAGGAGAAGGGGAGGAGGAGGAGGAGGAGGAGGAGAAGGGGAGGAAGAAGAGGAGGAGGAGGAGGAAGAAGAGGAGGAGGAGGACTGTGGGGGCCTTGGTGCTCTCTGAACTTGGTAGTTTTCTTGCAGACGTTTCATAACCCAACTAGGTAACCTAATCAATGCTAGCAGGGAGCGGGGTTTGTAGAGTGGAGGAGAAGGAGAAGGGGAGGAGGAGGAGGGGCAGGAAGAAGAGGAGGAGGAGGAGGAGGAGGAAGAAGAAGAGGAGGAGGAGGAGGACTGTGCGGTCTTTGAGGCTCTCTGAACTTGGTAGTTTTCTTGCAGACGTTTCATGACCCAACTAGGTAACATCATCACTGCTAGAAGTGAGTGGGAGAGGAGGAGGAGGAGATCCCTTCCAGCTCTATTCTGATTGATTGATAATGCGATGCATATAAAAAAGCAGGCAGAGCATTGAGAAAAAGAGTGAAAAAGCGAAAAAAATGTGTTAAAATTAGGCCTGGCTCACTTTAGCAAACACCTTCCTTAGCCACGGATATTCTGGCTCCAATTTGTGGACCTAGGTTGAGGACTACCTGTGGAGAACCCCTATAGATAGTTAAGAAGCCAGCGGACAGGCAGTCCTCGGCTCACGACCACAACTGAGCCCCAAATACCCCGTGGCTACGCGAGACATCGGTTAAATGAGTCTTGCTCCATTTTCTTGCCACGGTTGTTAAGGGAATCGCTGCAGCTGTTTGTTAGTCACACCGGTTGTTAAGTGAACCTGGCTTCCCCGTGGACATGGCTTGTCAGAAGGTCGCCAAAGGGGAATCGCGTGATCCCCGGGACCCTGCGACCGTCATAAGTGTGAGTCAGGTGTCAAGTATCCGAATGTAAATCTGGTGACCATTCTTCGGAGGGAGTAGCAATGAAAAAATCCTGCAAGCCGGGAAGATCGTTAGCACCTCATTAGAGCTGGGGAAAAAAGCTTAGTAAAAGCTACATTCGGAGTATAAGACGCACCCAAATTTTCAGCCACTTTTAGGGGGGAAAGGTGCATCTTATACTCTGAAAAATACAGTAATATTTTTTCTTAATCTCCATCCAGTCTTCTAATAATGCTCCCCTCACATTGTGTCTCTGAAAGTACTTATGAGATTTGTGTTTTCCTTCCCAGATAAAATTGTGCCAGCCTGCCTGTAAATCATAACCCTCTATGGTTAATATTCTTTTATTACTGAGCAATATCCATTCCCTTAGCCATGTTACCGCCACTGCCTGATGATATAGTTCCCAGTCTGGTAGTCCAAAACCTCCTTTTTTCCCCTTTTATCTTGTAACAGTTTTATTTTTATCCTAGCCTTCTTCCCATTCCAAATAAATTTCAAATTTGTTTTATTTAAATCTGCATGAAATTTTTCCCCCTAGTTTTATTGGAGCCGTTTGAAATAAATCAAGAATTTTTGGCAATACATTCATTTGTATAGTGGCTATTCTCCCAATTAAAGAAATTTGCAATTGAGTCCAATTTTCCAAATCTTTTTTCATTTCTTTGTATCCATTTAGTATAATTGTCATCTTTTGTTGAGGAGCATTTTGCTGTCCTCCAAATCCCTAGATATTTGACTTTTTTTGCTACCTGAATTCCCAATAGCTTCTCCAATTTTCGAGCTTTAACTGTCAATTTATCAAGCCCGATCACAGAGTTTCATAAAACTCTGCCATTTGCGGCAGCTCAAGATTTTCGATTTTTGTGTGCTTTAGCTTCACAATTTTAGCCAATCGTACGGTAGTTTAATATTACTTTTTAAACTATTCCCTGCTCTTCCTTCCAACCCAGCAACTTTTAATAACAGCAATAAGATACAGGTAAACGGGGCTCTTTAGCTCATTTGGGGGGGGGGGTTTGTCAGTCACAGCTCAGCCAAAGAGAAGGTGGTCAGGAAAAGCTGGTTTAGATGCCCTCTGGAGCTCTTTTGAGACCGAAACCCCGTAGAGCATGAATCACAAATGCATTCGTTCATAATCACGAATTAACCCGGCACGGCTGGACGTGGTCGCTGCAAGCTTCCTGCACACTTGGACCGTGGATTGGTGTGGATGGCCTTCCAAATTCTAACCCTGTAATTCTTCGGGGCGGGGAGGGGGAGGTGTTTGCAAGACACCTGAGGATGTAATGCAAAAAAAGCACCCCCTTTCTGCCCCCCTCCCCTTCTCTTGACAGCATGCTAGCTCCCCAAGTTTTAGCCGGTTGAGTTCCCCAAATCCTGCACCAGCCGGTATTCTTTGCCTGCATGGCAGCTTCCTCCCCCCGGAAAAATCAACTGTGCATGAAAGATGAAAGACTGACTGTCCTTCCTGCCTGTGAATAATAATTGCATACACACACACACACACACACACACACACACACACACACACACACACACACACACACACCACCACCACCACCACCAAGCGTTTGGGGGTTTGGGATGCCTGCGAGAAAGTTGGGAGTGTCTAGGAAAGGCAAGGGGGGGCTCCCCTTGCGCTTTCTCTCTCCCCCCCCACCCTTGCACACGTGTGTGCATGCCTTCCTTTCATGGCTGTGTCTGTCTCTTTCGTCCGCAGGGGGAGGGTTTACACCAGCTCCGAGAGGCTTTGAAGATTTTAGCTGAGAGGGTTTTAATCTTGGAGGCCATGATTGGGCTGCATGGTGAGTAGAGGCAGGGAAAGGAAGGAGGAGGAGGAGGAGGAGGAGAGACCAAACCAGGTTGTAGTCGCTCTCTGGGAGAAAGGGGGCTGGGGTCTCGGAGACCACCTTCTGCAACCGGAGCTCCCCAGATAGGAGGGGGCTGCAGCTTCTGGCATCCCAGGTTTTGTCCCTCTTGATGGGGAAGGCGCCCAAGGTAGAAAAGGCTCCCCTGCTGGGATGGACGCAGCTCTTGGGAGGAGCTGCCTGGACCATCCTCTCTCTCTCTCTTTGGGAGGGTGGTAGCTGGATTGGTGCATATTAAAAGGGAGATAGCCCACTCTGGCCAGATAGTCTGGCTCCTTCCTTTTTTTTCTTTCCTTCCTTCCTTCCTTCCTTCCTTCCTTCCTTCCTTCCTTCCTTCCTTCCTTCCTTCCTTTCCTTCCTTTCTCTTTATCGTGCTCCTCTTTACCTTCTGTTCCTCCCTCCCTCTTCCTTCCTTCCTTCCTTCCTTCCTTCCTTCCTTCCTTCCTTCCTTCCTCCTTTCCCCCTTTCTCATGCTCCTCTTTTCCTTCCTTCCCTCCTTCTCTTCTTTCCCTCCCTCCCGGTTCCTTCTTTCCTTCCTTCTTTCTTCCTTCCTCTTTATCGTGCTCTTTACCTTCCTTCCTTCCCTCCCTTCCTGTTCTTTCCTTCCTTCCTTCCCTCCCTCTGTTCCTTTCTTCCTTCTTTCCCCTTTTCTCATGCCCCTTCCTTCCCTCCCTCCCTCCCTTCTTCCACCTCCCTTCCTTCCTTTTCCCTTTCTCATGCTTTTCCTTCCTTCCTTTCCTCCCTCCCTCTATTCCTCCCTCCCTTCCTCCCTCCCTATTCCTTCTTTCCTCCCTTCCTTCCTTCTACTTCCTTCCTCTTTATCATGCTCTTTACCTTCCTTTCTTCCCTCCCTTTCCTCCCTCCCTCCTTCTATTCCTCTTTTCCTCTCTTCCTCCCTTCCTTCCCTCCCAAGAGACCTAAGAGTAGGTACCTAAGCCCTTGACTGGAATTTGGGCCCATTAGCATTCAGAGGGCTCCCCCTGGTGACCAAAGAAAGGAAAAATGTTTTCTTTTTTTACAACATCTGGGTGACGGACGCTGTATGGTAGACTCCCAGAAAGAACATTTTGCAGGGAGCAGCTTGGAGAAGCTGGATCCACATCCAAAGAGTGACAAGACCTCAGGAACCAGCCTTATCAAAGTGTGTGGGGGTTTCAGTGTGCAGGGACTGTGACAACAATTGATTCCACATAGTCAGCGTTTTTTTTCCTTTCCTTTTCATGTCTTATATTTATACCTTCCTGGATGCCAAAAAAAAAAAAAAAAAAAATCCCACCAAAATCCTTATTCCAGAACTTGGTCCAGGCTTGCACTGAAAGGAACATTCAGAAATGGCGATTTTAAATTGAGAATCCAGAAGTTTAAGGAGGCTATTTATTGTTTGGTGTTCTTTTAAAATGCTGTACGCCGCCCTGAGTCCTTAGGGAGTAGGGCGGCATAGAAGAATTCATAAATAAATAAATAAATAAATAAATAATAAATAAATAAATAAATAAATAAATAAATAAATAAATAAATAAATAAATAAAAGAGAAAGAAAGAAAGAAAGAAAGAAAGAAAAAAAGAAAGATAAAGAAAGAAAGATAAAGAAAGAAAGAAAGATAAATAAAAATAAATAAATAAATAAATAAATAAATAAATAAATAAATAAATAAATAAAATATTTTGAAGAGCTCAGGAATTTAGAGAAAAGGGGCAAGAACATTCACAAGGCCTTTTGTGGATCTCCAAGGTTAGGAGAGGTCAGCGATCAGCTCTGGGGTCAGGGATGTCCATGCCAGTAGGATCAAAAAATTAAGATAGCGGCCACAATAGTAGGACTGAAGCTCTGCCTGTTTTTTATATGCAGCATTGGCTTTTTTGTACACACCTTATAAATCCCACCCACCCCACCCCCGACTTCAGCCATTTGTCTGAAACAGTAAAGATGGCGGCAACTTAAGTGGGCTCACCCGCTGACAATCTGCTTCTTCAGATCCAAGGAGAAAGGAATATGACCTGATGATTCCCAAAAGGTGCCTTTTTTTCCCCCAAGAGGCGACTGGGCTTCCTTGTTTTCCTCAAAGGCCTTTCGCTTCTCCTCCCAGAAGCTTCTTCAGTTCAGACCCCAGACGAGTTAAGGAGCCACGCGGGTGAGCAGAAGCTTCCTGGAGGGAGAAGCGGAACGTCATCAAAGGAAAGCAAGAAAGTCCAGTTGCCCCTCGAAAAACTTGGGACCGAGGTGGGTTTCAGCAGGTTCTGACCAGTTCCGGAGAACCGGCAGCGGAAATTTTGAGTAGTTCGGAGAACCGGTAGCGGGAATTTTGAGTAGTTCGGAGAACTAGTAGCGGGAATTTTGAGTAGTTCAGAGAACCGGTAGCGGGAATTTTGAGTAGTTCGGAGAACTAGTAGCGGAAATTTTGAGTAGTTCGGAGAACCGGTAAATACCACCTCTGACTGGCCCCGCCCCATCTATTCTCTGCCTCCCGAGTCCCAGCTGATCGGGAGGAAATGGGGATTTTGCAGTAACCTTCCCCTGCCACGCCCACCAAGCCACGCCCACAGAACCAGTAATAAAAAAAATTTGATTCCCACCACTGCTTTGGGACAACCGTGACCTGGATGCCTGAGAATCTCCATTAACATGATGCAATGATGCATCATATATTTTCTTGCCATGCGCGGAAGCAAAAAATTGCCGAAATCAGGCGCGCACGTCCCCTCACAAGATTTCGCCGCCATTTTGCTTCCATGCATGCGCGGAAGCAAAATTGTGCGAGGGGGTACGCGTGCGTAGCGCGTGCGCACAAAACATGGTGATGCGCAGTGCAGTGCACCTGTAGCAAGGAAAGAGAGCAACCCGCCCCCTGCCCTCTGCCCCATACTCACCCTCCCGGTGCAATCTTTCCAGAGGACCCCAGCTCAGGACTCCCCCCACCCACCTCCCCTTCTTGATCCCTCCGGGTGGGTCAATCAATTTCCACTCTGTTGTTCTTCGCTCCCCGCCAGGCCATTAGCTTGCCAACCTTCCTAGAACAGCAAGCCCGGCTGGAACTCCTGGCTAGGAGAGTCACCTTGCTGGAAGCTATCATCTGGCCAGGTAATGCGCAATGCGAGGGCCTGCCTTCCCCCCACCCACCCCCAATTCCTCCTCTCCCAACGCATGGTGCATTATTTTCCAGATGCCAGGATCCCAGAGCCCCGAGGTCTTCCCGCCAGCTGCCGTGGGGTTTTCGCCGCCTTCCCTCCACTCCAAAACTTTGCATGCCTGCCATCTCTTCAACAACCAGCCTTTACTATTGTGTCCATCACCTTTCCCAACACATTTTTTTAAAATCCTAGCATGGTTTGGCCCGTCTTGACTCTCCTGCTTGTGGGAGGGGTGGGGGATGGATACATCCTCTGGCTGCAGGATTGGAGGGGAATTGAAAGATTCCACTTCCCCGGTATCAAAACAAATGGGATTTGGATTGCCGGAAGCTGTAGAATCCCAGTTTCTGCTGAGGAATTCTTTGCCCCTTTGCTCGGTGGCATCTCCGACTAGCCTGCATGCAGAGAAAAATACAGCTTGCCCCAACCCAGCAGGGGTGGAATTAACCATTTTTGGGGGGGATAGGTGCCCAGCTCCATGGAGACTGCAGCTCTCGTAATTCCAAAGGCCAAATTGGCTGGATGGTTCTGGGAATTGTAGTTCCACTGCGCCTGGAGAGTACGGGAGAGACAGTGGTAGTGACACTGTATAGGGAGTTGTGTTGTCCCATCTGTGAAGTTATCTGGAAATGATAGGGAGATGCACGGGAACGGCTTAGAATCAACTCCTCGTCTTCCAATAGCAGAACCTCCCTGGAACAGAACTGCTCCTGAACATGAAGGCTCAGTTTTGCCTCCGATGGGATCAGTCTCCTTCCCAGGCTGCTCATCCCTCAGCCTGCCAATTGCGCCTTGGTTATCCTTTGCTGGAAATGACATATGTGGGCACCCACCACAGATGTTGTGGTGCCCACATTTAGTACCTGTATGTGGGCACCACAACTTCTCAGTCGGGTGTTCAGGCTAAATGAGTAATTGGTACCGTATCTTTTTGTTCAAGAGGAATTCATAAGCTACCAGCCCAAGATTTATTTGTGGGGTGGGTGGAGGGATGGACACCAGGTTAGGGAAACTGAAAGTAGCCGGTGTTTGTCAGTCTTTGCAACTTGGAAAGACGAGTCAACTCCCAGAATTCCCCAGCAGGCATAACTGGCCGAGGGATTCTGGGAGTTGAAGTCCTCCCATCTTAAAGCAGGCCAAGTTGAGAACCACTTGAGCTAAGCTAGAGGTCTGTGAAAGAGAAAAATGGGCGGTTAAGAAATACAAAATATAAATAAAAATGAAGACAGACATTGGATTGCAACACCCATCACATATATCCAATGATATATATATACGGCAGTCCAGCAACCCTGGAGGGGCCACGGAGCTCTTGAGCTGTACTCCAGCAAATATTTATTTTGACAAATTGCACATTGTTCAAAACTGCCCAAATTATGCATTGGAGGGCGTTGCTCTTGAAAGATGCGGGGCGTTGGAGTTGAGCCATTTCCAAAATTGGGGTGGGGGGAGAGAGAAGATGACCTCAAGGGGCACCTCTAAACCCTAGCTGGCGCATTTTCACATCCACCTCAAAAGCCTTAAGAAATGGATAGGGCATGGATAGAGAGACATCCTAGAATTTCGCTGTTCCTGCAGCTAAAGCGCCCTCCTTTGATGTTCCTTCCTCCATTGGCAGAACCAGATCTGGGATCCGGCTTTGATCCGGCCGCTACGGGCATCCCCGGCGACGATCGGAGTAAGCGCAGCGGGTACTCGGCGGCCTACCGGGTGAGCTCGCGCCGTCTTTCTCCGAAGGGTGAGGAGAGGAAGAAATGAAGGAGGCTGTTGCCCACCCTCAAGACGAAGAAGAGAACCATGTCTGGACTGAGGGACCTCTGATTTGGAGGGAGAACCACGGTCCATCCTCCTCCTCCCTCTGCCTTGGACTGGTGGTGATGGAGACGGGGGGCTGTTCGATGCCCAGGCTGGGCACAGGGCCCTGCTAACAAATCTTCATTTGTATTTATTTGTTCTTTTCGCACGGGGTTTGTTCCTGCTATGGAACAAATAGGAATAGATGTTATGGGGTCTATGCTTATGGGGGGTGGGAGTGGGGATCTCGGCTTGCCTGCCACTCGCCAGAGATCCTCTCCTTGTGGTCAGATTGGGCCGCAATTTGGCAAGGATGGGTCCAACACGTCCAGCCTTTTGCCAACCTCTCGTCCTTTGTGGCATCTCTCCGGCATTGCGTTCAGAGGCTCCAGATGCCCAGATGCGCCCTTCCCTTCTGTTCACGCGTTGAACTTCAATTTTACCCTCTTTTTTTTTTTTGGAAATTGGATCTTTTATCCTTTTCGATCCGGGAAAAAAACAAAACAACACACACACACACACCCGCCTTTCTGTATTCTGTAAAGCAGTATTTCTCAAACCTTGGGAACTTTTAATCTGGGGAAATCTGGGAGTCGAAGTCCACACGTCTTAAAAAATGTTCTCAAGGTTGAGAAACACCGCAAATGGATGGAGATGGACTAGGAATTCAATCAATCTACACACACACACAACACACACACACACACACACACACACACACAGCGAGCAGCTGAGCAGAATTGGAACCTCCCCGCCTGTACTCCCTAGGACAGTGATGGCGAACCGTTTTTGGCTCGCGTGCCAAAAGGGGGTGCCCGTGCGTGCATGTGCCCACACCCATGCCCTCCCGCGCTGCCCCCCCCACGCATGCGCACAACCATCACCCCATGCTGCCCCCCGCGCATGCGCACAGGCCTCGCTGAAGCCTCCGGACTCCTGAAGCCTGGGGACGGCGAAAAATGGCCCAACGGGCCAACCGGAAGTTCAGAAATGAACTTCCGGTTGGCCCGTTGGGCCATTTTTCGCCGTCCCCAGGCTTCAGGGGGTTTTCCTGAAGACTGGGGAGAGCGAAAACGGCGGAAAAGAAGGCCTTAAACCAGCTGGCCAGCGCACACATGCGCGCCGGAGATGACATAGGGCAACGCCTCGCGTGACCTCAGATATGGCTCCGTGTGCCACCTGTGACACGCGTGCCATAGGTTCGCCATCACTGCCCTAGGAGCAAGGATTTGAAGTGTGTTTCCGGAGTCAGGTGAGAAAAAGAATCTTGTGGCACTTAGTGGATAAACCAACTGACTGTTGTTGCCCAAACTCTGGGCATTTGGTGGAAGGAAACCAGAACCCGCACAAAGCTTACATGGGGAGTCTTTATTGATGATCCCAACTTTTTCAAATTTGTATATTTCTCGTTAACTTTTCTCTCGTTAATTCGTTCCTTTATTATTTTTGGGGAAAGATTTGTTGGAGAGGGACGGTGGCGAAGGTGAGGATTGCTGGCTTGTCCTTTCCAGCATCAGTCAACAATTTCGAAGGGCGGAGGGGAGAAATATATATTTTTTCTTCTGTTTAAAGAATAGCCTTTCTGCCTCTTCCTGCCTGCGTCTGCTTGATCTGCGTTTTTAAAAAATTCATGGTATCACTTGTGCCCCTAATACGGGGGGGGGGGGAATGTTTTCCTGGATGCTTCCCTTGAGATCCCGTGGGCTCATTCTTACGTCCCACGTTTTAAACCAGTCCCTGTGTTTAAAAAGTGTAAGGTTGGAGGCCACTGCTCTAGAATGGGTGGGTACGCTTGGCAAAAACTGCATTGGGTTCCTGCAGTTCTGTTCCTTTTGCATGCAACTTCGGGGTGGGTTGTTGTTTTGCTTTTTGCTCCATTTATTCATGTCCAGAGTGGGAAAAAGGAATCGCAAGCAGACAAGTCACAACTCTGGTTTGGAAAGCCATCTTCTGTGGCTGCCTGTCCATCAAATCTTCGCTGCCTTCTAGTAATCCAGGTAGGCCCAGATGGAACCTGCGTCTTTCCCAGAGAATTTGAAGCCCCTCTGCAGCCTTTACACGCTCTTGAAAAACCAGGTTCAATTCTGCAACGCAGCCCTCTATCTTGTGGCATTCCGTGGCCCACTCCGTTTCTTCCCGGTACGGCCGAAGTTCTGCCCAAATGCCATCTCTCATGGGTTGGGGATTGGCTGAGGCCGTGTGGGAGGAGGCGCTGAGCAGGTCCCGGCCATCACCACGGCTTGGTCCCTGACGTGGCCTCCGATCAGTAGAGAGACGGCTCCTTCCACGTGGCCGGTGGCTGCCAGAGCGATCACTGCCTCTTCCGTGGCGAAGCCCATCTTCTGCAGCTGCTGGAGCCTGGGAAGAGCGCGAAGAGAAGGCGGCAGTATTGGCGTCAGAGGTCGGACAGTCAGGCCCACAAACACAAGAACAACGGCTGGCGTTACTTCTGAAATTACCTCTCTAGTTTCTTTATTGTTTACCTGCAGACAGAATCTTGCCAGAGTGAAGCAACTGCGTGCATCCCACAGGTGGGTTTTTTCAAGAGGAAACTGGTTTTTCTTTGACGACGTTTTGCTTCTCGTCCAAGAAGCTTCTTCAGCTCTGAAGAAGACCTGAACTGAGAACTTGAAGAAGCTTCTTGGGTGAGAAGCGAAATGTCTTCAAAGAAAAACCAGAAAGTCCAGTTGCCTCTTGGAAAAAAAAGCACCTTTGGGACAACCACGACCTGGATGACCGAGAATCTCTGTGCATATAACTATAAATATACAGGTAGTCCTCGACTTACAACAGTTCATTTAGTGACCACTCGAAGTTACGACGGCACTGGGGGAAAAATGACTTGGGGACGTTTTTCACCCTTAACGACCGTTGCAGGATTCCCCAGGGTCACGCGATCCAAATTCACGGAGGCAGACGTCTCCTCTCGTTCGTTCCCCAGAATCTTGCACTTACGGATACACTGCTCCTACAGCTGGAGGTTTCTACTCGGCTCTGCCCACCCGATTTCTCCCAAGGCCTTACCGGAGGGAAGAGACGGAAGATTTGAGCAGCTTCACTTCTTCTTCGTCTCTGTCTTGCAGAGAAGCCCGGATTCCCGCTTGTATTAGCTCTTCCTCCGTCGGGAAATTTGGGAGAGAGAAGTAAGGGGTGGCCAAAGCCTGGCGGGGATCCGAGAAGGGGTGCTGGGACGTAGGAGGAAACAGAAGCTGGGGCTCCTGGGCTACCCTTTCATCGGTCCAAGATGGAGGAGGGGGCGGAATTTGGATGGTAACGGTCCCTGCCAGGTCGGGTGGAAACTTCTGCGCAGGAATTCTGGAAGACGGGAGAGAAGGAAACAACCAAAGGGTGGAAATGAGACCGATTGGAGCAATTGTCTATATTGGAATTGCGAACTGGGCAACTTGGGATGGTGACCACATCAAACTGCAATTCCTCAACTCCCTAGGGGTGTTGGGAGTTGTAGTTTGGCAGCTCTAGAAAGCAAAATTCGAGGTCATTCCAAAATACCTTTCTTGTATTATGCCTGGAGTTGAGAGGGTGCCGGAGGCGAAGGGCCTGATCGAGTCAGAGAAAGTTCTTCTGAGGTGGCTCCAGCCTAGAATCCGCTTTCGCAGCCTTGCCAGGCGCCTCTTGGACGATGACCCAGCACAGTCTGAGGCATTAAGGACAATCGTAGAATCGTAAAATCGTCACAGTGCCAGAAGGGACCTCCGAGGCCCTCTAGTCCAGGGGTCCCCAAACTTGGCAACTTTAAGACTTGTGGACTTCAACTCCCAGAATTCTCCAGCCAGCTATGCTCTCTGGAGAATTCTGGGAGTTGAAGTCCACAATTCTTAAAGTTGCCAAGTTTGAAGACCCCTGCTCTAGTCTAGTATTTTTTTCCCCTTTACCCCAAAAAATCATCAACAAATATTTTTCAAACCTGGGTGGGCTGCCAATGATTTGGGAGCCACATGGGTCCTAGAAGTGGCCAATGATTTGGGAGCCACATGGGTCCTAGAAGTGGCCAATGATTTGGGAGCCACATGGGTCCTAGAAGTGACCCTCGAAGCCCACCTGTTTGGAAAGGATACAGGCTAGTAGTCCTGTGAGCAACCCGGAGACGTTCAGGAGGAAGGGAGAACGCGGGGACAAGAGCTCCCCGAGGCCGAACAGCAATCCGGCCAACAGAGCCACGGGCAGCCACCCCGAGTGCCTTCCGTGGCAGCCCAGCAGAGCCAGGTGTACGGGGATGTAGCCGCTGATGGTGGCCTGGGGTTCAACTCCCCCAAGTCCAGCCAGGAACACGTAGACCAGGGCTGAGACGGCAGCAGAAAGCGCGTTGGTCCGCAGGTAGCCAAGGGCCCCTTGCTGCAGCTCGAGGTGCCAGCTCATCAGGGGGAAGAAGAACAAGCTGGCGGCCAGGTGGGGGCCGTTGGCATGGCCCAGGCAGTACGTCACCAGGCGGAAGGCTGCAAGAGAAGAGACCTTGTACTGTTAACGCCGCTTCCTTTTCTGTCATTTATCACACCCCATTTGAGGTTGCTCCGTGGCCCCTGAAATAGACTGTGGTTAATTCAGATTAGATTAGATTAGATTAGATTAGATTAGATTAGATTAGATTAGATTAGATTAGATTAGATTAGATTAGATTAGATTAGATGATTGATTGATTGATTGTTAAATTTATATACCGCCCTTCTCCGGGGACTCAGGGCGGTGAACAGCCAAGTAAAAATACAGTATAAACATTAAAATATATATACATTTAAAAGATTAGATTAACAGAGTTGGAAGGGACCTTGCAGGTCATCTAGTCCAACCCCCTGCCCAAGCAGGAGACCCTACATCTGCCTCTACCTAGGATCGAACTCGCAACCTCCTGATTGTGAGGCCTAGAGCTCCACCTCTAGGCCACAGCAGCTAACAATTAATTCTGATCGATCAATCAGAATAGAGCGAGAAGGGACTTTGGAGGTCTTCTAGTCCAGTGGTCCCCAACCGGTGGTCCGCGAGAAAATTTTGGTGGTCCACAGAGAAATCTTTGCATTTCTCTCGAGGAGCCCGGATGAAGCTCCCGTGCCGCTTGCACTTTAGCACTTTGATTCCCAAGGATAGGATGGGGTCCTTCAGGCAGTTAGCTTGGCCGCCTGTTAACGGAGAGAAGCAGCCGGACCGGAGTCAACCCTAGCTTCGCTGTCCATTGCAGCTAGAAATCTCAAAATGTGGCGAGAATGAACGTTTCTCTTGTAGCCAGCCCGGACGCTAGATCGGCCCCCTGCAAACTCTCATCTCTCGAGGAGCGCTCACTGAAGCGGCGCGGGAAACTTCGGCCGGGCTCCTCGAGAGACGAGAGTTTGCAGGGGGCCGAACTAGCGCCCGCAATGGACAGCAAAGCTAGGGTTGACTCCGGCTGCTTCTCTCTGTGTAGTGCTTCCCGGACGTGGTTTACCGCTCCGAGCCCCAAGCGGCAGGGGAGAGGAGGAGCAGCTCCTCCACCTGGGTGCAGGGAAGGGGGGAGGGAAGGAAAGGAAAGGGAGGGGAGGGAAGGGGGAAGGGAAGGGAGGAGAGGGAAGGAAAGGAAAGAAGGAAAGAGGGAGGAAAGGAAAGGGGGAGGAGAGGGAAGGGAAGGGAGGGGAGGAGAGGAGAGGGAAGGAAAGGGAATTCCCCAGCCACTCAAGTATGAGACACCCCATCATCCCCAGCTGGGTGCACTAGCTGTAATTCTTAAGGAGCGTGGAAAGTCGTCTTAATACAAGTTTCAAAGATGGAGACCAACCTTGCAAAGGGCTACTTAACAAACTGGGTGATAAGACCAAATGTTCTCCGACGCCGGTCACCCAGAAGACAGTGAGAAGCAGCATCAAGATGGAGGAAGCGACGGGGAGATGCCGGATCCATCTCAGCCTTGGGATGAACATGCCCCCTACGAGAAGAGTGGGCTATTATTAATTGAAGGGAGCAGTTCAGCCGGTTATTGAAACTGTTATTCACAATAAACCTCATGAAATATGTGCTACCACGGAAGGATGAAGGACCCAGCTCAGATATCTTTGTCCTGCGAAGAACAAGGTGTCAGGATCTCCATCGCGCCAGCGGCCAGCGGAGCTGGCAGCAGATTCGGACAGTGAGGAGGTTGGGGAGGAACATGGGCCAGTCCTGGAGTCTGGGAAAGGTTCTGCGTCGGAGGCAGAGATGGGGCCAGGGCCGTCTGACAGTTATCAGCTGCCTTTGGAGTCAGACATCAGTGAGGCAGAGGAACAGCTGGAGCCTGTTCCTGATGTGCGCATGCGCAGAGCTGCCAGACGAAGGGAACAGCTAAGGAACAAGGGTCGACTTGGGAGTAAGGCCACAGGTGGATGGTGAATGGCCCCTCCCATAGGGAATAAAAGAGGAGCGAATGGGGAGGGGAGTTTGCAGGAGACAATTAGTTCGCTTCATTGGTTCGTGACTCTCAGAGACTCCTTGCCAAGTTTTGAAGATATCGGCCTGGCAGCTCTCCAAGCCAGATAAGGTCTGTGACTGTAAATGCTCTCTTGAAAGACTTTTGCTGGATGTGAATGAGAAGAATTCACAGTAACTTAATAAAAAGAGGTTTTTGTCAGAAGAAGGAGCAGCTTCTGTTCTACTAGCTGCTGCTACTGCGGTCACATAATATTCATTTTAATGTTCTGTGACAGTTTCCCAGCCACACTAGCAATCCCTTGCTCCTTTACTGACCCAGCAGAAAAGAACTGACCTCATGTGGCTCTTGAAGAAGCGACAATTTCAAAGTGCATGAAGAAAGGCCTGGATTATTTTTATGGCTTTATATGCCCTTTCTCTGACGCACAAACACATGCATCTACAGAATAAGACGGAATAACAGAGTTGGAAGGGACCTTGGAGATCTTCTAGCAACGCTGGCTGGGGAATTCTGGGAGTTGAAGTCCACACATCTTCAAACTGCCAAGGTTGAGAAACACTGCCCTATACCATTTCAGACAAGTGACTGTCCAATCTCTTCTTAAAGATCTCCAGTGATGGCACATCCATAACTCTTATCTACAGCCCATCTTTGTTCAGGAACTCAAGGTACATACATCCTCCGCCATCCTATATTTCTTCACAACAACCCTGTAAGGTAACTTTGGGCTGATGGAGTAGAAATTAGATCTCTCCAGGAAACACTTCTTAAGGATGAGAGCAGAGGCTGTCTAGTTGCAATCATTCATCGCCAGCTGTCATGGCTGCATTTTCCTACCTCACTGCTTGCTTTCTCCGAGTGGCTGCGATGACCTTCACATTTGGGTTGATCCTGCTGGGATTATCTACTCTTGGCCTGCATCCAAGGTTCTTCGCTCATCCCGCCCAGGAACAAGCCCTACCACAATCACAATAAAGCAGCACGTAAGGACATGGTGTGTGTGTGTGTGTGTGTGTGTGTGTGTGTGTGTGTGTGTGTGTGTGTGTGCAGAATTGAATTCTTGTCCTGCTTTTATATTGGGTTAGTAGCAATTCTAACATTCCTGCCTCATATCTATATCACAACAATCTCTTCAACTCCCAGAAGAGCAGAGGTGGCGCAGTGGTTAAATGCAGCACTGCAGGCAACTTCACCTGACTGCTAGTTCAGCAGTTCAGCTGTTCAAATCTCACCGGCTCAAGGTTGACTCAGCCTTCCATCCTTCTGAGGTCGGTAAAATGAGGAGCCAGATTGTTGGGGGCAATATGCTGAACTCTGTAAACCGCTTAGAGAGGGCTGTAAAGCACTATGAAGCGGTATATAAGTCTAAGTGCTATTGCTATTGCTATGTAGGCTGGAGAGAGAGAGAGAGAGAGAGAGAGAGAGAGAGAGAGAGAGAGAGAGAGAGAGAGAGAGAAGTGTGTGTGTGAGAGGGAGGGGGGAGGGAGGAGAGAGAGGGAGGGGGGAGGGAGAGAAGTGTGTGTGTGTGTGTGTGAGAGAGAGAGAAGGGGGGGCTGGCTTTCACACCTCAAGGAAGATTAGAACTCACGAGCTCCTGGTTTAATTGAGTACAGGTAGTCCTCGACTTACGACCATTCATTTAGTGACCGACAGCACTGGGGGGGGGGGGGGAAAGCCACTTAGGACCTTTTATCACACAGATGACTACTGCAACCCCCCTGGTCACGTGATCAAAATTCAGAAGCTTGGCAACTGGCACGTACTTATGACAGCGTCCCGGAGATTGGGGTGTGTGTGTCACGTGATCCACTTTTGCGACCTGACAAGCGAGGTCAACGGGGAAGCCAGATTCACTTAACAGCCGTGCTTACTAACTTAACAACCGCAGTGTGATTCACTGAACGACTGTGGCAAGGAAGGTCGCAGAGCGGGGGGGGCGGTCAAAACTCACTCGACCGACGTCTTGCTTCGGAACGGAAAGGTTTGGGCTCCATCGTGGCCGTACGTCGAGGACTCGCCGTAAAACGTGCAAGGTGACCCCCCCCTTTTTTTTTGAGTTCCCCGCGTTCAAAAGCAAGTTTATCTGCCACAGGGAACAACCTGAGATAGAGGATACGGCGCGGGAGTCGCAGGGGTCTCCAACCTTGGCAACTTTAAGACTTGTGGACTTCAACTCCCAGAATTCCTCAGCCAGCTTTGCTGTGGTGGTAGTTTTGCTGGCTGAGGAATTCTGGGAGTTGAAGTCCACAAGTCTTAAAGTTGCCAAGGTTGGAGATCCTTGCAAACTGGAATTTAAAAAAACGGATCTTCGGTAGATTTGGGTTCTCCTGGGTTTTTCCCAAGTTGCCTCCCGAATCACACTGCCCCCCCCCCGCCTGCGATTCAAAACCTCTGCAAATTGAATTGAAGCCCATCTGCCTTTGCAGCTGTCCATTCTATAGGAGGCCCACCCCTCAACCCGCCCCTCAACCCACCCCCCTTTCTGCAGCCCTGGAGTGAGCCCAGACAGCCTCACTTGCAAGCAGAGGGACATTTCCCCACCCACCCACCCACCCACCCCATTGATTTCACCCTGGTGGAGAACGGCTGCTAAAGGCAGGGGTGGGGGGGATTCCCCCCCCCCCGGCTCGTCTGGCAGCTGACGCTGGCATGGAGAAGGCCGGCTCTGCAGCCATTTTGGACATGCCAGCAGCTCCTCCATGTGGGCTGCCGGCTTGCACATGTTGGAATGGCGAAGGGAGCATCTCTAAAAAGGAGGAAGTAGGCTAGAAGATGCTCCCCTCGCCCTTCCAAGTCTAAGCAAACCAAGCCAGCTTTTTCAACTCTTGCAAAGTGCCTGCTGGACCCCATTGGTTGGTGTGTGTGTGTGTGTGTGTGTGTGTGTGTGTGTGTGTGTGTGTGTGCTTCTCTCTTAATTTTTATTTTTATCTTTCCTCCACTGAGCCTGGCATTCTCTACTACTTCCTTCTTGGCTTCCTACAACCGTTTCACCAGCCGGCGGTTGGTTTTGCTGGAGGTTCAAATTGACTCCAGCAAGTTCACGGGAGTAAGAAGAAGCCGGCACAAGCCGTCTCTTTAAAAATCTCTTTTAACAAACCACGATTCGGGCTCCTTTCTGGAGGGAGAGGAAGGGCCCCCGCCCCGAACTTCAAACCAACCGTTGGCGTCTTAAGGAGAGGCAACTTGTCAATCCTGGAGGCGAAAGTTGAGGTTTTGCCACAAAAGCCGCTCTGTATCGCTAAGCTAGGATTCGTTGGATCGGGGCTGGCTGGCATTCACACACACACACACACGTGCGAAGCCAAACTCACAATCACATTCATGGCTCAGTTGGATCCGCTAAACATGGCTACTGTCTTTAAAGCAACGGGTGCCTGGATGGTTTAAGCCGCTGTGAATCACAACCAGCTTCGTCAAGAGGGAAGTTGTAGTGCCTCACTGAGGATGCTTCCGGATTAAAACCTCCTTCAGCAATTTATTTGTTTATTTGTTTATTTGTTTATTTGTTTATTTGTTTATTTGTTTATTTGTTTATTTGTTTGTTTATTTATTTATTTATTTGTTTGTTTGTGAGATTTATATACCGCCTCACAGTGCAAGCACTCTCTAAGCGGTTTACACCAGTAAGCAATGTATATTTATATTGCCCCCCAACAATCTGGGTCCTCATTTTACCGACCTCGGAAGGATGGAAGGCTGAGTCAACCTTGAGCCGGTGAGATTTGAACCGCTGACCTGTGGATCAGTGTCAGCTAATGTGGCCTGCAGTACCTGCCTCTAACCGCTGCGCCACCTCACCTCACCTCATTTCATCGTTCACAAATGAACGATGAAATGCTAGAAGCAGCCTGCATTTCCATGAGGAAAATACAGTTCACAAGAAAAACCACCAAGAAACAAATCCTGCCCTGTCACAGGAACATAGAACAAGAGCTGGAAGGGACCTTGGAGGTCTTCTAGTCCAACCCCTTGCTCAAGCAGGAGACCTGATACCATTTCAGACCAATGGCTGCCCAGTCTCTTCTTAAAAGCCTCCAGTGATGGAGCACCCACAACTTCTGGTGGCAAGCTGTTCCACTGATTAATTGTCCTCACTGTTAAGAAGTTTCTCCTTTTAATTCCAGGTTGCTTCTCTCCTCAATTAGTTTCCATCCCGTTGCTTCTTGTCCTGTCTTCAGGGGCTTTGGAGAATAACACAGTTGCAAGGGACCTTGGAGGTCTTCTAGTCCAACCCCCTGCTTTGGCAGGAGACCCTAAAGCGTTCCAGACCAATGGTTGTCCAATCTCTTCTTCAAAACCTCCAGTGATGGAACAACGCACAACTTCTCAAGGCAAGCAGTGCCACAATTAACCGTGGAACAGCTTGCCACCAGAAGTTGTGGGTGCTCCATCACTGGAGGTTTTAAAGAAGAGACTGGACAGCCATTGGTCTGAAATGTCATAGGATCTCCTTGGTTAGTTTACATCCATTGTTTCTTGTCTTGCTTTTTGGCGCTTTGGAAAATATGTTGACACCCCCCTCCTCTTTGGGGCAGCCCCTCAAATACTGTAATTCTGCTATCATGTCCCCCCCAGTCCTTTTCTCGAGACTGGCCAAACCCAATTCCTGCAGCCGTTTACTCTTATTCATACTTGTAATATTACATATATATTCAATCATGTTTTACTGTTTAAACTTTGCTTATAATCATATATGCTTGACAAATAAACAAATGCAAAAATACAAATGTTTTGGTCTCCAGGCCCTTCCATCATCCTAATTGCTCCTTTTTGCACTTTTCCCAAAGTCTCAACATCTTTTTTGCAATATGGGAACCAAAACTGGATGCAGAGTCCTCCTAGCTATGGTCCTACTAAGGATTTGTAAAGTGGTATTAATAATATCCTTGGCTGGTGTTGATGGGACTTAAAATCCCAAGCCAGGCACCAAGGAAAGTACCCACCCAGTCGACCCCTGCCCTTCCCATCACGGACAGGCTGTGCAAATTGAGCAAAGTAGAACCCCTCCCATCATCCACCCCCAGCCCAATTCAAATCCATTGGCAGATTCCTCCACGTTTTCCAATCCTTCCGCCTTTTGCGCGAGGATCCCTAGAAGCGCCCGGACGGTACCATTCCAACATCTGGCGCGGGGGGGTGCACCCGAACGAGGGGGGGAAAGACCCACAACCCCACTCTCGTTCTTTGACCCGCCTTTCTCCTCGTCTTACCTGTGTCACTTCTTTGGGTCCCTTTCTCTGTTTTTTTTCCGAACAGAAAGGCAGGAAAAGGGGAGGAAAGGCGCGTCCGCGGCGTCCCCCCTCCTCTTCGCCGCGCGGTGGTAGCGTCCCTTGCTGGGGGGGAGGGGGGAGGAAGAAAGGCTCGCGCCTGCGCAGTCGCGGGCTGCAGAAAGACCGGGAGGACGTTAGCGAGGAGGAGGGAGGAGGAGGAGGCGGAGAAACGACGCTGACGACGCCGAAGCGGGACAACCAGGCAGCGCCGGCGACGACGACAGCGGAGGGGAGCGCGACCCAGCGAGCGAAGCGATGGCGTCGACGGGTGAGGCGAATAGGCCGGGGCCTAGTCGGGGAGGTGTGGGGGGGGGGAAGGCGGAGAAAACGAAGCGGCCTTGAGGCGCCGGTCGAAACGGGCGGCGACGAGAAACCGCGGCGTCGGCCCCTTCTGGAAAATTCCACCGCTCCCGAGCGCGCGTGTGGGGCGAAAAGGTCGGCCGGGCGGCCGTTGAGGGGGCCGGGGAGGGGGGGGTGAGAAAGGCGGCGAGGGCGCCGCCGAAGTGCGCAGGCGTGGGGCCTTGCGCGGAGCGCGCATGCGCAGGCTAGCCGCTCTGCCACCGGGCCTAGTTGCTCCATTGAACGGGAGGGGGGGAGGAGAGGCGGAGGGTGGAACAGCGGCGCGATCCTCCCTCCTTCCCCTTTTTATTGACTCCACGGCGCGATTTTATTTCCCCCGCTTTTTTTTCAGGCTTTTTAAATTTTAACCTCTGCTGGCTTTCACCTTGGCGCCCTTCCTGTGTTTCCTTCCTTCCCGTTTTTAAGACTTCCGTCCCTGATTCTACTTTTTATCTGTTGCTTTCCTCCCCTTGCAAACTGCTCTTTTGTCTTTGTGCTCTTCCCCCCCCCCCAGTGTTTCTCAGCCATTTTAAGATGGCGGTAGGACTACAACTCCCAGAAAGCAGTAGGACTGCAACTTAAGATGGCCGTAGGACTACAATTCCCAGAATTCCCCAGCCAGCATGGCTGGCTGAGGAATTCTGGGAGTTGAAGTCCTACCATCTTAAAATGGCCAAAGTTGAGAAACTCCGCTTTATTTACAGGTAGTCCTCGACTTACAACAGTTCATTGAGGTGGCACTGCAAAGAGTGACTGGTGACCATTTTCACACTTAACAACCGTTGCTGCATCCCCGTGGTCGCGTGATCAAAATTCGGACCCTTGGCAAACTGGCTCTCGTATTTATGTCTCAGGGTCGTGTGTTCCCCTTTTGTGACCTTCTGACAAGCAAATTGTTATAATTTATAATTATATATACCATTATATCCAATTATAGGAGCCAGATTCACTTAACGACCATGTTACTAACTCAACTGCAGTGATTCAACACCTATGGCAAGCAAAGTTGTAAAATGTGGCAAAACCTAAGTGTTTCACTTAACAACAGAAATTTTGAGCTCAATTGTCATAAATCAAGGACTACCTGTGTTAGAATTATACTCTGGTTTAGCCCCCCCCCTTTTTTTTTTAATTATTTCTCAAATGGAAAAATGAAATTCGGTGCATAGAATGCCCGGCCTGAAGTCATTGGCTCTTTTTAAAAAATCACAGGTTATTCTGCTCTTTCCTGGAGTTTTTTTGCATTGCCTCCCTCTATTTTATCTTCTTTTGCTCTTCCTCTTTGCCCTGGGCTCTGCTTCTGGCCCCTTTCATCTTCATCTTGTAAACATTGCTGAATATTTTCTCCCTGCACGGGTCTCTTCTGCTGCGGCCTGTCTTTCTCCAGCTTCACAACTTTGAGAAGTGCGAAATTCAACTCCCAGAATTCCCCTAGGCAGCATGGGGGTTGAAGTCCATGCATTTTAAAGTTAGAGTGGTTTTGAGGATTGGATTTTGATTTTACTGCTTTTTTTACAGTTATTGCTGGAGCCGACCGATGTTTTACATTCTGCGTTATTGAACACGGTTTACAAGAAAAGCAATATAGCTGTATCTAAAACACAAGACAGTCAACCAAGTTTTTATTTTTTTTTAAAGGAAACAGATGTGTTAAAATGAAACTCCATTTTTAACCAGGGAAATAGATCGTTCTTTAAATATTCTTAGCAATGCCTCCCCCCCAGTTTTGTTGCTCCAAGCAACCAGTGGTAGCAATTTACATCTCCTGCAGTTGCACCTAGTTGAGAAAAGTTAAAGGGTATAATTTGCTAAGTTCCAAGGCGACAACATTATTTACTCTTGCTGCAGCTGATAATGGCTCCTACTCTGAAATTTGTCCTGAGGGTATAAAAAAGGCAGTTCAAATATATGTGTATAGAGCATAATCCAATCACAACTCTGCACTTGAAAAAGTCAAGATCAATAGTACATTTGGAAATAAGCCACTGCACCATATTAGTGAGCAGGCTTATGACCAAGATGAAAAGTCTGCTAATTCCAGTTGGAGACTTAAGGAGTAAGATTGGTTTAGTTTCTTTCCTCACGGAGACTTTAAAGTGGTTTGGCTGTTAACGTTTATACAGGTAAAAGGATTATAAGATGCTTGTGAGGGTTACCTGCGTACAACATGTATACACATGTATATTTTAGTAGGGTATGCCAAAAAAGCAGTTTATAATTCTTTAAATAAAGATTCCATTTTGAATGCTGTTAATCCACATAAAATACAATAATGTTCCTTATGGAAAATGAAAAGCCAAACAAATGGAATGAAAACAGATTTTACTGTTGATTAGAAAATATTTTACCTGATAAAAACAGGAAAAAAATATTTGAAAATAGTATGTGTAGAGATGTGGGGTGGTGTTTTTTGTTTTTGTTTTGCTAGTCATGGCACACTGTATTTGCAGCTAAGTGAAAAAGAATCGTTTTGTGGAATGGAAATCATGTTAGTCTGTCACACAAAGTGAAATCAATTTATTTTTTTGGCTTATTTGATCCCATATGATTTTTTTTTTACCAATGCCCCCCAATTTGAACCCTTGATTTGAAATTGGTTTATAAATCCCAGCTTGTTTTATGTGCTAGATCCAGATAACTGGATCTAGAATCCTGGATTTTCATGCTTCACTGTGTTGCAAAAATGTAGAGAATTTTTTCCAAAATTCCTCATTGCCCTAGTAACGGTCATATTTTTTTCATGGCTAGTTTCTCCCCGAATAGAAAGAAAAATACAATCACATTCTTCCTTCTCAAAATCAAGCATATACAAAGTACCGCTTCTGTGAATGCAAGTTGGCAGGATATTGGATAGACTCCTAGCCACAAAACATTATAAAATTGATAACAATTCTCAAGCACATGCTTTACAGAAGAACCATGCCCCCCCTTCCACCGCCACCACCCAAATATCTGAAAGAAAACCCGCATATATCAAAACTAAACACAACACCCAAATTGACTACCCAAGATACAGTAGAATTTGGTTTTGTTCGTTGAACATTTTAGCTTCACATAAAAACCAAAATTTACAGTCTGGCTGCATTTTATAAAAGCTACTTGCATTTTGTTTCTGTAATGGTGATTATTTCTTCTGATGAATATTAGCACAAGCTATTTTCTCTCAGGAGTTCTTGTACCTTTACTCAAATGAAAAACGGGATTTTAGATTGAGTTGGTTGTATAGTGATTTTTCTCCTTACTCTTGGTTTTGTCTTCTTCTTACCATCTGCAGATTATAGTACCTACAGTCAAGCAGCTGCCCAGCAGGGGTGAGTTTTTCTATATATAGTACTGTTACATTAAAAAAAAAACTTGGATTAGAGTTCTAAAGTATTGTCAGTTTTGACATTGCAAAGTTGCATTAAGGGCTTTGCTTTTGCTTTACATCAGAAGCGATGCATTTTGCTGCTTTTTAAACCCCAAGTTCTTTCGTTTTATAAACCTTCCAATATCTCGTCTTCTTTTCATAGCTACACTGCATATGCGGCTCAGCCAACTCAAGGATATGCACAGACTACCCAGGTAAAATACAACCCACCAGAATAACAATAGAAACTCTGACCAGTTTGAAGCTTTCACAGATTTTCTAAGATTAAAAAACAAGCTGTTAAATTAGAAAAGTGCCTACCTCGTCTCTATTCACAAAAATACCTCCTTGTATTGGCGGCCTTGGGAAAGAAAAAGCCAAAAGCCCATGAAAAATGTTGACAAGCTTTCTGTAGAACAAGGTTTTGTTTGTTTGGTTGTTTGCTTGCTTGCAGATGTTTCATTACCCAACTCGGTTGATGAGTTCATTACCTAGTTGGGTAATGAAACGTCTGCAAGCAAAGAGCAAACTTGGGACAGTTCAATCCTGCGCTGCAGACGTTCTTTTCCGTGGAAAATAGGTTTTATTATACATGGAGTATAGAACAGCTAACTTAATAGGGTCCCTGTTGTGGCAGAAAATGGGAAGGAATGGTGCATGTGTGGCCTTGAGGTTCTCCGTGAGAGGCACAGGGTAACCCATACACTATGCAGCATTAAAGCCCAGGTTTGGCAGACTCTGTATATTTCGGAGTTTTTATGTAGACGTACATTTTATATCTAGATCTGTTTCTAATTGTTGATGCTACAGGTAGTCCTCGACTTATTACAGTTCACTTAGTGACCGTTGAAAGTTACAACGGCAGTGAAAAATGTGACTTGGGACCGTTTCTCACACTTATGATCGTTGCCACATCCCCCCGGTCACGGGATCAACATGATGCTTGGCAACTGGTTCACATTTATGACGGTTGCAGTGTCCTGGGGTCACGTGATCCCCTTTTGTGACCTGGCAAGCAATGTCAATGGGGAAGCCAGATTCACTTAACAACCAGGTTACTAACTTAACAGCTGCAGTGATTTGCTTAACAACTGTGGCAAGAAAGCTCATACAGTGAACAAGTGTCTCACTTAGCAACCGAAATTTGGGGCTCAATTGTGGTTGTAAGTTGAGGACTGCCCATATTAAAAATAAAGTCATATTCATTTTAACAAAATACTTCTTAAAAAAAATTAAAAACGACAATGGCATTGAAAACTATTGATATTAAAATTCACTGAAATGCCCTCCAAAGAGCAACTAAGTTAGTGGCAATATTTAATCTCTTTCCTATATTTGCCATTTTGCCTCTTTGAAACCCTGGCAGGAATATAGGGCGTTAGTTACCTCTGAATAGACAATGCTATGCTTTGTGTAATAAGGCATTTATATTTTTGAAGCTCCATTCCCATATGTGCTTCTTGGGAGTATTCTTCATCAAAACGTGTGGATCGTGTTAGAAATAAAAAATACCAGAGTTGTTTATACAGGCTTGACTCTTAATTGCTGTTTACAAGCAAGAGAAATGTTTTTGCATAGTACTTAAGTATTTTTTTTAAAAAAACACAAATGTACTGCAGACATCCCAGAGGTGCTTCTTGCGAAAGACAAACTTTCTTGGGGTTTTTTTTTCTCCTTTGAAAACATTTTGCTTCTCATCCAAGAAGCTTCTTCAGTTTTAAGTAAGCTTCTTGGATGAGAAACAAAACGTTTTCAAAGGAAGAAAAAAAACCCCAAGAAAGTCCACTTGTCTTTTGCAAGAAGCACTTTCGGGACAGCCATGACCTGGATGATTGAGCATCTCCGTAGATATCTTGCTGCAGAGTGGAGAGAAAGTAACATAAAATTTGGGGAGATTTACGGTAGAGAAAAGTAAGAACAGATTTACCTAAATGTTAGTTCTGTGCTAAATGAAAATATTATTAACTTGGAACTACCTGCTAATGTACCATCATTGATATTTCCTCTGTAACATTGTCCTGGCAAGAGAGAGTGAAGTGGGCTTATGGGGAAAGCCCTGAATATTTCTTCACAACCAATTTTATACCTGTTTCTCTTTTTCCCTTCTGTCTCGTGGGTATTGGTAATCTTGGAAGATTATTCAGTTGTTGTGCCTGACTGGAGGAGGTTTCAAAGTAGGGAATGGGATGATGTAACCTCTGACATGCCCGTACACAAGAATAACCAATTTTGTTGTATACATGATGAACAATGACAATAAAGGCTAATTACTAATTACAATCAAACTAAGATTCTCACTTGCATGGCATAGTTTTAATATCTTTCTTGTTGCCAGCAGGCCTACGGACAGCAAAGCTATGGCACGTATGGGCAACCCACGGATGCCAACTATACCCAGCCTCAGACCACAGCTACCTACGGGCAGACTGCATATGCGAGTTCTTACGGGCAGCCTCCAACTGGTGAGCACACCTGTCTTCAGTCACTCTTGTACAGGTAGTCCTTGACTTACAACAGTTCATTTAGTGACCGAAGTTAGAGCGGCACTGAAAAATGACTGTTGAAGCCTATCCCCATGGTCTCGTGATCAAAATTCAGATGCTTGGCAACTGACTCATATTTATGACGGGCGCAGTGTTCCGGGGTCACGCAATCCCCTTTTGTGACATACTGATGAGCAAAGGCAATGGAGAACCCTAATTGGCTTAACAATGGCAATAGTACTTAGACTTATATCCTGCTTCATGGTGCTTTCCAGCCCCCCGAGTCAGACTCTTGCCCCCAACAATCTGGGTCCTCATTTTACCGACCTCAGAAGGATGGAAGGCTGAGTCAACCCTGAGCCGGTGAGAATCAAACTGCCAAAGTCAGAAGTAGCCTTCAGTATTGCATTCTAACCATTGTTCACCGAGGAAGAGGAATAACAATAGCACGTAGACTTATATACTGCTTCACGGTGCTTTCCAGCCCCCTCTAAGCGGTTTAGAGAGTTAGCCTATCGCCCCCAACAATCTGGGTCCTCATTTTACCCACCTCGGAAGGATGGAAGGCTGAGGCGATAGCAACAGCGCTTAGACTTATAGACTGCTTTACAGTGTTTTACAGCCCTCTCTAAGCAGTTTACAGAGTCAGCACCTTGCCCCCAGCAATCTGAGTCCTCAACCACGTTACTAACTTAACTACCGTGATTCACTTAACAACAGTGGCAAGAAAGGTCGTAAAATGGGAGGAAATTACTTAACTGTCCCGCTTAGCAACAAAAATGGGCTCAATTGTGGTCTTAAGTCGAGGACTACCTGTATTTATTTATTTGGGATGGGGGAAGAGAATGATGCCGTGGAACAATGGGCTATTAAAGAAAGATTGAGGCTGCTAGTCCTCACATAATTGAGACGCTCCTGAAGGCTAGCAAAAAGTGGCTCCTCGGGAATGAAACCTTCCTGGGTGTTCCTGAGATGCTAGAACTTCTTTTCTCTCGTTTCTCGAGGAAGTTAGCTTAAAGCATGCTTGCGTGTTCTGCTGAAATGCCCTCTACTTTTTGTCTCGTGCTTTCCACAGTAGAAGGGACCAGCACAGGTTTGAATCTCCTGCTCAATTTTGCATGGGAAGTGCCGTCCATTTTGTCTAAACGTTATGGCGTTCACCTTTTAGGAGTTTTTTTTTTAAAAAAAATTTTGGCAGCAAAACCTGCAGCGTGGTCGTAGAAGGCCCATTGGGCTGTTTGCTACTCCGGTTAGAAAAGGCCACGTTTCTATAAAAAGGGGGCCATTAATCAGTTCTTTCTGGCTGCTGATAAAATTATTATTACGTTTTAAACTGTGGGAAAAGACCATTTGGCTTAACTCTGCTTTTTTAGTTTACTAAAGGGTGAGCAACATAATTAGGCATCTCTCAGTTGTAACAACATCTCTGCATGTTTCATTTGACTGATCGCTCCTCCAAATGTGTATCAACATTCAATGTTTCGTAAATGTTCTGTAGAATACTTTGCTTGCACGGTTTAAAAACCAGGATCCGAATGCTTCGTGTTGATATTGCAAGAAAATTGCCTTCGGAGGATGGGCAGAAACCCGTTGAATTTTCGGTGCATGCAGAAAACACTGTGGAAAACACTTCTACTCCCTTTCTAAGTAGCATGGTTTTCTTCCCCTTGTGCTGGAAACCTGTGTTATCATGTAAATAGGTTAGAGCTTTTAAAGAGAAAGAGGGCAGAGGTTTAAATAATGCAGTTTATGACCGAAGCACTTCAGAATAACACAGTTGGAAGGGACCTTGGAGGTCATCTACTCCAACACTAAACCACTTCAGACAAATAGTTGTCCAGTCTCTTCTTAAAAGCCTCCAGTTTTGGAGCACCCACAACTAATGGGCCAGAGGTTGGGGACCCCTGTTCTAGTCCCACCCCCCTCGCCAAGGCAGGAAGCCCTATTCCATCCTGGTCAAATGGTTGTCCAGTCTATTCTTGAAAACCTCCAACGCAGGGGTGGGCTTCAAAAATGTTAGCAAGGGGTTCTCTGCCCGGTTGCTGGGTGGGCGTGGCCATGGTGGGGGTGGCCTAGTCATCCTCCTGCACCACGGCGGGTGGGTGTTGCTATCCCTGGGCTCTGGAGGCTTCCCTCGAGCCTCTAGGCGCTTGTCCTGCACTTACCTGCATCCAAAATGGGCCGTGTGGGGACTCCGGGGCGGGGTGGGCTGGGCCAGCCAGGAGTGGGGCTTGGGGGTTCTCCGAACTGCACAGAATCTTAGCTAGAGGTTCTCCCGAACCCCCAGCAGCCCACCCCTGCTCCAACGATGGAGCACCCCGCAACTCCAGGAGGCAAGCTGTTCCATTAAGAGACCTTTCTTCTCCCACTCCCACTCAGAATTCTGGCCGTAATCCATTGCATGGTTCTCTCTTGTTCTCACATGAAATATGAACAATTTAAAAAAAACACTTTTAATTGTGGAAATGAGGAAAGTTTATATCATTGTTTCTCCACTGGTTACGTTTAAACAAAACTAGTGATCGCTCACAAGGCAATTCTTTAGTAATTGGATTTTGAAAGCTTGGCTGTAGAGCAACTAGCACCACCCCGTGGCCTGTTAGGCAGCAGTAGGAGAAAATAACACCAGATTAAATATCTTTTTATACATTGGATGGCCTTCCCCTAACCTGGTTACCCTTCAGCTGCCTGGTTTTCAGCTCCCCGATTCCTCAACAGTTGTCAATCCTGGTTAGAGAATCCTCTGATCTTTAATTGAAGACTTCCCTGATCTCAGATTCAGGTTATTTCCGGTGCCATAATATCTATGTTTGTACAGGTAGTCCTCGACTTAACAACCTTTTGTTTAGTGACCGTTTGACATTCCAAACGGACTGAAAAAAGTGACTTAGGACCGTTTTTCACACTTAGTGACCGTTGCAGCCTCCCCATGGTCACTTGATCAAAATTCAGCTGTTTGGCAGCTGACCGACAGTTGCAGCGTCCCAGGGTCAGGCTTTTGTGGCCTTCCGACAAGCAGAGTCAAAGGGGAAGCCAGATTCACTTAACAACCGTGTTACTAACTTAACTACTTGCGGGGATTCATTTAACAACGGTGGCAAGAAAAGTTGTAAAGAGGGGTGGTGAATGTTACTTAAGAAATGTCTCGCTTAGCAACAGAACTTCTGGGCACACGTCATAAGTCGGGGACTGCATGTAGAACTTGATCAGCTGACGAGAAGTACCACGGTTTTACTCGCTCGCTTACTTTGCAGGTTATACTACCCCAGCTGCCCCTCAGGCTTACAGCCAGCCCATCCAAGGCTACGGCACCGCTGCTTATGACACCACAACTGCCACAGTTACTACCACACAGGCTTCCTATGCCGCCCCATCTGCTTACGGCACCCAGCCTGCCTATCCAACCTATGGACAGCAGCCAACAAGTACTACAGCTGCAAGGTAAAATATGGATTTGTTTGGATTTTTATTTTATTTTAGGGTTCATAGCGTGCCTCTGTTCTGCTTTTCCCTTGGATTGCAAATGCTTCCCTTGGATTACTTCCCTGAATTATTCTTCAGTCTCCTCTGCCCCATCTCCATTAATGCATAAGTGAAGCAGCTCAAATATAAACTTCACTCTTGTGTTAGGTGGAAAGATAACTGTACTCTGATTTTTTTTTTAAGTTTGCCTTGGTGATTGGGGGCGATTGTTATCTTGGTACAAGGCCAGTTACTAAGATTGTTGTCTTGGTACAAGGCCAGTTACTAAGAGCTACAGACATGCCTCTCTCCAACTCTCTCACACACACACACAATGAGAAAGCATAGGTCAGGGATGGCAAACCTTTTTGCCACCGAGTGCCCAAACTGGAATGTGCGTGCGTGCGCGCTGGAAACCTGAAGACCGTAGCTGGCTGGAGAATTCTGGGAGTTGAAGTCCACAAGTCCTAAAGTTGCCAAGTTGGAAGACCTCTGTGATAGCCAGTTCTTTACCTGAAAAGCATGGAGAAGGCTTTGTATAAAATATGCTTTTGTTTCTTGATTTCCCCATTTAGACCCCAGGATGGTAGCAAACCTGCAGACACCAGCCAAGCTCAGACTAGTACAACAGGCTACAGTCAACCGAGCCTAGGGTATGGCCAGAGTAACTACAGTTATCAGGTTCCTGGAAGTTACCCAATGCAGCCTGTGACTGCCCCGCCAGCCTACCCGCCAACCAGGTGAGCATTCACAAATTCTGTCCTCCCTCTCCGTGTTTGGTTTCTGCTGGATGAAATGTGCTAGGATTGGATGGCCTTTTTAACAAGAAGCATGGAAGCTGATGTCCCTTCTGAGGTTGAAAACTATCCTGAGCCTTTTGTGACCCAAAATTTAAATGTCTTGGCATCCCAGATCATGTCTTGGGTAGTGATACTGTGTTTTGTATAGCAGGCTAGTTCAAAACCCAACAACAAACACTGTGGAACATAAAGGAGGTTCTTCAGTCCCCTCCTAACCCACCCACCCACGCCAAAGCAATTCAGTTGTATTGCAGTTTATTAGGGCAAGCTATACCAAGACTATCTAATTGTGGGTTTCAATATTCAGGAGATATAAGCATATTCTCTCTAGTAATTAAAGCACCAGACTAGATACCAGGAGTGAGTTTAAATCCCCCCTTAGCCATGAAAGCAAACTGGGTGACTTTGGGCCAGTCACTCTCTCTCAGTCCAATCTGCCTCACAGGGTTGTTGTTGCAGGGAAAATAGGAGGAAAGTGTGTTGGATATGTTCACCATCTTGAGTTATTTGTAAAAATAAAAGACAGGATACAAATAAACAATAACTTGACAGGTGGAAGAAAATGCCAAATTCAGGCTGACTGTGCGATGAACCATAATAACAACAACTTTATTCCACCCCTGGCTTTTTAACTTCAAGGGAGACAGTCTTGTAAACAATTCACTTTTTGGACTGTGCTGGTCTGGTTGGAGAAAAATAAATCTTTAGCAAGGACAAATGTTTAAAAAAAAGAGTAATGTTACGCAGATTGTAATGGGGACCAATGATTGGGATTATTGGAATACTCCATATCACTGATGGCGAACTGCTAACAACATGCATCCTTTAAATACGGAAATGCATCAAACCCAGACATTTTTGATAAGGCTGTCAGTTTATGAAGAGCAGCTGACAGCTTGGGCTAGAGCCGTGATGGTGAACCTATGGCATGGTTCTGTGGGCCCGCGAGCCGTTGCCCCACCTCAGCTCCGCCGTGCATGCACGCGTGCCTCCCACCAGCCAGTTTTCGGGTCTGCCGTGCATGTGCGGGGGGCGGGGCACATGCTGGAGACACGTGCATGTGCTGGGGGTGGGACGCATGCATGGGGGGGTTGCGTGCGCATTGCATTATGGGTGCGCGCGCGCTCACTTTTGGCACTCAGCGCTGAAAAGGTTAGCCATCACTGGGCTAGACCATCTTTCGAGTCCCCTTTAAAAGCTCCTCTCTTTTTCTAACCATGTGCTTTGCCATGTCTTTTCAGCTACTCTTCTTCCCAACCAAGTAGTTACGACCAGAGCACTTACTCCCAGCAGAGCAGCTATGGGCAGCAGAGTGGCTATGGCCAACAGGGTAGCTATGGGCAACAAAGCAGCTATGGGCAGCAGCCCCCCACCAGCTACCCACCTCCCACTGGATCTTATAGCCAGGCACCAAGCCAGTACAGCCAGCAGAGCAGCAGCTATGGGCAGCCAAGTAAGTAATCCTCCTCCTCTTTCCCACCCCCACCCCCGAAACCTTTCAGTCCAAGGTCCCCGTTTCTGATACAGAAGTAGTCCTTGTCTTATGGCCACAGTTGAGCCCAAGGTTTCTGCAGCTAGTAGGCAAGAGAGTTGTAAAAGGAGTTGCCTCCCTTATCCAGCCTTTCTTGCCACCGTCGTTAAGTGAATCCCCTGCGCTTGTCAAGTTAGTAAGATGGTGGTTAAGCGAATCTGGCTTCCCCATTGGCTTTGCCTATCAGAAGGTGGCCAAAAGGGGGACACTGCAGCCGTCATAAATATAAAACCAGTCGCCAAGCCTCCTCCAAATTTTGATCATGGGGATGGTGAAACAGCCGTAAATGTGAAAAGCAGCCTTCCATCACTTTTTTTTCCAGCGCCGTTATAACGTCGAACGAGTTAAACCACGTTTTAACCAGTGATGGTTAATTCTGAACGTTCCGTTCCTCTCAAGAGATCTGTCCTCCTGCCAGATACAACTTGGAATCCCTTGCTTGCCTCTTAAATCCCAGCGTTTCAGTTGTTTAGGCTTGGTCCATATTGCTGATGGAGAAACACACAAAGCTTTTTAAAGATTTCTGCTAGAGGTTTTGGTCTCACCGATCCAGGAAACTCTTCCCGTTCTCTGGCAGGTTTCTGCCCCTTCTTGGAGGAGCCGCAAAAAGCTCCTCTCTTGTTTAATTCGAACTTTACTCGCTGTAGTAGCCAAAGGGATGCTTCTTTAATGGGGATTGTTGCCAAGCCAGCTGGTTTAGAGTTTGCAGGGTCTTCTCTCGCGGGCGTTCCGCAACCGCCTCGGGGGTCTTGTCGGGGGCCTGCGGCCCGCGTCCTTAATGCTGTGTGAATTGTTCCTTAGGTTCATTCCGCCAAGACCATCCCAGCAACATGGGTGTGTATGGCCAAGACTCTGGAGGCTTTTCTGGCCCAGGAGAGAGCCGGAGCTTGAGCGGCCCTGAGAACAGGGGCAGGGGAAGAGGGGGATTTGATCGTGGAGGCGTGAGCAGAGGTGGGCGGGGAGGAGGAGGCCGCGGCGGACTGGGGTAAGAGTAAACCTTTTTCTTCCTTCCTTCCTTCCTTCCTCTCGTTAATTTGATTTTTAAACCCTGTAGGGTGTGCGGCAGCAAGAAGGGCTGAAAGAGGCCAGAGCCAATGGCTTTTTTTTGTTTTCTTCCTTCCATGGAGCAGTTGTTATTAATAGCAAGTAGCTGTTATGGCTCATTTAATCCATGGAACAATCTCCTTAAGGGGAAACTAGGCGCAGGATGTATTTTCCCTGTAGCGATGATGGGAGCTGGGTCACGAGGGGGATTTGGGGTGCCTAAATTAACCAAGCTTTCAGCTGCCTTCCGCACGGAACAGAGGGGACCTCCTTTGTGGGTTGAACACACACATACCTTTGCTCCTCCTGGCTGGTGTTTGTTTTGCTGTTTCAGGTATATATATATACACTGAGGTGCCCCCTTATACTGCCTTTTGGTATAAACCCTTCTTCTAGCTCTGTTGGCTCTTGGCAGTAGCTCCTTGAGTTAGTGGCAGAGCCGCGTAGAAGCCTCGGCCACTTTCTCAAAAGCCCCACAATGGCTCTGGTGTGGCCGTGGCCTTCGTGCCAGGCGTCGGCAAGAATACCCAGCCGTGCCCTTAAAACAAGTCACAAAGAAGCCGAGAGATCTTGAGTTGCAGGTCCCCAAAGGAGCATTTTTCCGTCCGTTCTCGTTGCCCCGTTGATTGATTTAAGGTAAAAAAAAAGAAAAGAAAAAGACACGGTGGTCGATCGAGGGTCTTTTGATAACTGAAGGTGCCGTTTTGTGTGTGTTTTTGTGTGTGTGTGTGTGTTCTACCCACGTATGCCATGCTACGCAGAGGGTCCGCTCGGCAAACCGATTGGATTAAGGGACGGGGGGGGGGGAGAAGGAAAGGGGATCCAGCTGTTATCACGCCTAACGTGACACGCATCTTCCCAGCTCCGTTAGGTCTGATGACGCGCATAAACCAAAGCGCCCCTCTGCATAGTTGACGGCACCGATGAGTCCAAATGGTTTGAAATCTTTATTGCTCTATAGTCATCCGCTTGATTTTATGACCTCAAACCCAGTTCATTTTAATGACCCTTAACCATGCTGAAGAAATAACAACCCTTTCGGATTGGCTTGAATGGAAAAGGGCTCCGTAGTTTTTATATGTAAACGATTTCATTTGTTAGGTGTTCCTAGTGTTTTAAAATTGAGACGTAGACACTTGAAATGGACATCACCACATCTCTCTCCTCCCCCTTCCCCCCCTTTTCTTTTAAACCTCAAACTCACCTCTAGCCTTTTTTAACCACAGGGCATCCCAGTGTCTCCAGGTTCATTCAGGTGCCCAAAAATGCCACTTAAAATTGAAAATTGGAAAGGGAGGGGGTTATTGCCCTTGCTATTGGCAGTAGAAAAACCGCACCTCAAAGCTGGCCCGGTGATGTCAGCCCCCCAGGGTTGGTGAGGGGTCCCTCGCTCTCGGTGTGGTGATGCATTTCAGTCTCTATCCTGCAAGGTAAGGAGCCCGATGTTCTTAACATGATGCCCTTTTTTTTTCAACTGCCTCAGTATTTTTATATTTTCACTGGCTGTTAAACATGGAAACTTTTTAACATGCTTTGTCGCATTTATATGCTACAGGTTACAAAGTGAGATCCTTGTATACACTTCAGTACTTAAAAAGTACCCGTATTCAGTACTCAGCCGGCAGCATAATGAAAAGTGGGACTAGACACGGTGTCCATATGGAGAGGAAAAAAAAACATATATATATATACCTAGAATATTTTTTAAACCAAATGTGTACAATTGTATAAATGGAAACCTTCTGTAACTTTGGTAACTGCATATAGTATTTCATGTTTGGTAATGAAACTTAGAGGGGAGGTGTGATAACTTTAGAATTGTGTAAAATTAAAAGTGTAAAACATCTGTTAAAAAGGGAAGGATTACATATATGGTGTGTACTTTGGGAACAAAGGAAAGCTGCATGCATCAGCTTGGAATTGTGTTTATTAAATCTTTTATGGGTTAATGATGCAATACTTGCTAACCGTTCACTGTTCTTCTCCCTCCTTTTTTCTTAAATTCACATTCTTGTACTTTTAATAATAATAATAATAATCACCCCACTTCATAAATGAGGTTCTATTTGCCCACAAATTGCATTTCATGATTCTAATGCCCTGCATTAAAAACACAGATACGGATCATCATGAAGTTGTGATACGCAAAGTTGCATCCTGAGACCTCAGAATATGGTGTAATTCTGTAAGACCTTTCACCGAGACTGTTAAATCCAGTAGAGACCTGAATGTATGGTTTAATGACTTGTCAACTGCATTGTATTCTAGGGTTTGCTGTCCTTTTTTTTTCTTTTCTCTTTTCTTTTTTTTCTTTTGAACTGTTAATGTTAAAAGGTTTCCCATCCAGGAATTTTGGATTATTCTCCCTCTTGCAAGAGGCTGAGGATGCAACTTTACGTTCGCAAAACAAGGAGGGAGTTGATGAGACGACTATCCCAATGTGGCTGTATGCAAGTATATTTTAAAAAAAAGAAAAAGAAAGGGGGGGGGGGAAAGAATGGGAAAAGATTCCCCCCTCCCCAATCGTTTCCGCTTCCTCCCGGTAAGCCAAGTATTGCATGGTTAACGTCATTAGCCGTGGAAGAGTCCCACTGCTCAAATGTGGTGTCCAGCCCCAGACAAAACCAAAGGTGTGCGTTACGTGTGTAAAGGAGATTTGAACGAGCTGCCCTGAAGAAAGGCCTAGTGACGAGATGACACAGACAGACAGACAGACAGATGCAATGTTTTGGATATGTTAGCCAGTGCCCTTCTCCCGGTGAGCCCCAGAGGCTCCAAGCGGGACTGGCTTTTTTAAAGGGAAGGCCTTCATTTCTTCGTTTATCCCCCCAGCAGCGCTGGAGAGCGAGGTGGCTTCAGTAAGCCTGGTGGTAAGTTTTTGAGCATTACAATGGGATCGTGTTTTAAAAAAAAATTTAAAAAAAAATATGCAGCCAGAAAAATTTTTTTAAAAAAAATTTAAAATAAATAATAATAACATAATATTTGTTAGCTTCCTAAGCGGTGAAAAATGCCCTATGCAACAGAACTTTTAATGGGTACTGCCGGCAATGCCTTAATGGGTCTTATAGAAGGTTTTAACCTACGGTGACAGAACAAAAGGGTGTAAAAAAAATGAAGGGTTGATGAGGTGTTGAGAGAAACTAATTGGGGAAGGAAATCACTGTTTTTTTCAGAGGCTTTGGCGTTTTAATAAGTAGTGACCTTGGTAAACTTGGCAACACTGATTTGACCCAAGAAAAAGACCCCACCCCCCCCCCTTGAGCCACCGTGTGTGTAATAATACCAGGTGATGGTTTTAGAAGGCTGCTAAAAACTTGCAAGCCGCAAAAAAAAAAGGCATAAAGGGTGTTGCATTGCAAAATGGTTTTTTTTTTTTCGTTATTGCAGTGCGGTCAATTCGAGTTTTAACCCACACCATCTAATCGCGGTTGTAAATAGGTAGTTGTGTGTTTTGTTGGGTAGCAGAGCTCACAAGGCAGGCACTAACGATGGCTTCTGTGGTTTCTTTTTCCCCTCCTTCCGGACGAACAGGACACATGGATGACGTGCCAGATCTCGATTTAGGTAACTTGGAAGTCGCTGCTTAAAACGTTAAAGAGGTTCCTCTATAATCGCTGGGTGACCCTCCACAAAGCTGCCGCCCGTCCCATCTGCATCCATTCGTCTTTTGCTGAAAGGAGAAGGCAGCATTTTGACAAAGGAGGGCAAACCTCTTCTTGAAGCCCAGAATGGGCAGATCAGCCTGTTCCTGCCCTGGAAAGCAGTTGGCTCTCTTTTAGCGCAGGGGTCCCTGACCCCTGGGCCGTAGAACGGCACTAATCCGCAGCATGCCAGAAACAGGGCCGTGCAAACAAGCAAAACCCCATCCGCGGGATGCAGGCGGCACACGAAACCACCACCACCACCCCCGTCCACGGAAAAATGGTTGGGGGGCCACTTTTAGAGAGCCTGCACAAAATTCCAGCTCTCTCTGTATGTTTACTTGCTCTGTACTTGCACTTGACTTAAACTCTGCTGGCTGAAGTTAGATTAAGCAGCCTTGCTATTTTGTGATAGAAAAGAAAGAGAAAGAAAGAAAGAAAGAAAGAAAGAAAGAAAGGTGATAGAGATAGATAGATAGATAGATAGATAGATAGATAGATAGATAGATAGATAGATAGATAGATAGATAGATAGATATGGATGGATGGATGGATGGATGGATGGATGGATGGATGGATGGATGGATGGATGATAGATATGGATGGATGATAGATATGGATGGATGGGGATGGATGGATGGATGGATGATAGATATGGATGGATGATAGATATGGATGGATGGAGATGGATGGATGGAGATAGATGATAGATAGGATAGATAGAAGATAGATACATAGATACATAGGAAGATGGATGGATGGATGGATGATTTAAGGTAGATACGATACCGGACAGACAGATGACAGACAAATTAGATGGATAGAGATCTCCATATCCTTGGGTGTCCTTGTATAGCCTCTCTGGCTCCTATAAATCAGAATAGCAACTTTAATACAGTAACCTGGGTTTAAAAATTGATGGATAGGGTTACCCAGGAACAGGTCCTTGGAAAAGCAGGAAGTAACATTCAGTCATTTTGAAGACATGATGCCGTAGATATTTGGGGTGACCCGTGATTTGTGTTTACAGGCCCACCTCTAGACCTGGATGATGACCTTGATAACAGTTCCGTCTACGTACTGGGCCTGACTGATAATGTGACTCTAGAGGAGCTGACTGACTTCTTCAAACAATGTGGCATTGTTAAGGTGAATGTCAAATCTGATCCCAAAGATATTTGATGCCACTTCTTGTAACTCTGAGGCATCGTTGGGGGAAATCCTGGCTTCCTGTGGTTCTCCGTTTCCTCAAGTTATTGACTTGAGCCAGCATCGCTTTCTATTAAAAAGTTTGAAACGCAGTGAATATCGTGACCCGTATAATATATAATATGCGTCACGATATTCACTGTGTTTAAAACTTTAATAGAAAGCGATGCTGGCTCAAGTAAGTGGGTGGGTGGGTGGGTTTCAAACTGACATTCTGTTGGCCTTAACTTGCAACTTAAATTTTCAGCACTGTAAAAATGTGTGTCCCCCCTGCCCTCATTCCCCAGATGAACAAAAGAACTGGACAACCCATGATAACAATCTATCTTGACAAAGATACCGGGAAGCCCAAAGGAGATGCAACTGTCTGCTATGACGACCCACCCACTGCCAAAGCAGCCATAGAGTGGCTCGATGGTGAGTTAGTTACAACACGCCTGTCACTACGAAGGGCTTGAATCGGAGTTTGCAGAAAGCCAGCAAACCTGGGTTATGCTTTGATTTCTGCAAGTGTGCAGTCAAGAGGAGTGAACAATTCAACCTTGACCAAAAGGCTGTTTTGCCTCAGAGAGAAAGAAAGGTAGAGAAGTCTGCCGAAGCCTCAGAAATGGCTACATGAATGTAATGCTGTTGAGAGCTGCTTGCCCCCCGCTCTCTGTCTTTGACTTTAGTCTAATAGTGCTTTATTCCACCTTGGGGGAAGGATTTGAACACTCAGAGTTGGAAGGGACCTTGCGGGTCATCTAGTCCAACCCCCTGCCCAAGCAGGAGATCCTACATCTGCCTATACCTAGGATAGAACTCACAACCTCCTGATTGTGAGGCAAGCGCTCCACCTCTAGGCCACAGGAGCTGTTTGGAAGCTTCTGACCTGGGACACCTAAGTGGAGGACCCCTTCCCCCCCCCCTGTTTTTTTCCTCCGTTGAGGAAGACCCGGGACGGCTCTTGCCAATTCAGACATTTTACAGCTTTTGCCCCCACTGATGCTCTTTGCGTGAACATGGCAGCTTCGGCTGGTTGATGGCCCTTCCTTCCCATCCATTATGCTTCTTCAACCTCGGCATCTCCCAGCTGTCTGTACACTTCAACTCCCAGAATCCCCCCCTCCCCAGCCATCCTCGGAACTTCACCCAGGGGAGGCTGAGAAATATTGGGTTGGGGAATGGAGTCCAGCCCCTGTTCCTCCTCAAGCCTGCCTTTAATTTGAATAGCTCAGGCCTCCTCCTCCTCCTCCTCACCAGCCGTCCGTGTTGCGAGCAATGTTCCCTCTGACATTAGAAAACGCCGCGCGGCAGTTGGAAACTGCTGTGCGGCGTTTTCTTATCACGTGCGCAGCTTAGAGGGAACATTGGTTGCGAGCCCCTCGGGGCACAGCCTGGATGACCCAAGTGAACGTTTTTCTTCTTCGTTTCAGGGAAGGAGTTTCAAGGCAGCAAACTCAAGGTCTCCATGGCTCGCAAGAAGGTGCCTCTGAACAGCATGCGAGGAGGCATGTTGTCCCGGGAACCTCGGGGCATGCCTCCCCCTCTCCGTGGAGGTAACTGGGGCTCCGGGCAAGCACAAAGCGGCACGTGATGCCCCACCGGGGGGTGGGGAGAAGAGTGTCCTTGGACTCACCAGCTGTTGTCTTTCAGGTCCAGGAGGCCCAGGCGGCCCTGGTGGCCCAATGGGTCGTATGGGCAGCCGAGGTGGTGACCGGGGCGGTGGCTTTGCCCCAAGAGGGCCCCGAGGATCCCGAGGAAACCCTTCTGGGGGTGGAAACGTCCAGCACCGAGCTGGAGACTGGCAGTGCCCAAATCCGTAAGTCCCGTGCCGGTTCTTTCCTCCCAAACATAGCAGTGACATCCCTCGGGTGGTGGTGGAGGGCTTCCCTATTGAAAAGGGCTGAGAATAAAAGCAGGAAAAACCCCCACCCCCACTCCTCTCCGGATCATTGATATCTGTACGGTATGTTTGTCGCCCACATTTTGAGTGTCTCTGTCCACCCGGGCAGGATATACAGGTGGTCCTCTACTTAACAACAGTTCGTTTAGTGACTGACTGAAGTTACGACAGCACTGGGGGGGGGAAGGACCTTTCCCCCCCCCCCCACTTAATCCATTGCAGCATCCCCCATGGTCGCCTGATCGAAATTCACATTCTTGGCAACCGACTCGTATTTAGGACGGTTGCACTGTCCCGCCGTCGCACGAGAAGCGACAGGCAAAGTCAGTGAGGAAGCCAGTTCCACTTAACGACCACGTTAACTCATTTAAAAACTGCAATGAGTCACTTAAACGGCGGCGGGAAAGGTTGAAAAAACGGGTCAAAATCCACGCGACAGATGTTTCGCTTAACAACAGAAAGTCATGGGCTCAATGATGGTCTTAAGTCGAGGATTACCTGTCGCTCATTTTCAGCTGCCTTACCTGCACAGGTTCCCAGCTACCCTCCTGCCTTCCTAGAAAAGCAAAGGGTGTACGTTCTCGGCAGTGGCCTTCCTGCAAAGGTTGAAGCCCTGCGCATCCTTTGCTGTTGCCCGAGAGCGTGCAAGAGCAAAGGGGGCTTTGGTTGTATGGATCAGGCCAGGCCCCCCCGACAAAAACACGGTCTCCCCTCCGCCCTCCTAATAGAACTCTGATCCTTTCTAGGGGCTGCGGAAACCAGAATTTTGCTTGGAGAACAGAATGCAACCAGTGCAAGGCTCCGAAGCCCGAAGGCTTCCTCCCGCCGCCCTTCCCACCCCCAGGTATGTCCCTATTGTCTGTGAGCTGGGGTTGGGAGTAGGAATATTTGACACTGATCTCTGCTTATGTGATATTCACAAGGTCCTGGATTCTTGCTTGGGAAGCCGCTGCCACTTAGAGGGCTCATATACGGGACCAATAGTGGTAAGGGTACTTGTACAGGTGGTATCTTTTTCCTTCGTTTGTGTATAACGCTTCTGGAGCGGTCGAGGAGGAGTTGGTTCCACACAGCGTAGGGCAGTTGGAAGCACGACCCGTGGGCGCATGCTCAGACAGGAGCCCAGGTAGAGAGGAAGCTGCTCTCTCATTCTGGGGAGGGGGCGTTGTTTCTTCCGCAAGAGCTACCCCAGGTTCTATGGGGCCCAGAAGAGCCTCGGTGGCTTCCCATTTCCTGTGCAGTGTTGTTGATACCAGCAACTTGTGTCCGTCGCTTCTGACGATTTAAGATCCCTTATAGCAGGGATCTCAAACTCAAGGCCCGGGGGCTGGATCCGGCCTCCCGCAGGGTGCTTAGATCTGGCCCGCGGGGGCTGCCCCGGAAACAGAAGGACTGGCCCACGGTGCCTCTGCCAGTGAGAATTGAGCTGGCGAGGGCTGTGCGCTACCCGGCTTTGTTTTCCCTGGCAGAGGGTTGCAGAAGGCCGTCCCAACCGAAAATGACGTTCCAGAGCCCTTTTTCGCTGGCAGAGTACTTGGGCCACCAGAGGCGCCCCCTCCTCACACGAGTGACGTCATGCTGGCCATGCCCACCCCCCGGGTCAAACAGAACCCTGATGCGGCCCTCAATGAAATAAAGTTTGACTTATAGCAATAGCACTTAGACTTCTAGACCGCTTCACGGTGCTTTCCATCCCTCTCTAAGCGGTTTGCAGTGTCAGCCTCTGCCCCCCCCCCCCCAAACCCTCTGGGTCTCATTACCGACCTTGGAAGGACGCATCACCCTTGAGCCAGTCAGGATCGAACTCCCGGCGGTCCGCAGAAGTAGCCCTGCAGTACTGCACTCTTAACCCCTGTTGCCACCCTGGCTCATTGCAGGGGTCTCCAACCTGGCCAACTTGTGGACTTCAACTCCCAGAATTCCTCAGCCAGACAGTGGGTCCTCCCACTGAACACAACTCTATTGTTGTCTTCCTGCAGTCACACGATTATGGCGAGGCCCTTGGCAACCGAATTGATTTGCGACGGTTGCAGTTTCATCCTGGTTGTGGGTGGGTGGGTGTCGTAAGATTACAGTTGGTGGCCTTTCCCGTACGCAAAGCCTACAAGGGTAGCTGGATTTCCTTAATGACCACGTGCTTCTCCTCACCACCGTGATTCACTTAAGGACTGTGACCTAAAAAGGTCTTAATTGGGCACAATATCCACTTCACAGCACCTCGCTTAGCAAGGGAAGTTGGTTTACTTTATTGTCCTTGCGCCTCGTACAATGAAATTAAATGCCAATCTTCAGTGTACATTATAACGATAAAAATAAAACGCAAACGCACATCCTTCACATTCTATGCAATTGAATCGAAAAACCCCCTGATATTGCATTAATATTGCACTATACAGTAGAATTCAGTATAGTTACTGCCGTGGGGTAGAAGCTGTTTTTCAGTTCCAGTCCCAATGACTTGTAAGTCAAGGACCATCTATATTGTAGCTTCCAGACCCAGCCTTGCTGGAGGGATGGGGCCCGCTTGGAAGTGACCCTCGCGGCCTTTTGTAGCATGGCAGGAGCCTCTCCGGGCAGCCCACATGCCGTTCCCCTCACATTTCCCTGTGCTTGCACGCTGCTTACAAAGGACCCATTTAGAGCTGAAGGAATTAAAAGGATATTTTGAAATTGGGGAGACACTTATTCACTGCCCTGTTTTTACTTTCTGGCAAACTTTGCCTGTCTCCAGTTTTTGATTCCTTGGGAAGGCAAGTCAGTTGGGTGCTGGGCACAGTCTGTCTCGACCGAATCGCCTATTTTGTTCTCTCCCCCCCCCCCCCCACACACACTTTAGTTGCTCCCCAGTTGGACTAACCAAGCCCTCCGGGTCAGCGCCAACTTGCCTCCGAACTCTCTTTAAGTGTTAGGCTTATAAAGGCCCAGCAGCACACGGAAGATAACTGGGCGTCCGTTTATTTCAAGTAAGCGATGCCCTAAATGCTAGATATTTTGACCTGGGCCTTTGCAAGATCTCTTGAATAGCGTGGTGGTGGTGACGAAGAGTATTTTGGTCCTTTGTGCTGCTCCTTTAACCTGGAAAGCCCCTGGCTCAGCCTGCATGTCACATGCCCTCCATGGTGGCCTTCGCCAGTTCCCTGTGTATGAAGCAGCCTCCCATCTCCCCCCAAAAATCTCCACTCGGATGACAATGCCTGCGGTTGCACCAGTTTCTTTGTCCCTGGACGAGCTCAACAAACACTCCCTTTTGCCCTGGAAATAAGGGTCTCTACCATGTCGGAGGATGCCATAAACTCTGCCACCTGCTGACTTCAATTTTGAGGCTCTGCAGACTACAGTCGGTGCCTCTGTTAACAACAAAAATTGGCCTTATTTTAGAGCAGCGCTTTTCAAACCGGGCGACTTTTGAGAGGCGTAGATTTCCAGCCCCCAAAATTCCCCAGAACTTCTGGGCTTCGAAGTTCACCTACCTTAAAGTTGCTCAAGCAACACCGTTTTAGATTCAAGGTGTATTAGGAAAACCGGATCGCCCAATTTGCAATCTTTTAGCGCGCAAATCGCACCACACAAACCCCCCTCCGGCTTTAATGTCCTCGCCAGAAGCCATCCTCACAGCCTCTCGGCGTAGCTTAAAAGGGGCGACTGCGCCCAAATTTGGGTTGACTTCTCTTTGGATGTAGCGAAAGCGTGAGCGAGGAAACCAGGGTGTTTGGGCCTTCGCTTGCTGCTCTGTCCACACACACACACACACACACACACACACACACACACACACACACACACACACACACACCTGTCCCATTGACAAGAGGGACGGACGGATCCTGTTTTGGGGAGGGGAAGCAGGGGACACACTTGGGCGATTTAAAACGCACCTGCGTTTTCCACGGTTTCCCGAGTGGCTCGGCCCGGTGTGTGCCGCAGGTAACCGAGCCCGCCGTGGGTGCTTCCGAGACGGCCGCTTGAGTGTTGCTTGCCTCGTCTTGAGCGCTGCTGTCTTTCCTGCCTTAGGTGGCGACCGCGGCAGGGGCGGCCCCAGCGGCATGAGAGGAGGCAGAGGAGGGCTGATGGACCGCGGCGGCCCCGGAGGGATGTTTCGCGGCGGCCGTGGCGGAGACCGAGGCGGGTTCCGAGGAGGCCGTGGCATGGACCGAGGGGGCTTTGGAGGGGGCCGGCGAGGAGGCCCCGGGGGCCCGCCTGGACCTCTAATGGAGCAACTAGGAGGCCGAGGCAGCAGGCGTGGAGGACCAGGGAAGATGGACAAGTAGGTCCGGGGATTTGGGATGGCGGAGAAGGAAAGGAGGTGGGATTCTGGAAGCTTCTTCCGTTCTGATCTGATTCTTTCTCTTTCCCCCAGGGGGGAGCACCGCCAGGATCGCAGAGACCGGCCCTATTAGCGGCCAGTGATCTCCCCTCTTTTTTTCCTGCTGGACTGCATTTACTACCAGATTTATTTTTTAAACCAGAAAATGTTTTAAATTTATAATTCCATATTTATAATGTTGGCTCCAACATTATGATGATTCCTTGTCTGTACTTAGTATTTTTCACCGTTTGTGGAGAAACATTAAAACAAAAGTTAAATGGTAGCGTGCCGAGTTATTCTTTATTCTTTTCCCCGTTTAAAAAAAAAACCCACAACAAAACAGAACATGGTTGTTTAACTAAAAACTCTTTTTTGTTCTTTTTTGTTGTTTTTTAAAACAACTTTGTCTTGAGCATGCCCGGTAAAATTGTGTTTGGAGGTCAGGAGGATGGAAATCTAATGTAACAATTGTTCGTGGTTGTGATGTTTTTTCTTTTTTAAAAAAATAAAAAATAAACTTCCAAATGTTTGTAAATGCAACACTTTGCAGCATGTCTTCAACACGAGCTCTGGTTGGATTGTGAGAATCTCTCTGGGTTCTCAGGAAGACATTATGGGGTCGCAGCTGGCTTGACACAAAGAGCCTGTTTTGCAACTGGCCCCCTTGAAAAATGACCCACGGCTTTTCAAAGAACATTTCAAAGAACATTTTCCCACTTGCAAGAATAAATTGCGTTACAGGTAGGTGTCTCGACTTACGACCACGACGGAGCCCAAATTTTCCGTGGTTAAAAAGTGAATCATCGTTTGTTAAAGTGAGTTTTTGTCACGTTTGACAACCTACCTTGCCACAGTTGCTAAGTGAATCACCGCCGTTACGTTAGTTAAGTGAATCTGGCTTCCCCATCGACTTTGCTTGTGAGAAGTTCGCAAAAGCGTGATCCCCTGACCCTCAGGACACAGCGACGGACATAAATATGAGTCCGTTGTCAGAGCGTCTAAATTTTGATCCCATAATCCTAGAGATGCTGGAAAGGTAACTGAAAAAACAGTCCCAAGTCTCTCTCTTTTTCAGTGCCCTTGTAACTTCGAACGGTCACTGAATGAACTGTTGTAAGTCGAGGGCTACCTGTATAATAGCTTCCCCTCACAGTGACGTTTCCCAATCTCACTTTAAGATCTGGGGACTTCAACTCCCAGAATTCCCCAGCCAATATGGACGTTTCTCAAGGTCATCCGGGACGAGAGCTGCGTGGGATCTGTTCCCACCATGGAGAAGTCGCCTCTCTGCCAGTAGATGGCAGCACTTCCTAAACTGTCACCCCTGGATCCTCTTCCTCTCCTTTGACAAGTAATAAAAGTGTTTTTGCTGCCAGATGTGCGGCCGTGAAAGACAGGCTGCCTTGAATAAAAGGAGCCAACAATTTCCAGATGCTGAATCAGAAGTACTGTTAAACGTGTAATATTTGGAAGATCGGAACACAAGAAAACCACCCCAGGATTACAGATTTCAGCCTGGAGCCAGAATCTTAAATTGAGCATCTGCTCAAGCACAGCCAGGGATTCAAGCCCAGGGGTCAGAAGAACCCTTGAGGTCATGGAGCCCAACTAGCTGCATAACGGTATAACAGTTGGATGGGACCTTGGAGGTCTTCTAGTCCAGCCCCCTGCTTAGGCAGGAGAACCTTATACGGTTTCAGACAAATGGTTCTCCAATCTCTTTAAACCTTCCAGTGATGGACTTCTGGTGGCAAGCCGTTCCACTGGTTAATTTTTCTAATTTTCAGGGAATTTCTCCTTAGTTCTAGGTTGGTTCTCTCCTTGAATAATTTCCATCCATTGCTGGTCTTCTAGTCCAACCCCCTGCTTAGGCAGGAAACCCTACACCACAATAGGTTGGCTCCCTCTGTGGCAGCCCCTCAAATACTGGAATACTGCTATCACGTCACCTCTAGTACCAATTGTCCTCTTTCCTAACATTATGGACATCTCCAGAGAGCTATTACCTTCACCATAATATATCCAAAGCAAGATCATTTGAGCCTGGTCATTTCTGTCTCAAGTGAGAAGATCACTTTGGCGATCCATTGGTTTATTTTCTTGGTTGTCCACGGTGTTTTCACACATCTCCCAACACCATCATTCAAGGCCTTCAGCACTCTTCATACCCTGCTTTGTCAAAATCCGTAGTGGCAGTGTCTTGATCAAAGGCAAATAACTCACTCTCTTTGATAATATTAAGAACAATTTATTTGCAACAGGGAAAACTGGGTTCTGCGTCTCCTGTAAGATAGACGGAGCTCCATCAATGACTGGCTTGACTTGTAGCCTCGGGCTAGAAAATGTACTTTCCGGCATTTCGGGCTTTTGTAGAAATGTCACTGGCAAATTATTTCTTAGAATCTGGGCTTCCCCCTTCCCCACTTTCGGCTTTGTCCATTAATCCTCTCTTATTTGTTTTCCGTTTTCAAACTTTGCAGTGCGATTATGACTCAGCTAGTGACAAAGCACAGAGGAGAGACGTGAAGTTGTTCACTCTGATTTTGCAAAAATCTGATCGCCAGACCAAAACGATGGTCGGAATACAAGAGGCTAGACATTTTTTTTCTCTTTTGGGTACCAAACTGGTTCCTTTCAGAGACCAATTCTCAGGATAGAAGAACTGAACGAGACTTAAAGGATACCGTTTTTTTTGTTGAGCCGCCTTGTCTCGGATTCTGGCTCCTTTTTTTCTCTCATTCTTTTTAAAATCCCCCTCTCCTTTCTGCAGCAATATTCAGCAACAAAGATGATGAGGGCACTGGAGTTTAAAACCATACAATGAACAACGGAGGGAGTTAATATGGAAGAGAAGGACTAAGGGGTACATGATAGAAGTCTTCCAATATTTGAGGGGCTGCCACAAAGAAGAGGGGGGGTGTCAACCTATTTTCCAAAGCACGGTGAAAGAAGGACAAAAAGCAAGGGATGGAAACTAACCAAGGAGAGAAGCAACTTTAGAACTAAGGAGAAATTTCCTGACAGACATTTGAATTAGTGGAATGGCTTTCACTCAGAAGTTGAAGGTTTAAAGAAAAGACTGGACAGCCATTTGTCCAGAATAGCATACGGTCTTTCTTCTTCTTCTTCTTCTTCTTCTTCTTCTTCTTCTTCTTCTTCTTCTTCTTCTTCTTCTTCTTCTTCTTCTTCTTCTTCTTCTTCTTCTTCTTCTTCTTCTTCTTCTTCTTCTTCTTCTTCTTCTTCTTCTTCTTCTTCTTCTTCTTCTTCTTCTTCTTCTTCTTCTTCTTCTTCTTCTTCTTCTTCTTCTTCTTCCCTCTCCCCTCTCCCCTCTCCCCTCTCCCCTCTCCCCTCTCCCCTCTCCCCTCTCCCCTCTCCCCTCTCCCCTCCCCTCTCCCCCTCTCCCCTCTCCCCTCTCCCCCTCTCCCCCCCTTTTTCTCTCTCTCAAACGGGAGAATGTAATGCAACTATTCTGTCTTCTTTCCCTTCCTTTGCAAAGAAAAAAATAAGATATAAAAACAAAACTTCAGGAAAGCCCAGATTATTCATAGAAAAAGACCTTTTAGAGATGAAACATTTTTCTTCCCAAAGATCTCAAGATATGTTTTCCAGACAGGGATGCAATCAGTTCACACAAGCACATATTTTTTATGTTTTAGGAACCATCTTAATAACTTACAATTATCCTCTCTTTACTTTGAGTTGCTTTTTTTCCCCTCCCAAAGTTTGGTTTTGTTGTTCCAAGACCAAAATAAATGATGACCAGGAGGAGGCAACTATAAGCTTTTTTCAATTCCTGCCAATAAAATTATACAGACGTGTCCACGAAATCACCAGGAGTCGACTTTGACTTAAAGGAAACTTTACATTGATCGCTTTATGGTTTATAACTTGTTTGCTCTCCTGATCTTTGCTCCCTGGCCCAGTGGGACAAACGGTCATGTTTAATTTAGTGTCATAAAAAGTAAAGTTAACTTTGCTCTCGATCGCTTCTCACATATTTACCCCGTGCAGCAGAATTATTATTATTTTTTTACAAGATGCCACAAAATCAGCAGAGAAAGTCTGAGTCCTGGGCCAGAAAATTGGAGAAGAAAAAAGTCTTTGTCCAAGAAAAAGTATAGCCAATTATTTTTCTGTGATTGCCTAGAAAAATGATGTGGACATGTCCATTAAGTCATTCGGCAAGTGTTTCCCAACCCCAGCAGTTTTTAAGACGTGTGGACTTCAACTCCCAGAATCCTCCAGCCGACCTGAGAAACATAGCATTAGGATTAGGGGCAAGAAATGCTCTCTTCCAACATCTTCATAAATGACTTTGATGAGGGACTAGAAGGGGAACTCATCAAATTTGCAGATGACACCAAAGCTGGCAGGAATAGCCAACAACACCCCAGAAGACGAAGCTGAGGATCCAAAAAGACTTTGACAGACTTGAACACTGGGCCCTATCCATCAAAACGAAATTTAATGTGGAGAAAAGCAAGGTTTTACACCTGGGCAGGGGAAAAAAACCCAATGGTGCAAGCACAGATTAGGCGAAACCTGGCTCAAACACAGCAACTGCGAGATGGACCTTGGAGTCCTAAGGGACGATCCCTTAAACATGAACCAGCAGTGTGTGGCAGCAGCCAAAAAAAAAAAAAAAAACACGCATCCTGCAAATTTCCAGATAGTCCACCAGGAAACGTTGGTTTTCTGAATCTGGAGTTTTCAAAGTTTTTCAGACCCTGGAACCTGTTAAGTTAAAAAAAAAAGTGAAACAAAACCCCAGGTTTTAGGGATAGAAACTCAGTGGCGTGGGAGTGAACTTTTTTCTCCGTTAGCCTGGCCTCAGGGCTACAGCTTGCCTTCGGAAGTTGTGGGAGCTTCATCACCGGAAGCTTTCAAGAAGAGACTGGACTGCCATTTGTCAGAAATAGTTTAGTGTCTCCTGCTTGGGCGGGAGGGTTGGACTAGATGACCTACAAGGTCCCTTCCAACTCTTGTTATTATTCTGTTATTCAGAAGTTGTGGGAGCTTCATCACCGGAGGCTTTCAAGAAGAGATTGGACTGCCATTTGTCAGAAATGGTGTAGGGTCTCCTGCATGGGCGGGAGGGTTGGACTAGATGACCTACAAGGTCCCTTCCAACTCTGTTAACCTGTTTAAGACCCTGGGCTCAGGGTGAGCAGCCCAGTTGGTGAACTCGAGCGTATTTCCCTTTCTGATTGCTCCCGAATGGTCTTCGTCGGGTCTGATGATTGCTTTTTTTGTTTGCATTCGGGTTCAACGCTTTTTTGGCCCGCCGCCCTGGGTCACGTTGCCCGAATTGGCCGGCTACTTACATGCGCTAAACAAACAAAAAGTTCTTGCGGAACAGGGTTTGAAAAACTGGAAATAATGTCTGGTTCACTAGCTTTCAATGCTTCGCTGGCTGGGCCGCTTCCCAAGTTGAGGCGAAGAAAAGAGGATATAGATTTTTTCCTCTTTTTCCACCAAGGCCCGGCCCCCTCCCTCCCCTCCCTCTTCTCTGTTATTCCTCTATTTGTGCCTCCAGTGAAAAACAGGGGTTTCCATAGCAATCTCCATCTAAAGGGGAACCGAAAAGAGCCTGAGTTCACACAACTTTCTGTTTCAGCAGTAGCAGCTCTGACCTGCATCCAAATCCTTTGGTCTACAAGATAACGCAGGGATGTTTGGTTGTGTGAACACCGCCCCTGTGGTCTATGAACCAGGGTGGAGGTGTGGGTAAAGGTCTGAGCCAGATCTGACCCCCTACAAAGGACCACCAAGGGTCTCTGAGCTTGCACAGAGCGTTTTTCTTAGAAGAAGTAAGTAAGGGATCTGCTTCCCTTCTCTAGAAGTTGGGATGTTATTTTTTTTTTAAATGACTGTCAAAGGAAAGGCAACAGATAATGCATTGATGCTTGGTTGTGTGAACGCAGACCCTGTGGGTCTCTGAGCCAGGGTTGAGGTGTGGCTAGACGAGGCAGAGATTGGGGATCCGGGTATGGGTCTGAGCCAAATCTTGACCTTGACAAAGGGCTGAAGAGTCTCTGAGCTTGCACAGAATGTCTTCTTAGGATCAGTAAAGGCTCTTCTGCTTCCCTTCTTTAGAAGTTGGAATATTATTTTAAAAAATGACTGTCAAAGGAAGGGCGTCAGGTTCTGAAGTGCCACTCGACAATTCATGCGCATCCGAGAGCCCCCAAAACCAAGGCAAGGTTGCCTCTGAGCGCGTGCCGAGCGCTTTTGTCGCGGCGGCCCGCATTGCGCAATCCCGACCCCCACCAGCCCTCGCCCGTCTGGTCCGGGTCCCGCCACCTCCCTCCCCACCCCTCCCGGCCGGAGCAATGCAGCGCCGACCCGAAGGAAGCGGGCGTGTTCGGCTCTTGATCCGGATGAGATCAAGGCGCCGGCAGCGGCAGGCGGAGGCGGAGTGGCTCCGGTTTGCGCAGGACCTGCCCAGCCTCGCGCTCGCCGCCTCGGGCTCCGGAGGCGCGCAGCCCCGGCGAGGGCTGGCCGGGCGCAAGCAGCCGGGATGCCCTCGGGCCGCCGGGCGCAAAGGCGCTGCTAAGCTTGTCTTCCTCCTCCTTTTCTCCTCCTCTTCCTCCTCTTTTACCTCCTTCCCTCCTTCTTTTCTTCTTCTTCTTCCTCCGTCCTCCTCCTCCTCTTCTTCCTCCTCCTCCTCCTCCTCCTCCTCCTCCTTTTCCTCCTCCTTTTCCTTCTCCCCTCCTCCTTTTCTTCCTCCTCCCCTCCCTTTCCTCCTCTTTTACCTCCTCCTTTTCTTCTTCCTCCTCCTCCTCTTCTCCCTCCTCCTCCCCTCCCTCCTCCTCCTTCTCTCATCCTCTTTTACCTCCTCCTTTTCTTCCTCCTCCCCTCCTTTTCCTCCTCTTTTTCCTCCTCCTTTTCTTCTTCCTCCTCCTCCTCTTCTCCCTCCTCCTCCCCTCCCTCCTCCTTCTCTCCTCCTCCTGCCGGACGGGCAGCTCCACCTCTTCCTTCGCCTGGAGCCGCGGGATTCCCGGCCAGAGGCTGGCCAGCTCGGCGCCAGAAGCAGCAGCAGCAGCAGCAGCCCCGTCTCGGCTCAGCTGCCTCCAGGACCCCGGCCGGCTCTCCCACCTCCTCGCCGAGCGACCTCGGGTCCCTCTCCAGCCCAGCGCCGCCTCCAGGATCCCGGGCAGAGGAGGAGGAGGAGGAGGAGGAGGAGGAGGAGGAGGAGGAGGAGGAGGAGGAGGAGGAGGAGAGCCCCGCACGTGGGCCAGGCGGAAGGGACCCGCGATGCCGGACCGGCCGGGGTGACCCGCCCGACTTGCGGCGGCGGGGAAGCCGGGCATGAAGCGCGGGGAGGATCCGGCCAGCCTGCGCTGAGCCGGCCCGGAGCGGCCCCCGACCCGCCTGCGATGGCTGTGCAGGTGAGTCGGGGCGGCGGGTCCCCCTGCGGCGCATCTTCCCGGGTGGGGGGAGAGAGGTTGCGCCCCTCCCGACTTTTCCAGCTGCGCAGCGATTTCACCGGGAAACTGCAGCGGCGGCGGCGGCGGGGATGACTTGCAGGTGGGAACGGGGCCCATCGCGGGTCCTCGCCTCTCTGCTGCCCGCATCCGCCTGGAGGGCATCGCGGGCCGTTTGTAAGGCGGGGAGGGGGGATGTCTCTCTGGAGAGGCGCCGGTGGGCAGGCAAGGGCGTAGGGTTGGAGCAGGGAAGCCCGGGAACCATGGGCACTGGAGTCCCTGGAGGAGAGAGCCTTGGAGCTCTTCTGGCAGGAAAGCCAGGGAACCATGGGCATCGGAGTCCCTGGCGGATAATGGCAGGAAAGCCGGGAACCATGGGCATCGGAGACTCTGGAGGAGAGAGCCTTGGAGCTCTTCTGGCAGGAAAGCCGGGAACCATGGGCATCGGAGACTCTGGAGGAGAGAGCCTTGGAGCTCTTCTGGCAGGAAAGCCGGGAACTAACCATGGGCATCGTAGTCTCTAGAAGAGAGACCAGTGGAGCAAAGCGGGGAATCATGGGCATTGGAGTCCCTGGAGGAGAGACCCGTGAAGGTCTTCTGGCAGGAAAGCCCGGGAACCATGGGCACTGGAGTCCCAATAACTGGAACTCCAATGCCCATGGTTCCCAGACTGTCCTGCCAGAAGAGCTCCAAGGGTCTCTCCTCCAACCGCCCCCTGCGTCCCAACCCGGCGACCTCCCCCGTCTCGCTGCCACGTTTGCTTTTGAAAATGGCAGGTGATTCCGGAGGTTGCGCGTCTGAGCCGCTGCGGGGGCTCCCCTGTCTGTCAGTCCGTCTCTACCTGCCCCCTCCCTCCCACCCCCCGAGTAATTCAAAGGTTGCATCCGCGGGACGGCGAAATCGGCTGCGGTGGGAGGCCTGAACTCACCGGGATCGCGCGCAGTTGAGCAGAAAGGCGTGCGAATCGGAGCGATCCAGAGGCCATTGGTGCGGGGCGGTGTTTAGTCGTGAGCTAAGTGGGAATGCCCCCCCCCACTCTTTCCAGCACCCCCTCGCCTCCCTTGTCTGGATGATGCCTGGTTTCACTTTCTCCCCAGGCAGGGCTCTAATTTTGTGGGAAAGGGGCATTAACCCTTTCCTGGCCGCTCTCTGAAACTCCGACGCCTCCTTTCTCTTTGATTGGGGGTGCAATTTAATGATCTTCCACCCCCCCCTCCTGAGCGAACCTCTCGGTTCCCCAATCTCTCCCCCCCCCTCTGTACAGGGGGAGCCTCGGCAGCCGAACTGACTCAGCAGCCAAGAAAACGCCCCCCCAGGTCTCAAATATATAGGGATGAAGGTAAAACAGGCTGCTGGAGCTGTGGATAAACATTTTATTCATTCATCCTTTAGATTTTTATAGAATAGAATAGAATAGAATAGAATAGAATAGAATAGAATAGAATAGAATAGAATAGAATAGAATAGAATAAATATTGGAATGTAGAATAGAATAGAATAGAATAGAATAGAATAGAATAGAATAGAATAGAATAGAATAGAATAAATATTGGAATGTAGAATAGAATAGAATAGAATAGAATAGAATAGAATAGAATAGAATAGAATAGAATAGAATAGAATAGAATAGAATAGAATAGAATAAATATTGGAATATAGAATAGAATAGAATAGAATTCTTTATTGGCCAAGTGTGATTGGACACACAAGGAATTTGTCTTTGGTGCATATGCTCTCAGTGTACATAAAAGAAAAGATACATTTGTCAAGAATCATAAGGTGCAACACTTAATGATAGTCATAGGGTACAAATAAGCAATCAAATCATATTAGGAACCAGTCAATATAAATCTTAAGGATACAAGTGACAAAGTTACAGTCATACAGTCATTAGTGGGAGGAGATGGGTGATGGGAACAATGAGAAGATTAATAGTAGTGCAACCTTAGTGAATAGTTTGACAGTGTTGAGGGAATTATTTGTTTAGCAGAGTGATGGCATTCGGGGAAAAAACTGTCCTTGTGTCTAGTTGTCTTGGTGTGCAGTGCTCTATAGCGTCATTTTGAGGGTAGGAGTTGAAACAATTTATGTCCAGGATGTGAGGGGTCAGTAAATATTTTCACGGCCCTCTTTTTGACTCGTGCAGTATACAGGTCCTCAATGGAAGGCAGGTTGGCAGCAATTGTTTTTTCTGCAGTTCTGATTATCCTCTGAAGTCTGGGTCTGTCTTGTTGGGTTGCAGAACCGAACCAGACAGACTCAATCATTCCTCTGTAGAACTGTATCAGCAGCTCCTTGGGCGGTTTGAGTAACTCAAGTAACTCAAGGCGGTAAGCATACCTAATAGTATGTAATAGTCCTTGACTTATGGCCACGGGGGAGCCCAACATTTCTGTTGCTAAGGGAGACATTTGTTAAGTGAGTTTTGCCCCATTTTACGACCTTTCTCACCACTGTTGTTAAGTGAATCCCTGCAATTGTTAAGTTAGTAACCTGGCTGTTCAGTGAATGTGGCTACCCCCCCTGGACTTTGCTTGTCAGAAAGTCGCAAAAAAGAGATCACGTGACCCCGGGAAACACTGCAACCGTCATAAAGACGACCCAGTTGTCAAGCATCTGAATTTTCATCCTGTGTCCATGGGCATGCTGCAACGGTCATTAGTGGGAAAAACGGTCATAATACGTCACTTTTTCCAGTGACGTCGTAACCTCAAATGATCGCTACATGAACTTACCAGTATTGACTCCTCTTTTTTTTTCAAACAACAACCCTGTGAGGTGGATTGGACTGAGAGAGAGGGGGATTGGGTCAAAGTTCATGCCTAAGGCGGAACTAGAACTCCCAGTCTCCTGGTGATTGGCTCCAGAGTCTGGAGAGGCAGTTTCCGCCCTCCCAGAGGCTCGAGAAAAGCCTCCGGAGCCCGTGGTGCAGGAGGCCGACTAGGCCACGCCCACCATGGCCACACCCACCCAGCAACCAGGCAGAGAACCCCTTGCTAAAATTTAGAACTCACCATCACCTGGTTTCTAGACCAACACCTTAAGCACTAGACCAGTGATGGCGAACCTTTTTTGTCTCGGGTGCCAAAAGGGTGCGCCTGCATGCGATAGCGTCATGTGTGTGCCCACACCCATAATGCAATTGTGCATGCGCACAACCACCCACACTGCCCCCCGCGCATGCGCACAGGCCTCACTGAAACCTCCGGACTTCCGGTAGGCACGTTGGGCCGTTTCTTGTGGTCCTCAAGGTTCAGGAAGCTTTCCTGAAGCCTGTGGAGAGTGAAAATGCCTGAAAAGAAGGCTGAAAATCAGCTGGCCAGCACGCGCATGCACACTGGAGCTGACACAGGGCAACACCTCGCATGCCCTCATATATGGCTCTGCGTGCCACCGGTGGCACGCATGCCATAGGTTTGCCACCACTGCACTAAACCAAACTGGCTCGCTTACTATGTTGATTTTTTCCCCCTATTTGTATTTGTTTATTTGTCAAGCATAAATGATTATAAGCAAAGTACAAACAGTAAAACATGATTGAATATATATGTAATAGTACAAGCATGAATAAGAGTAAAAGAGGTATGAATATATGGGTACATTAGAACAGGAACGGTAGGCACGATTGTGCGCTTATGCACGCCCCTTACTGACCTCTTAGGAATGGGGTGAGGTCAATGGTAGATAATCTGAGGTTGAAGTTTTTGGGGTTAGGGGAAGAAACTACTGAGTCAGGTAAAGTGTTCCAGGCGTTGACCACTCTGTTGTTGAAGTCGAATTTTTTGCAATCAAGTCTGGAGCGGTTTACATTAAGTTTGTATCTATTGTGAGCTCGTGTATTATTGCGGTTGAAGCTGAAATAGTCGTTAACGGGTAGGACATTGAGGCGGATAATTTTGTGAGCTACACTTAGGTCAGATCGAAGGCGGCGGAGTTCTAAATTTTGAAGTCCCAAAATTTCAAGTCTGGTTTCGTAAGGTATTCTGTTGTGAACAGAGGAATGTAATACTTTTCTTGTGAAGTATCCCTGGACATTCTCAATTGTGTTAATGTCTGATATGTAGTGTGGGTTCCAGACTGATGAGCTGTATTCAAGGATCGGTCTAGCAAAACCCTTTCAATATCTTTTTTATTCTCATGAATGTGATACAAACCTCTCAGCTCTGTTGCAAAGGAATAACGCGGTGAGTCCTTGCTGCCTTGACAATATCTGATTTCTCCCTTCCTCCCTGCCCAACAGTGACTACTCCAACACCCTGAACAATGGCTGACACTAGTAACATCCAGTCAGCGGCTTCTAAGAGCATCCGTCCGTTCCGTTCCAGTGAGGACTACCTCTACGCCATGAAGGAGGACCTGGCGGAGTGGCTGAACACCCTCTACGATCTGGATGTCCAGGTGGAGAACTTCATGGACACCCTGGAGACGGGCTACGACCTCTGCCAGCACGCCAACAACGTCAACCGCACCGCGATGGAGTTCCAACAGTCGAACCCGGAAGCTGCTGCCCACATGAGAATCCCTCAGAAGGAGGTCATCTTCCAAGCGAAGAACGTGGTTCCGGGCTCTTTCATCGCTCGGGACAACATCTCCAACTTCATCCAGTGGTGCCGTCAGGAGCTGGGCATCCAGGACGTGGTGATGTTTGAAACGAACGACTTGGTGTTGAAGAAGAACGAGAAGAACGTGGTCCTTTGCCTGCTGGAGGTTGCGAGGAAAGGCTCCAAGTTTGGGATGCTTGCACCCATGCTCATCCAAATGGAGGAGGAGATCGAGGAGGAGATGAGGGACCAGGTGGCCTGTGGGGAGCTGAAGAAAGAGCGGGTGAGCCAAGATTTGGGGCCCAAATCTCCCGCGCACCTGAACAAAACGCAAAGGATAGCCTTGTGTGACCTCAAGAACCTGGATGAGCTGGTGAGTTCTTGCATTCTGTTTGGGCCTTTGGTTTTATTTACGGAGCATAGTTCGTTTGTTTATTTATTTAATTTATTTCTATTTGTATGCTGCCCAACTCCCAGGGGACTCTGGGCGGCTTACAGCAAATAGATAAAAACAACAATAGAAATAAGTTATTCAAAATACAGTAAAAAAATTTAAAAAAAAACACAATTTCACTCATACTTATCGTAAAAGGGGAGTCCTTCGGTTGCATCTTCCCCCTTCCTTCAAGTTCTCCCGATAGCATTTCAAGCTTCCTCTATCATTCAACATGAAGTCACTGAAATTAGAATAGAATAACAGAGTTGGAAGGGACCTTGGAGGTCTTCTAGTCCAACCCCTTGCTTAGGCAGGAAACCCCCGTACCATTTCAGACAAATGGTTATCCAATCTCTTCTTAAAAACCTCCAGTGATGGAGCACCCACAACTTCAGAGCCGAGGTGGCGCAGTGGTTAAAAGCAGCACTGCGACCTTCAGCTGATTGCTAGTTCAGCAGTTCAGCTGTTCAAATCTCACCGGCTCAAGGTTGACTCAGCCTTCCATCCTTCCGAGGTGGGTAAAATGAGGACCCAGATTGTTGGGAGCAATATGCTGAACTCTGTAAACCGCTTAGAGAGGGCTGGAAAGCACTATGAAGCGGTATATAAGTCTAAGTGCTATTGCTATTGCTATTCTGGAGGCAAGCTGTTCCACGGATTAATTGTTCTTATTTAAGTCTTGGGTCTTATTTTTGGGGAAACAGGGTAATACATCCCTGGTGTCTGGTTACATTTCCAATATCTGGCGGATTTGCCTTTAAACATCTTTGCTAATCTTGCCGGTGGTAAATGCCACCGACTTTCTCTTTGGTTGATGCTGTTCTTGGATTTTGGGGCAAACTGGCTGATATTATTTCAAGTTTTGCACGAACGTTGTCAATATGCCTCTGACTAGCTTGATTGGAACCGAAAGGAGCAGGATGGCTGGATGGGAAGGAAAGAGAGAATCAACTCTGGATGACCTGTATGTTACTCAAAAAAGATCAGAAGTTGTTGGCTACGAAGACTATCTCCTTTAGTTTAATATTAACCCGGTTTGCTGAAGGCGATGGGAAATAGGAAGGCGAGATAGGACAATACCAGACTTAGCTTTTAAGTCATTTAGAGCAGAGGTCTCCAACCTTGGCAACTTTATGAGGTGTGGACTTCAATTCCCAGAATTCCTCAGCCAGCTTGGCTGGCTGAGGAATTCTGGGATTTGAAGTCCACACCTCATAAAGTTGCCAAGGTTGGAGACCTCTGATTTAGAGCTTTTAATTGTTCTTTTCAAGTTGTGGTTTGGAGCCTCTTTAAATATTTAATTCAGTCAACATTTGATGTGTCTTTTTCCAAAGTGTGTTTGTTTTGGGCCGTCTTTCTCTTGCGTGATCTTTATGCCTTTTTATTAGATTTGCAGACTGCTTAATCTCTTTCTCCAACCCTATCTTTAAACAACCCCGTTTCTATAAACAACCCTCTCTACACACATTTATTTTACTGGTGGGAATCGTTCTTTTATTCTGTCTTTTAAAGTAGGTTACTATGATTGACAGCTGACAATGTGCCAGAGTTAGCCCCCTGCTCATGGGCCCAGTTAAAATGTGACATTAAAAGGGGGGAAGAATCGGGAGGCGGGAATTAGACAAACTCAGACAGACATTCTTAGTTATAAAGTTTTATGGGAGAACCAGCCAAACAGCACCAGTGGGCTGTCAAAAGACTCATTATTTAGCAACATGAATAAATGAACGCAAGCCAAATTCAGCATATTGTAAAGTCAGACATTTTCCTGATCCATGTTTTGCCTCTCCGTCCTTCTTGTCACACCTGTCATTTGCATAGTTTGACTTTATCTAATGAAGGAAGCCATTCCAAAAATAAAATTGGAGAAAGGATAGATACAGATTAACAGATGAGTTGGAAGGGACCTTGTAGGTCATCTAGTCCAACCCACCGCCCAAGCAAGAGACCCTACACCATTTCTGACAGAAGGCAGTCCAGTCTCTTCTTGAAAGCTTCCAGTGATGAAGCTACCACAACTTCTGAAGGCAACTTCTGTTCCATCGGTTGATTGCTCTCACTGTCGGAAAATTCCTCCTTATTTCCAGGTTAAATCTCTCCTCGATCGGTTTCCATCCATTATTCCATGTCTGACCGTCGGGTGCTTTGGAAAATAGCTTGACCCCCTCCTCTCTGTGGCAGCCCCTCAAATATTGGAAGACTGCTATCCTGTCTCCCCTGGTCCTTCTCTTCACTAGACTAGCCATGCCCAGTTCCAGCAACCGTTCATCGTAGGTTGTAGCCTCCGGTTCCGTAATCCTCTTGGTTGCTCTTCTCTGCACTCTTTCTAGAGTCTCAACATCTTTTTTTATAGTGTGGTGACCAAAACTGGATGCAGTACTCTAGGTGTGGTCTTAAGGAATTAGGGCTGGGGGGAAAATTAGTCTCTTCTGCAGCAAAGAAAATACTTGTTGTTCCTTCTAAATACTGCCCTGTGTCTTTGACTGAAAAGCCCCTGTTTATTTAGGTTTTATTTTATTTCTGTAGGTTCCCTTGTTTTCTTTTCTTTTTTTCATGGCAGTTGCTACTTTAACCCACAAGTTGTTTTGGCCACTGGAGAAAATGTTGGGCTGCTCTTTCCAGCACCAAGATGTCACTTTTCCATCTTCTTCTCCACCCATGTCAACAAGTAGACACCCAGCCCATAATTTTGAGACCGAAATAGCAGAGAATAGGAGAGCCATTCAGCAGTTATTCTCCATGTGGACAAATGTCCCCTGCGTAGCTGAAAGGCAAATGTATATAGGAGGAGGAGGACGGAAAAATGAGAAACAAACTGGGACAAACTAAAGGAAAAAAAATATGGGGTGTGTAGGAAACTTACACCGTGGTTGTAAGTCCCCGTCCTTGTTTTGCCATGGTGGTCAGTTTTAGGGGTTTCCTATAAACCTATCCGAATTTAGCTTGCCTAGCGAATCACGAAGTTGTGTGAATGCAAGCACACTTGTAAAAATGGGTTTACAGATTAACAGAGTTGGAAGGGACCTTGTAGGTCATCTAGTCCAACCCCCTGCCCCAACAGGAGACCCTACACCATTTCTGTCAGATCTTTTCTTGAAAGCTTCCAGTGATGAAGCTCCCACAACTTCTGAAGGCAACTTCTGTCCCATGGGTTGATTGTTCTCACTGTCAGAAAATTTCTCTTTTATTTCCAGGTTGAATCTCTCCTTGTTCAGTTTCCATCTATTATTCCTTGTCTAGCCTTCAGGTGCTTTGGAAAATAGCTTGACCCCCTCCTCTCTGTGGCAGCCCCTCAAATATTGGAACACTGCTATCCTGTCTCCCCTGGTCCTTCTCTTCACTAGACTGGCCATGCCCAGTTCCTGTAACCATTCATCATATGTTTTAATCTCCAGACCTTTGATAATCTTAGACAAATTCAGATTAAGAGTTGGAAGGGACCTGGTAGGTCATCTAGTCCAACCCCGCCCTCTGTCCAAGCAGGAGACGCTACACCATTTCTGACAGATGGCGGTCCAGTCTCTTCTTGAAAGCCTCCAGTGATGAAGCTCCCACAACTTCTGAAGGCAACTTCTGTCCCATGGGTTGATTGTTCTCACTGTCAGAAAATTTCTCCTTATTTCCACGTTGAATCTCTCCTTGATCAGTTTCCATCCGTTATTCCTTGTCTGGCCTTCGGGTGCTTTGGAAAATAGCTTGACCCCCTCCTCTCTGTGGCAGCCCCTCAAATATTGGAACTCTGCTATCCTGTCTCCCCTGGTCCTTCTCTTCACTAGACTAGCCAGGCCCAGTTCCTTTCAATCGTACATCATTTAAAGAAATAATCCTGAGTAATTTTCTCTGGGAAGGAATACAAATGAGGCAGGCTCAGTATTGCGATTTATGGCTACCTCCAACATACTGTAGCTCTTGTCACCTCTTTAATTGCTCACAATGCCCTTTGTTACCCATCGCATCTTCTGTACCCGAAGGGGAACACGTCGAAATAACACGGCACAACCTTGATGAAGTCACGTCTTAAGCCTCCTGGCTAATTGTGGTTTTGTAGAAGGTTGTGTGAGTCAGCTGATGTTTCTCTCTCTCTTTCCTGGCTCGTCCTGGATCAATTGCTGTCTTTATGTTTAGGTGTGGTGTTCTCAGAGCTTTTATGGTTTTGCCAGCGCAAACTCAGCCCCGAGGTACGACACACCCACGGTGCAAAGCAGACAAACATTCAAAGATGGAAGCGGTGGTATTTTAACGTTAAAGGGAAACCTTTTAAGAATATTCATAGGTAGCTTTGATTGCAAAATCTATTGGGCAATCTTTGGCCGGGCTGAAGACAAATATATAACGTATGCACGCATCGTTTATTTTTATTTATTTTATTTATTTGTCAAAACGTGTACAAGATAACAGGTATGATATAAACATAAACAAAAGCAAAGTAAGATAAATGAGGACAATAGGACAGTAGGACAGGGACGGTAGGCACGATGGTGCGCTTATGCACGCCCCTTACAGACCTCTTAGAAACGGGGAGAGGTCTACTGTAGACAGTCTAAGGTTAAAGTTTTGGGGGTTTGGGGAAGAAACCACAGAGTCAGGTAGTGCATTCCAGGCATTGATCACTCTGTTGCTGAAGTCGTATTTCCTGCAGTCGAGTTTCGAGCGGTTTACCTTGAGTTTGAATCTATTGTGTGCTCGTGTGTTGTTGCGGTTGAAGCTGAAGTAGTCATTGACAGGTAGGACATTGTGGCAGATGATTTTATGAACTACATTTAGATTTCATTTAGATTTTAAATCTTTTTAGATTTTAAATCTTTTAATGTAATCTTGAACGGGGAGCGGAGCCTGCAAAAATTTGACACCTTTTTGGGTGGGTAGAATTTGCTTGCCTGTCAACCAAGCCCAAGGAGAACTCATCTGCAATGGAAATGAAGATGATGAAGAATAAGAAAAAAGCTTGTTGCGCAAAATTTTGGTTGTAAGCATTCCGTAAGTGGGCATGTCCTTCAACACCCATCTGGAGCTTCCGATTCTGCTAAGCGAGGCGAACATCCATTTTGTTGCAGCTCCTCCTCGAGTTATGGCCCCAATTTTCCGTTGTGAAGTGAATTAAGTGATTAAGTTAGTGAGCAGTCATCAGGGGCTGCCACAAAGAAGAGGGAGTCAAGCTGTTCTCCAAAGCACCTGAGGGCAGGACAGGAAGCAACGGATGGAAACTCATCAAGGAGAGAAGCAACCTGGAATTAAGGAGAAACTTCATAACAGTGAAGACAATTAAAGAACAGCTTGCCACCAGAAGTTGTGAATTCCCCAACACTGGAAGTTTTAAAGAAGAGGTTGGACAACCATTTCCTGACTAAGCAGGGGGTTGGACTAGAAGACCTCCAACACAGGGGTGAAATCCAGCAGGTTCTGACAGGTTCTGGAGAACCGGTAGTAGAAACTTTGAGTAGTTCGGAGAACCGGTAGCGGAAATTTTGAGTAGTTCGGAGAACCAGCAAATATCACCTCTGGCTGGCCCCAGATTGGGGTGGGAATGGGGATTCTGCAATATCCTTCCCCTGCCACGCCCACCAAGCCACACCCACAGAACCGGTAGTAAAAAATTTGGATTTCACCACTGCTCCAACATCCCTTCCAACTCCTGTTCTGTTCTGTTCTGTTCTGTTCTGTTCTGTTCTGTTCTGTTCTGTTCTGTTCTGTTCTCTCCTCTCCTCTCCTCTCCTATTCTATTCTAATTCTATTCTATTCCTATTTTTTAATTCTATTCTATTCCTATTTTTTAATTCTTTTCTATTCTATTCTATTCTATTCTATTCTATTCTATTCTATTCTATTCTATTCTATTCTATTCTTCCATTCCATCTCCATCTCCTTCTTCTCCTTCTTCTCCTTCTTCTCCTTCTTTCTGTTCTGTTCTGTTTTCTGATTCTATTCTAATTCTAATATTCTATTCTATTCTATTCTATTCTATTCTATTCTATTCTATTCTATTCTATTCTATTCTATTCTATTCTATTCTATTCCTATTTTTTAATTCTATTCTATTCTATTCTATTCTATTCTATTCTATTCTATTCTATTCTATTCTATTCCTATTCTTCCATTCCATCTCCATCTCCTTCTTCTCCTTCTTCTCCTTCTTCTCCTTCTTCTCCTTCTTCTCCTTCTTCTCCTTCTTTCTGTTCTGTTCTGTTTCTGATTCTATTCTAATTCTAATATTCTATTCCATTCTATTCCATTCTTACTTGTTACCATCCCAGGCAGCTCCCAACAAGCAAAGTCCATGGAGGAAGAAGCCACATTCTCATAATGGCCTCACGATCCACATAACTTCAGTGAGTCACTTCACAACCGTGGCACAAAAGGTCATAAAAGTGGGTGTGACTCACTCAACAACCGCCTTGCTTAGCAATGGAAACTTATGGCCGTAAGTCGAGGATTACCTGCAATTAATTGGGAGTTGGGATCCATGCATAGGGAAACGGGCCGTTAAACAGCCTAACATCAGAACTTGAATCACAACGTATGCCTTATAGAAAGCTTATGTTTGTCTGGAATGGTTTAGGTTATCTCCTGCTTGAGTAGGGTTCAGACTAGAAGACCTCTAAGATCCCTTCCAGTTCCGTTGTTCTGCTCTGTTCATGAAGACTAGAAAGCTGCTTTTATTTGAAAGGAGGAATGCCGGAACAACGCAAGGAAACTTGGAAATCTGTGCTCCAGATCCAGAGGGTTTTTTCCACCTCGGCTGGTCTGAAAAATCCTCCCCCACACACACTCCCCCCCCCTCCCCGCGAGGGCTGGTTGGGACTTGGCGCTGGTTGGCTTCACGCTGGGGCTGCAGTGCAGTGTTGCCGGCTGTTCATTCATCTGTCTCTGTGTGGGTCTCTCTCTTCTAAGCAACCGAGTGTAAATAAACTTGTTCTCCAACTTTGACTCAATGCTTTCCAGAGCTCTGCCTGGTGCAAAGGGGAAAAAGTACAAAGAGGTCTGACGTGTGTGTGTGTGTGTGTGTGTGTGTGTGTGTGTGTGTGAGAGAGAGAGAGAGAGAGAGAGAGAGAGAGAGAGAGAGAGAGAGAGAGAGAGAGAGAGAGAGAGAGAGAGAGAGAGAGAGGGAGAGAGAGGGAGGAGAGAGAAAGACAGAGAGAGGGAGGGAGACAGAGAGAGACAGAGAGAGAGGAGAAAAAGAGTGATGAGAGAAAGAGAGGGAGGGGGAGAGAGAGACAGATAGACAGAGAGAGACAGAGAGAGAGGAGATAAAAAGAGTGATGAGAGAGGGGAGAGAGAGGGAGGGAGGGAGGGAGGGAGGAGAGAGAGAGAGAGAGAGAGAGAGAGAGAGAGAGAGAGAGAGAGAGAGAGAGAGAACATATTTCTATTATTTTTTGGGGGTGGGAATTGGCTGAAGGAGGGTTCTATTTCTTTTCTCTTTTGTCCTTTTCCTTAATCTGAAACACTGGATGGAATACAGTGAGGGGGGCACCTTGGAGGTCTTCTAGTCCAGCCTCCTGCTCAAGCAGGAGATCCTACACCATTTCAGACAAATAGTTGTCCATTCTCTTCTTAAAAGTGATGAAGCACCTACAACTTCTGGTGGCAAGCTGTTCCACTGGTTAACTGTTCTCACTGTTAGGAAATTTCTCCTTAGTTCTAAGTTACTTCTCTCCTTGTTAGTTTCCACCCATTGCTTCTTGTCCTGCCCTCAGGTGCTTTGGAGAATAGCTTGACTCCTTCTTCTTTGTGGCAACCCCTGAGATATTGGAAGACTGCTATCATGTCTCCCCTGGTCCTTCTTTTCATTAAACTAGACATACCCAATTCCAGCAACTGTTCTTCATATGTTTTAGCCTCCAGTCCCCTAATCCTCTTTGTTGCTCTTCTCTGCACTCTTTCTAGAGTCTCAACATCTTTTTATAGTGTGGTGACTGTGTGTCCACCATTGTGTAGATCGATTAGGTTCCTTTGTGGTGCACCCTGTCACATGACGTTGGATGCCCTCAAGGCCACCCAAATTGGATTTCATGTCTTAAGAGGGGGGGAAATGGAAGAAAGCTAATAGTGGGCAATTGGGGAAGACATCTGATCGCCTTAAGAGTTTCTGGTTCTTTTTTTTCAATGGGGAGATTAACGTGTGTGTGTGTGTGTGTGTGTGCCTTCTTCAATTCCCAGAATTCCCCAGCCAGCATGCCTTAAGAAATGTGGACGTCAATACTACTATTATTATTATTACTATTATCACTATCAATATTACTATTTGTATTATTATTGTTGTTATCAATATGTTTATTATTACTTATTAATATTTATTGTACAATACATGTTATATAAATATATAAGACAATGAATTGAAAATTATATAGATATAAATTGTCAATATATAATTGTCGTAAGATAATCATAGAGATCGAAAGTTTTACAGCTGTATGCGCTTTTTATGTTTTTTTTAATGTTCGTTATGTATTTGTTATTGTCTTTTTCTTTTTGTATGTTTTTAAATGTAAATAATCTAATAAAAACTATTTTTTAAAAAAAGAAATGTGGAGTTCAACTCCCAGAATACCCTACCTGGCATGCCTTAAGAAGCGTGGACTCCCAGAATTCCCCAGCCAGCATGCCTTAAGAAGCGTGGACTTCAACTCCCAGAATTCCACAGTCAGCATGCAGGCTGCAGAATTCCGGGAGTTGAAGTCCACTCCACTTCAAATTCCCAAGGTTGAAAACCACTGCTCCAAGTCCAAACCCAACCCAACCCAGCCGTGCTTAATTCCCAGACTTGGGCACGGTTGGCAGGAAGAGCTTTTCTCAGTGAGCCTGTCTGGAGAGGAGACGTGCCACGGCTGATCTAGTCTGATGAAGCTTAACATTCCCTTTTTAATGTCCAATTCCTTCCCTGTCCTGATTCCTTACTAAATCTGCAACTGGCAGATGGGTGACCTCTTTGTTGCGTGCCATCGCGCCGGCCTCGGCTCCCGACTCCCAGGAGCTCCCCATCCGATGCCAACTAAGAATTGGCTGGTCTTGGAGATGACCCTGCCTGCTTTGCAAATAGACGGCCATCTGCCAAATTCCTAAGCCCGCTGGATTTAAATTCTTTTTAAAGGATCTTTTAATTTGGTTCTTTTATTACAGAGATGGCAAATACCAGGTTTTATCCCTAGGAAGACTGTTCAGGCTCATTAATTAGAGCAGGATGCTGTCGTTCAGGCTTGTTGGGTTCTGCTTAGAATACATAATAGTAGAGTTGGAAGGGACCTTGGAGGTCTTCTAGTCCAACCCCCTGCTTAAACAGGGGCCCCAATGCCATTCCAGAAAAGTGGTTGTACAATCAGTTCTTAAAATCCTTATGCCATTTCAACAAATGGTTAATCTCTTCTTAAAAGCCTCCAGTGATGGCGTACCCACAACTTCTCGAGGCAGGTAGTTCCGCTGGTTATTTGTTCAAATTGTCAGGAAATGTCTCCTTAGTTCTAAGTTGCTTCTCTCCTTGATTAGTTTCCACCCATTGCTTCTTGTTCTACCCTCAGGCGCTTTGGAGAATAGCTTGACTCCTTCTTCTTTGTGGCAACCCCTGAGATATTGGAAGACTGCTATCATGTCTCCCCTGGTCCTTCTTTTCATTAAACTAGACACCCCCAATTTGGGCAACCGTTCTTGTCTGGTTGATGTTTGTAATGGCTGACTTTGCACCCTACGGATGGATGTGAAACAGGAGGCAGGGAGTAAACCTGAGCAAGCGTTAGGATGGCTCAAGGTAAAACAAATCTGAATCGATTACGGGAGTACTTTTCAAACTTTGGCCAGTTTAAAATGTGTGGACTTCAACTCCCAGAATGCCCCAGCCAGCCAACCAAAACGATGAGAAGGAAAGTCCAAGTGGCCTGTTGGCAAACGTCCTTTTGGGACAGACTGGATCAAGCTGGCCTAGAGGTGGAGCTCTTGCCTCACAATCAGGAGGTTGTGAGTTCGATCCTAGGTAGAGGCAGATATAGGGTCTCCTGCTTGGGCAGGGGGTTGGACTAGATGACCTGCAAGGTCCCTTCCAACTCTGTTAATCTGCTAAGCAGGGTTCCGATATCTCAGGGGCTGCCCCAAAGAAGAGGGAGTCAAGCTATCCTCCAAAGCACCTGAGGGTAGAACAAGAAGCAATGGGTGGAAAATAATCAAGGAGAGAAGCAACTTAGAACTAAGGAGAAATTTCCTGACAGTTAGAACAAATTAACCAGTGTTGTTAACCTCCAGAAGTTGTGAATGCTCCAACACTGGAAGTTTTAAAGAAGATGTTGGATAACCATTTGTCTGTAAATGGTGTAGGGTTTCCTGCCTAAGCAGCGGGTTGGACTAGAAGACCTCCAAGGTCCCTTCCAACACTGTCATTCTGTATTAAACACCCTGAGATTTTGTCTTGGCAGACTCCTGGCTCTTCTGTGCGTAGACCGAAGGGGAGAGCTTGTCGCATGTCCGTGGATGAATTTTAAGATTAATCCACTTTCTACCCGGCTGGGTTGTTTGGAAATGGATGCCTTAACATTTTTTTCTGCTTCGTAAGAGTCCGGCTGTTTGCCCAACGCTTGGCTTTTATGGGCATGGGTTAAACTGAGCAGGAACTGGGAACACCCTCGCTCACTTCCTCTCTCTTTCAGTGGGAAAGAAATCGGCCTGGTCACCAGCTCACGCCATGCCAGGTGCCCTTGGCCCAAGGATCCTGAGGGACAAATTGGTTTCCCAATGAGGATGCTGCACTCAATTGACAAGGGCTGCATGTGGCAGAAGAGCAAGGACCAGGACTTTTTATCTCCCTTGAGAGGTCCTCGGTGCTCACTTAGCTGGGTTGCTTCCTTGCAGTGTTTCATGACCCAAACTAGGTAACATCATTAGGACTAGCATTGATGATGTTACCTAGCTGGGTCATTAAATGTCTGCAAGAAAACTACCAAGCTCAGAGAGAACTAAGGATCCCACAGACCTTCCTCCTCCTCCTCCTCCTCCTCCTCCTCCTCCTCCTCCTCCTCCTCCTCCTCCTCCTCCTCCTCCTCTCCCCCTTCTAGCACTGATGATGTTACTTAGTTTGGGTCATTAAACGTCTGCAAGAAAACTACCAAGCTCAGAGAGAACTAAGGATCCCACAGACCTTCCTCCTCCTCCTCCTCCTCCTCCTCCTCCTCCTCCTCCTCCCCCTTCTAGCACTGATGATGTTACTTAGTTTGGGTCATTAAATGTCTGCAAGAAAACTACCAAGCTCAGAGAGAACTAAGGATCCCACAGACCTTCCTCCTCCTCCTCCTCCTCCTCCTCCTCCTCCTCCTCCTCCTCCTCCTCCTCCTCCCCCTTCTAGCACTGATGATGTTACTTAGTTTGGGTCATTAAACGTCTGCAAGAAAACTACCAAGCTCAGAGAGAACTAAGGATCCCACAGACCTTCCTCCTCCTCCTCCTCCTCCTCCTCCTCCTCCTCCTCCTCCTCCTCCTCCTCCTCCTCCTCCTCCCCCTTCTAGCACTGATGATGTTACTTAGTTTGGGTCATTAAACGTCTGCAAGAAAACTACCAAGCTCAGAGAGAACTAAGGATCCCACAGACCTTCTTCCTCCTCCTCCTCCTCCTCCTCCTCCTCCTCCTCCTCCTCCTCCTCCTCCTCCTCCTCCTCCTCCTCCTCCTCCTCTCCCCCTTCTAGCACTGATGATGTTACTTAGTTTGGGTCATTAAACGTCTGCAAGAAAACTACCAAGCTCAGAGAGAACTAAGGATCCCACAGACCTTCCTCCTCCTCCTTCTCCTCCTCTCCACAAACCCCATTCCCTTCTAGCACTGATGATATTACCTAGTTGGGTCATGAAATGTCTGCAAGAAAACCACCAAGCTCAGAGAGCACCAAGGACCCCACAGACCTTCCTCCTCCTCCTCCTCCTCCTCTCTGCAAACCCCATTCCCTTCTAGCACTGATGATGTTACCTAGTTTGGGTCATGAAATGTCTGCAAGAAAACCACCAAGCTCAGAGAGAACTAAGGATCCCACAGACCTTCCTCCTCCTCCTCCTCCTCCTCTCCTCTCCTCCTCTCCTCTCCTCCTCTCTGCAAACCCCACTCCCTTCTAGCACTGATGATGTTACCTAGTTGGGTCATGAAATGTCTGCAAGAAAACTACCAAGCTCGGAGAGAACTAAGGATCCCACAGACCTTCCTCCTCCTCCTCCTCCTCCTCCTCCTCCTCCTCCTCCTCCTCCTCCTCCTCCTCCTCCTCCTCCTCCTCCTCCTCCTCCTCCTCTCCCTTCTAGCACTGATGATATTACCTAGTTGGGTCATGAAATGTCTGCAAGAAAACTACCAAGCTCAGAGAGAACTAAGGATCCCACAGACCTTCCTCCTCCTCCTCCTCCTCCTCTCCTCTCCTCCTCTCCTCTCCTCCTCTCTGCAAACCCCACTCCCTTCTAGCACTGATGATGTTACCTAGTTGGGTCATTAAATGTCTGCAAGAAAACTACCAAGCTCAGAGAGAACTAAGGATCCCACAGACCTTCCTCCTCCTCCTCCTCCTCCTCCTCCTCCTCCTCCTCCTCCTCCTCCTCCTCCTCCTCCTCTCCCTTCTAGCACTGATGATGTTACCTAGCTGGGTCATGAAACGTCTGCAAGAAAACTACCAAGCTCAGAGAGAACCAAGGATCCCACAGACCTTCCTCCTCCTCCTCCTCCTCCTCCTCCTCCTCCTCCTCCTCCTCCTCCTCCTCCTCCTCCTCCTCCTCCTCCTCCTCCTCCTCCTCCTCTCCGCAAACCCCATTCCCTTCTAGCCCAGCCAGTTTTTCCCCCCTTGTTTTGGGCAACCATGAATGCACCAAAGGTGGAAAAATTAAGTTGCTTTCTTTCCTTTCTCTCTTTTAAATGAAAGGGGAAAAAATCTTTTTCTTCCCTTTCTGTTTCCTCTGCTAGTAAAAACTCTTCCAAACAGGCTTGGAAAATTCCACTGATCAATTTTGTTCCATCCAAGGGGGGGGGGGGAGGAAAAAAAAAAGGAAAATTGTTCCTTTTCCCACCGGGAACTTGCTTTTCTCCTTTGTGCCTGCTTTCAAAAACAATGACCTCACTTTCCCCCGAGTCTCCAGATAGTTTTAGGGAGGCAGAGCTAATAAAACCCAATAATTGAATCCTGGAATTGGCAAAGAGGAAAGAATAATCTTATGTAAACGCTGGAGGTGGCAGATAACCACAGATTTGGGATGTTGGCCTTTTGGAAAGGAACTTTTGAACAAGCAACGTTAATTAAGCCATAAATAATTGAGGGAGCAAATTTTTCACAAGGCGTTTTTCATTTTTGCTGCTGTTACCAGTATTATTATGGACGAATGCAGAAACCGAAGGTGACACCCTGGAAAAACATAATTGTGATTTATGGGTTTGGAGATTAGAATAGCAGACAACAGGGAAGAAGGAAGTGATGATGTCACCTTAGAGAGAGAAGATAACAAACATATAAATGCATTTATAAGTGCTGTAAAAAAAAATATTAAAAGCCACTTCAATACCACTGGTTTTTTTTCCCCTTTCTCTTTCTTTACATCTTTTAGAATTAGAATGAATGAGCTGGAAGGGACCTTGGAGGTCTTCTAGTCCAACCCCCTGCTGAAGCAGAACCTATACTATTTCAGACAAGTGGCTGTCCAGTGTCTTCTTAAAAAGCTCCAGTGTTAGAGCACCCACAACTTCTGGTGGCAAGCTGTTCCACTGGTTAATTGTCCTCACTGTTAGGAAGTTTCTCCTTAATTCCAGGTTGCTTCTCTCTTTGATTAGTTTCCATCCATTGCTTCTTGTCCTGTCCATATACTCTCTCTCTCTCTCTCTCTCTCTCTCTCTCTCTCTCTCTCTCTCTCTCTCTCTCTCTCTCTCTCTCTCTCTCTCTCTCCCCCCCCCCCTTGCTTGTCACTTTCTGGACTTTTCCAAATTGGTATTGTTTTTATTCTGTAAAAAAAATTTTTTTAAAAAAAATTGTTGATGCCCATGGATAATCTTGTACAGATAGTCCTCGACTTATGGCCACAATTGAGCCCAAAATTTCAGTTGCCGAGCGAGACATTGGTTCAGTGAGTTCCCCCCTTCCGTTTTACGACCTTTCTCGCCACAGTTGTTAAGTGGAAACACGGCAGTCGCTAAGTGAGTGCCACACGGTTGTTATATAAGCGAATCTGGCTTCCCCCCATTGACTCGGCTCGTTGGAAGGTCGCAAAAAGGGGAAAACCTTCATGGCTTAGGACCAGGTTATCTCCGGGACCGCATTCTGCCTCATACTTCCCTTCGACCGGTTAGGGCCCACAGAGTTGGCCTCCTCCAGGTCCCGTCGGCCAAGCAATGCCGACTGGCGGGCCCAAGGGGGAGAGCCTTCTCTGTGGCAGGCCTCGTGCTCTGGAACCAACTTCCCCCAGAGACCCGAACTATCCCCACTCTGCTGGCCTTCCGAAAAGCTGTCAAGACATGGCTTTTCCTGCAGGCAGGGGGTAGAGCTTAATCCACTCGAGCTCACCCCCAAGTATGTATGGTTGTTGAATGAGTATTGGATGTTTTTAAATATTGTGTTTTTAATTTTTATATCTGTTTTTTAATGTGATTTTATAAATTGGTGTCTTGTATTTTTTTCTGTTGTACGCCGCCCTGAGTCCTTCAGGAGTTGGGCAGCATATAAGAACACCATAATAAATAAATAAATAAATAAAACACATGACCCCGGAGACAGTGCGACGACCGTCGTAAATACGAGTGCCCATTTGGATCACGTGACTGTGGGGATGCTGCAGCGGTCGTTAAGTGTGAAAAACGGTCCAAAGTCGCTTTTTTTTTCCAGCGCCAATGAAACTTTGAACCTGTAGCTGGAGAGACTATTTGCAGCCCAATTTAACCAGCCTGTTTTTCCTCTGTTTTTCCAACCCTGTTTGTTTTCCTTCCTCCTAGGTTAGAGAGATCTTGGGCCACTGTACCTGCCCGTCCCAGTTCCCCATGGTCAAAGTCTCGGAGGGCAAGTACCAAGTCGGAGACTCCAACGCACTCATCTTCGTCCGAGTAAGAGCGCCTGCAACTACTCTCTCTCTCTCTCTCTTTCTGCCTCTTTCCCCATCTTTCTACCCAGCGGTGAAATCTACTTACCATATTTTTCGGAGTATAAGATGCACCGGAGTATAAGACGCACCTTAGTTTTTGGGGAGGAAAATAGGGGAAAACAATCTGCCTACCAGGTATTCATCTGGCTAGCGTCCTTAGTCTGGTCAGCTTCAGCACATTATTTTATCCCCTGGTTAGGGCTGAAAAAAACCTTCTTTGGAGGGAATAGCAATGAAAACAAGCCTGCAAAGACTTAGGGCTGGAAAAAAAACTTCTTCGGAGGGAGTAGCAATGAAAAAATCCTGCAAGCTGGGAAGATCGTTAGTTCCAGATCAATAGATCCCATTTCTGGCTACTCATCTCCTTGGTAGTGCATTGAAGAAAAAAAACAGCAAAAGAAAAAAAACATACCGTGTTTCCCCGAAAATAAGACCCTGTCTTATATTTTTTTGAACTCCAAAATAAGCGCTCGGGGAAGTCTTATTATTTTGGGGCACATGGAGCAAGATGCGGTTCCTCTTGCCGTCTTACCTGATTTCCAGCTCCGTCTCCCTAACCTTAACCAGAGGAAATGGAATTTTCGGGGGGAGGGCTTATTTTTGGGGGAGGGCTTATTTTTGGGGGAGGTCTTATTTTCATGGAAACACTGCATTTAATTTGACCGAAGCCCGAACGGTCCTTGAAATGCTTCCTGATCTGTTCTGAGATTAATCTTTTGCGACCGAAAATGACGACAAACTATCATTGTTTGGTTTATTTGTTGGTTTTTTTCAGTCCTTGAGGCTGTTCTTTCCTTGTCTCTTTTCGTTCTGCCTCACCCTGAAATCTCCTTCTGCAAAATTGCCTTCCCTCATATCTCCAAATATTTTTTCCCCAGCCGCCAGACATAATTGACATAAATATTTCATTACAGAAACTATAATAAAGAAACGGAAGCCCCAATCCCTAAAGTGAGGCAGATCGTAGTTAATTCAACGCCGGGAATTGGGAGGCAACGTTAAGACGGTCTCATTTTTTAAATAACCAATGCGTGGACGCTTCTTAAAATGCAGATAGTTTTCGACTTATGACAATCCATTTAGTGTCCGTTTGACGTTAACAACGGGAAAAAGTGACACGATCATTTTCACATGTATGACTGTGATAAACCTCCAAGTGGCCTCAACGCCTCTCTAAAAAGACATGCAAATGACCAGCTGTCTGCAAGGAATATAAATCCTTCCTTTCCCCACCATTCGGTCAGAACTGAAGAAGCTTCCCGGAGGAGAAGCGAAACGTCTTCAAAGAAAAAAAACAAGAAAGTCCAGTTGTTTCTGGAAAAAATAGGCACCTTTAGCATCTTTCCTAGAGAGACGAAGACAAGAGAACCTGAGATTTTCTTCCACGCTTCCTCCTATATTTTTATAAATATAGGATTTTATAAAAAATCCTATATTTTTATAGGAAAAAATATATAAATATTTGTATAAATATAGGCTTTTTTTTTAAATTAAAAAAATCATAGTATAGCGGGGGGAAATAGAGAGGCAGCTGTGTTCATTTTCACATGACCGAAGAACAGCAGGAAACAGATGTTTCTAGCAAAACATCTGCAGAAGGTTAATGAACCCTTTTGCAAAAGCCGCCTTCATTATGTGGCTGTTTGAGCCACCAGCAATTTAGGTCCACGGCAATAGAGACTCGTTCCAGCTGTCTTGTTTTGGGGGGGTGGCCTACATTCTGCATTTATGCCACGCTGCCCCACCAAAAAAAACCCCTTCAAAATTAGAAGGTTTTCTTCCAGAAATATACAGTATTGGCAAAAGATAGCCAGGGCCACTCA
>JALIGW010000030.1:4511491-4678080 GCA_023053685.1 Diadophis punctatus similis | reverse complement strand
TGTCAGGGCGTTGTGTAGGGGAGCAGTTGTCCCTTTTGTCTTCTACACACTCCCCTTGTTTCCGCGCAAGCCTACACAGAATTGGAAGAGTGCCTTATGGGGTGGGCTTGGTTGGGGGTGGGTGGGAGAGGGGAATGCCGAAGGGCTGGCTGGAGAGAGCGGTTTGACTCCAGTTTTATGGGTACCATTTGGAGTCGAACCTTTCGTGGCCGTGGCGGAGCCACACAACAGACACGGAGTGGCAGCCGGTGGAGTGTCTCTTAAAACCTGGGAGATGTTGGGTAGACATTTGTGAGAACTGGACCGAAGGGAGACCCCCAATTCTGCAAGGCAATCGTTGCATGAGACAAAATGTCGCTGGTGTGAGTGAGAAAGTGTGGGCAGGGAGGGAAGGAATTTGCGGAAGTCTTTGCCCGTGAATTTCTCTTTGGCGGGGCTCCTCTTGGCCTTCGCGAGACTCCCACCCCACCTCACCCCACCCCGATCACTGGAGGTCTGTTGAATAAATCTATGCATATTTATATAAGTAATAGGGAGCTTCGCTCTCCTCCCGTAGAGTGCCTGCTATCCAACCCTGTGAATGTAGCTGATTTAAACCGACCTGCAAATCCCTTGAATATCAGACAGTAAAGACTGACACATCCTCTGCTTTGGCCCCGCCCCCTTTTTTGTCTGTGTATGGGTGTGTCAATGGGTGTGTTAGTACGGAAGTACGCCGTGTCCAGATCAGAAAAGTGTACAGATTTTGATGGGGTGGTGGGCATCTTTCTGTTGCTCTCCCTCTCTCTTTTCCTTCCTTCCTTCCTTCCTTCCTTCCTTCCTTCCTTCCTTCCTTCCTTCCTTCCTTCCTCCCATATCTCTTTTCCTTCCTTCCTTCCTTCCTTCCTTCCTTCCTCCCATATCTCTTTTCCTTCCTTCCTTCCTTCCTCCCTCCCATATCTCTTTTCCTTCTTCCTTCCTTCCTCCCTCCCTCCCTCCCTCCCATCTCTTTTCCTTCCTTCCTTCCTTCCTTCCTTCCTTCCTTCCTTCCTTCCTTCCTTCCTTCCTTCCTTCCTCCCATATCTCTTTTCCTTCCTTCCTTCCTTCCTTCCTTCCTCCCTCCCTCCCTCCTTCCCTCCTTCCCATATCTTTTTCTTCCTCCCTCCCTCCCACCCATATCTCTTTTCCTTCCTCCCTCCCTCCCATATCTCTTTTCCTTCCTTCCTTCCTTCCTTCCTTCCTCCCTCCCTCCCTCCCATATCTCTTTTCCTTCCTTCCTTCCTTCCTTCCTTCCTTCCTTCCTTCCTTCCTTCCTTCCTTCCTTCCTTCCTTCCTCCCATATCTCTTTTCCTTCCTTCCTTCCTTCCTTCCTTCCTTCCTCCCATATCTCTTTTCCTTCCTTCCTTCCTTCCTCCCTCCCATATCTCTTTTCCTTCTTCCTTCCTTCCTCCCTCCCTCCCTCCCTCCCATCTCTTTTCCTTCCTTCCTTCCTTCCTTCCTTCCTTCCTTCCTTCCTTCCTTCCTTCCTTCCTTCCTTCCTCCCATATCTCTTTTCCTTCCTTCCTTCCTTCCTTCCTTCCTCCCTCCCTCCCTCCTTCCCTCCTTCCCATATCTTTTTCTTCCTCCCTCCCTCCCACCCATATCTCTTTTCCTTCCTCCCTCCCTCCCATATCTCTTTTCCTTCCTTCCTTCCTTCCTTCCTTCCTCCCTCCCTCCCTCCCATATCTCTTTTCCTTCCTTCCTTCCTTCCTTCCTTCCTTCCTTCCTTCCTTCCTTCCTTCCTTCCTTCCTTCCTTCCTTCCTTCCTTCCTTCCTCCCATATCTCTTTTCCTTCCTTCCTTCCTTCCTCCCTCCCATATCTCTTTTCCGTCCTCCCTCCTTCCCTCCTTCCCATATCTTTTTTTTCCTCCCTCCCTCCCTCCCATATCTCTTTTCCTTCCTTCCTACCTCCCTCCCTCCCATATCTCTTTTCCGTCCTCCCTCCCTCCTTCCCATATCTTTTTCTTCCTCCCTCCCTCCCATCTCTCTCCCTCCCACCCATATCTCTTTTCCTTCCTTCCTCTCTTCCTCCCTCCCTCCCTCTCTCCCATATCTCTTTTCCTTCCTTCCTCCCTCCCCCCATATCTTCCTTCCTCCCTCTCTCCCATATCTCTTTCCCTCCCTCCCTCCTGCGACTTTCAAAAAAGAAAAGCTTTTGTTGAGCGAAAAGCGAATTCTGTCGACTGATAAAAATAACCCCAGTCAAGAAGCCGGGATGAATGTCAGTTTAGTTATCGTTTTAGTCAATGCTTTCTTTATTACCCACCCAACCCAACGAGGGAGTGAATTCTTGGGGGTGGGATGTGAGAGAGAGTTGTGCAAATTAATTCCATTGTTTCAGGGTGTCCTGGTATTGCAAAATTTGGGAACCCCTGAATATTGTCATTGTTCGGAACGGAAAACACTCCTTCTAGGTAAGCCTAACCAGACAGTGGCAGTCTACCGGATCCTTGTCTCGATTCTCGAACCCCAGGTGTGTGCAAGAGTCCAAAGGCTTTGAGTTGTGATCCTATCCATTGCACGCTTTATTCCTTTAATCCCAAAAGGGGGCCTTTCCACATGTGTCATTATAAAAGCCATTCCTGTCAACAGGAGCTGGGAACTATCATAGTTCATAGTATTTGCACGACCATCATAATGGCTACGATTCCCTTCCAATGTTTGACTTTGCAAGATCAGAGGTCTCCAAATTTGGCCGCTTTTAGACTGGTGGACTTCAACTCCCAGAATTCCCTAGACAGCATAGCATTTAGCTGGCTGGGGAATTCTGGGAGTTGAAGCCCCAACAGTCTTAAAGTGGCCAAGTTTGGACACCCCTTGTTTTAGATCAGGGGTGTCAAACACAAGGCCCGCGGGCCGGATCTGACCCGCGATGTGATCCGATCCCGGCCCACGGGGCCAACCTGGAAAATGTAAGTGGCCGGCCCGCGTCGCTTCGGCCAAATGCGAAGATGAAACATGCCAGCAGTTTGGGGAGTGGCCTCAAGCTGGCCACGCCCACCCAGTCAGCCACACCCAGTGAGTGGCCTCAAGATGGCCACGCCCACTCAGTTGGCGACACCCACCCAGTCGTCCCCCCACCCAAGGTCAACCACAGTCCTCAATGAAATTGAGTTTGACATCCCTGTTTTAGATGATTGTTCAGGACCTCACCCGCCCTCCAACCCATTCCATGCTCCACTCCCAGCTCACATGAGGCTGCACCTGTTTGTGTGCAGCGCCCCCTGGAGGCGCACAGCAGAGTGATTGCTCCTACAACCCTGGACCACGGCGCTGCACAGCAGCTCTTTAAAAAGCAGGACAATGTGCCAGTTGTATTTGGCCGAGCACTCCATGTAGCCACACTTCCAGGTCTTCTTCACCAGCAGGGAGAGCGTCCGCCGTGGCGTGAAACGTTGCCGTTGCAGGTCCCGCTTGTTCCCCACGACAATGACGGGGGCTTCGCTGATGTTGCTTGTCCTGGAAGAGAGGATAAGCAAAGGAGGTTCAGGTTTTTTGGGGGGGGGGGGTCCCAGCAGTCTGGCAATGCTTTGGTACGTAGGCTCATGAACGTAGCCGCTTCTGGCAAGTCCGTTTTTTGCAGCCACAACCTCATTGGATCGAGGAAAGCCGTCAACATTGCGAGTCAGTCTTTCCTGCCCCAGAGCACACAATTATGTGCATGCACTACTTCTAGACAAGGTAAAGTTGTGTACCAGCGTGGTATAAGTTTATTTTATTTTATTTATTTATTTATTTTTATTTGAGGTTCTATGCCGTCCTACTCCCTCAGAACTCAGGGCGACGTACAACATTTTAGGGAACATCAAACAAATCATTAAAAACAATTTCAAACAATTAAAAAAAAACATATAACATCATACATACATGGGGGAGACGTCAGATGCAAGGTCATCTCAAAATCACCCCGCCTGCAGGAAGAGCCATGTCTTAATGGCTTTTCGGAAGGCCAGCAAGGTGGGGATGATTCGGATCTCTGGGGGAAGTTGGTTCCAGAGAGCAGGGGCCCCTACAGAGAAGGCCCTCCCCCTAGGCCCCGCCAGTCAGCACTGTTTGGCTGACGGGACCTGGAGGAGACCCTCTCTGTGGGACCTGACCGGTCGAAGGGAGGTATGAGGTAGGATGCGGTCCCGGAGACAGCCTGGTCCTAAGCCATGTAGGGCTTTAAAGATGATGATCAACACCTTGAATTGCACCCGGAGACCAATGGGCAACCAATGCAGCTGGCGGAGTATAGGTGTTACGTGGGTGTATCTTGAAACACCCACCACAGCACGCGCAGCCGCATTTTGCACCAGTTGAAGTCTCCGAATACTCTTCAAGGGTAGCCCCATGTAGAGCACATTGCAGTAGTCCAATCGGGAGGTGACAAGGGCGTGAGTGACCGTGAGCAGAGCCTCCTTCTCCAAGTATGGTCGCAATTGGTGCACCAGGCGAACCTGTGCAAAAGCCCCCCTAGCCACAGCTGCAAGGTGCTGATCTAATTTTAGCTGTGGATCTAGGAAGACTCTTGGTTTCTTGGTTTGTGTTTTTTTTTTTAAATCAAGGGGGGTCTCCAATCCAGAATCCCCAAGCCAGCCATTCTGGGAGTTGAAGTCCACAAGTCTTCAAGTGGCCAAGTTAGGAGACCCCTGGTTTAAACCCTGCGGCTGCCCATCTGCACATTGCGTGTCCCTGGGGAACTAATTAAAAACATAATAATAAAATCTTTTTTTAAAGAAGAAAACTCTGCACCCTAATAACCTTTACATCTTGCTTCTCATTCAGGAAGTCAAGGCAGTGTACGGGAAAAATCATTTTATTTCTACAACACCTATGTCTTATTACATAGTTTAGCTAGGGGACACAGAGAGAGAGACTGCGGTGGGTTGCTCCCGGTTTGGCCTGGTTCTGCGAACCGGTAGCGGCGGTGGCAGGAGGCTCCGCCCACCCACCCGGGATGCTTCTGCGCATGCACAGAAGTGTCGCATGCGCGCCTGCGCGTACCAGTAGCAACGGGTTTTAGAACCCACTACTAGAGAGAGAGGTAGGCCCGAGTCACAAGTGCGAATCTGTGTCTAAGGATGGGGCGGGGGGGGGAGACCAGATTCTGGATCTTATCACCTTCTCCACTGGGTTGAGAGCCAAGCATGAGTTGATACCTGTTGGCACCTCCGTGTAAATCAAAATTACCAGGATTGTGCAGATCCATTGGGTTTTATGGGCTAGCTAACCGTACTTTTATCCTGCCCCTTAAAAGACCCTGTACAATGAGTCTTCAACTTACAACTGGTTGCTTAGCCAAATGATGACAGGCCTACCTTGGGACGACTTATTCCACATTCCGACAGTTGGCACCCTCCCCCCTCTGTGGTCCCATGATCGAACCTCACAACACAACCACAATTACAGCTGTTTGAAGAGTCCCACAGTCATGTGAACCCACAACGGTTTTGCCCAACAATGGGCACTTCCAGTTTTGGGCAAAGTTGCAGCCATAGCATAGCCTTGGTTCACTTAACGACTGGTGTTTGCTTAATGACCGTGACAGCTGCTTTAGGACCCCCACTTTAGTTTAACAACTGCTGGGGGGGGGAAGACTGTAAAATTGGGGTTATTCCACGTGACCGGCTCATTTTACGATCGTGGTGACTTAACAACCAGGATGGGCAGGTTCCATTACGGCCATACGTAGAGGACTAACGACGGATTGCCGTATCTTAGGGAGGTCTCTCCTTCATCCCCCAGCGCTTACCTGTTGTCCTGGATCTGCTGACGGAGCATTTTCACGTATTCAAAGCTCTCTGGACTAGAAATGTCGTATACCAGAATGTACGCATCCGTGTTTCGTAGGCCCCAACACTTCAGATCTGACCACTCCTGAAGACCAAAACAAGACGTGGGACAGTGAGGTGTGTCATTGCGGCCAAGGATAAACGAGCCATAGGTTGACTTAGTCCTTGCCAGCATCCTGATAGAAAGGACAGAGGGACAGGGCTGAGACTTTTAAAAATATTTAAGGTCTGTGCTCTAGGTGAATAGACTAGAGTAGAGTAGAGTGGAATAGAATAGAGATAGGGATAGGGATAGGGATAGGGATAGGGATAGGGATAGAAGAATAGAATAGAATGGAATGGAATAGAAAGGAATAGGATAGAAGAATAGGATAGAAGAATAGAATAGAATAGAATAGAATAGAATAGAATAGAATAGAATAGAATAGAATAGAATAGATAAATATTGGAATGTAGAATAGAATAGAATAGAATAGAATAGAATAGAATAGAATAGAATAGAATAGAATAGAATAGAATAGAATAGAATAGAATAGAATAGAATAAATAAATATTGGAATGTAGAATAGAATAGAATAGAATAGAATAGAATAGAATAGAATAGAATAGAATAGAATAGAATAGAATAAATAAATATTGGAATGTAGAATAGAATAGAATAGAATAGAATAGAATAGAATAGAATAGAATAGAATAGAATAGAATAGAATAGAATAGAATAGAATAAATATTGGAATGTAGAATAGAATAGAATAGAATAGAATAGAATAGAATAGAATAGAATAGAATAGAATAAATAAATAAATATTGGAATATAGAATAGAATAGAATAGAATAGAATAGAATAGAATAGAATAGAATAGAATAGAATAGAATAGAATAAATATTGGAATGTAGAATAGAATAGAATAGAATAGAATAGAATAGAATAGAATAGAATAGAATAGAATAAATAAATATTGGAATGTAGAATAGAATAGAATAGAATAGAATAGAATAGAATAGAATAGAATAGAATAGAATAGAATAGAATAGAATAGAATAAATAAATATTGGAATGTAGAATAGAATAGAATAGAATAGAATAGAATAGAATAGAATAGAATAAATATTGAAATGTAGAATAGAATAGAATAGAATAGAATAGAATAGAATAGAATAGAATAGAATAGAATAGAATAAATAAATATTGGAATGTAGAATAGAATAGAATAAAATAGAATAGAATAGAATAGAATAGAATAGAATAGAATAGAATAGAATAGAATAAATATTGGAATGTAGAATAGAATAGAATAGAATAGAATAGAATAGGGATAGGGATAGGGATAGGGATAGGAATAGGAATAGGAATAGGAATAGGAATAGGATAGAAGAATAGGATAGAAGAATGGAATGGAATAGAATAGAATAGAATAGAATAGAATAGAATAGAATAGAATAGAATAGAATAGAATAGAATAGAATAGAATAGAATAGGAATAACCTTTGCACATGCACAGAGGGTTCTTTGCCAGCCGCTTTCCAGAAGCGGCAACTGGAGGACAGGTTCGGGGGCGTGGACAACCGGCCATCGCTGCTGGTTCGGCGAGCGGGGGCAAATTTCCACCACCAGTTTGGCCGAACCGGTCCAAACCGTCAGCAACCCACCACTGATCAGCAGACCGCCACAAGCGTCCTTTCAGCTTTACTATTTTAAGGAATTCTAAAAACTCAAGTGGGAAGACCAGTTGCTTCAGGGAAACAGCGTGAATGCTAGAGAAAAGGGCCTAAAATGGGGCCAGGTTAAAAATGCACATTTTTTTTTTTGAGAACCAGCAGGTGTGAAGAAGGTGACAGCCGTACTTAACAGACAGCTGGTGCTACTATTTTGCTCCCTCCTGCTGCAGGAGGGGAGAGCCAAGGTGACATAATGCAGAGCTCTGAGAATCACATTTGCTGCCAATGAGTCATTTCAACCTTGTTCGCAAGGATCTTTCGTGGGTTTCACGGTTGGGAGGGAGCTTGGAGGTCTTCTAGTCCAACCCTCCCTCCCCCCCCCGCCCAAGCAGGAGACCCCATACCATCCTGGATGGGGAGCTCCCAACTCCCAGGAGCTCCCCATCCAAGGCCAACTAAGAATTGGCTGGTCTTGGAGATGACTCTGCTTTGCAAATAGACGACTATCTGCCAAATCCCTAAGCCCGCTGGATTTAAATTCTGTTCAAAGGATCTTTTAATTTGGCTCTTTTATTACAGAGATGGCACTGGGGCAAATACCCCAGGCACATTAATTAGAGCAGGATGCTGTCATTCAGGCTTGCTGGGTTCTGCTTAGAATACAGAATGGTAGAGTTGGAAGGGACCTTGGAGGTCTTCTAGTCCAACCCCCTGCACAAGCAAGAGATCCTATGTCATTCCAGACAAGTGGCTGTACAATCATTTCTTAAAATCCTTATACCATTTGAGACAAATGGCTGTCCAGTCTCTTAAAAGCCTCCAGTGATGAAGCATCTACAACTTCTGGTGGCAAGCTGTTCCACCGGTTAATTGTTCTCACCGTCAGGAAATTTCTCCTTAATTCCAGGTTGCTTCTCTCCTTGATTAGTTTCCATCCATTGCTTCTTGTTCTACCCTCAGGCGCTTTGGAGAATAGCTTGACTCCCTCTTCTTTGTGGCAGCCCCTCAGGTATTGGAACACTCCTAGCATCTCTCTCCTGGTCCTTCTTTTTTCTAGACTAGACATCCCAAATTCCTGCAAACATTCTTCATTATGTTTTAGTCTCCAGGCCTTTAATCATCCTAGTTCAGTCATCCCAGATACAACTTTATAAGTTTATATATATTTGCGGTACCATCGACGTCTACATTTGGTCTAAAATCTTCATTGTAATATTGATTTAAAATTCTTTTATGTCTAAAGGTTTTTTTGGTTCTTGGGTTTTGGTTTTTTGGCTTTTTGCTGTTTTTCTCTTCTAGTATCCGTATTTGCTTTTGACTTGGAATTTTTTTTTCACTTCTGGGCAACTTTTTTTCGGACCGTTTTCTTCCCCAGGCACCAAAAAGGCTCAATTTTTAAAAACAGCAAGCAACACCATTTTTAAGCATGGAATTCCACCCAGAATCATGTTCTAGCATCCTTATTTGCTTTTGACTTGAAAAAAATATTTGCTTCTGGGCAACTTTTTTTCTGACCGCGGCATCACGTTTTTTCCCCCGAGCACCAAAAACACTCAATTTTTAAAAAGAGCAAGCAATACCATTTCTAAATATGGAATTCCACCCTGATTCACATTCTAGCATCCATTTTTGCATTTGACTTGAAAAATTTTTTCGCTTCTGAGCACCACTTTTTCTGACCGCGGCATCACGCGTTTTTTCCCCCGAGCACCAAAAACACTCAAATTTTAAAAACAGCAAGCAATACCATTTTTAAATATGGAATTCCACCCTGATTCCCATTCTAGCATCCGTTTTTGCATTTGACTTGAAAATTTTTTTCGCTTCAGAGCACAACTTTTTCTGACCGCGGCATCACGCGTTTTTTCCCCCGAGCACCAAAAACACTCAAATTTTAAAAAAAGCAAGCAATACCATTTTTAAATATGGAATTCCACCCTGATTCACATTCTAGCATCCGTTTTTGCATTTGACTTGAAAAAAAATTTCGCTTCAGAGCACAACTTTTTCTGACCGCGGCATTACGCGTTTTTTCCCCCGAGCACCAAAAACACTCAATTTTTAAAAACAGCAAGCAATACCATTTTTAAATATGGAATTCCACCCTGATTCACATTCTAGCATCCGTTTTTGCATTTGACTTGAAAAAAATTTTCGCTTCAGAGCACAACTTCTTACCGCGGCATCACGCGTTTTTTCCCCCGAGCACCAAAAACACTCAAATTTTAAAAACAGCAAGCAATACCATTTTTAAATATGGAATTCCATCCTGATTCTTATTCTAGCATCCGTTTTTGCATTTGACTTGAAAAATTTTTTCGCTTCAGAGCACAACTTTTTGTGACCGCGGCATCACGCGTTTTTTCCCCCGAACACCAAAAACACTCAAATTTTAAAAACAGCAAGCAATACCATTTTTAAATATGGAATTCCACCCTGATTCACATTCTAGCATCCGTTTTTGCATTTGACTTGAAAAATTTTTTCGCTTCAGAGCACCACTTTTTCTGACCGCGGCATCACGCGTTTTTTCCCCCGAGCACCAAAAACACTCAAATTTTAAAAACAGCAAGCAATACCATTTTTAAATATGGAATTCCACCCTGATTCACATTCTAGCATCCGTTTTTGCATTTGACTTGAAAAAATTTTTCGCTTCTGAGCACCACTTTTTTTGACCGCGGCATCACGCGTTTTTTCCCCCAAGCACCAAAAACACTCAATTTTTAAAAAAAGCAAGCAATACCATTTTTAAATATGGAATTCCACCCTGATTCACATTCTAGCATCCGTTTTTGCATTTGACTTGAAAAAAAATTTCGCTTCAGAGCACAACTTTTTCTGACCGCGGCATTACGCGTTTTTTCCCCCGAGCACCAAAAACACTCAATTTTTAAAAACAGCAAGCAATACCATTTTTAAATATGGAATTCCACCCTGATTCACATTCTAGCATCCGTTTTTGCATTTGACTTGAAAAAAATTTTCGCTTCAGAGCACAACTTCTTACCGCGGCATCACGCGTTTTTTCCCCCGAGCACCAAAAACACTCAAATTTTAAAAACAGCAAGCAATACCATTTTTAAATATGGAATTCCATCCTGATTCTTATTCTAGCATCCGTTTTTGCATTTGACTTGAAAAATTTTTTCGCTTCAGAGCACAACTTTTTGTGACCGCGGCATCACGCGTTTTTTCCCCCGAACACCAAAAACACTCAAATTTTAAAAACAGCAAGCAATACCATTTTTAAATATGGAATTCCACCCTGATTCACATTCTAGCATCCGTTTTTGCATTTGACTTGAAAAAATTTTTCGCTTCAGAGCACCACTTTTTCTGACCGCGGCATCACGCGTTTTTTCCCCCGAGCACCAAAAACACTCAAATTTTAAAAACAGCAAGCAATACCATTTTTAAATATGGAATTCCACCCTGATTCACATTCTAGCATCCGTTTTTGCATTTGACTTGAAAAAATTTTTCGCTTCTGAGCACCACTTTTTTTGACCGCGGCATCACGCGTTTTTTCCCCCAAGCACCAAAAACACTCAATTTTTAAAAACAGCAAGAAATACCATTTTTAAATATGGAATTCCACCCTGATTCACATTCTAGCATCCGTTTTTGCATTTGACTTGAAAAAATTTTTCGCTTCTGAGCACCACTTTTTCTGACCGCGGCATCACGCGTTTTTTCCCCCGAGCACCAAAAACACTCAATTTTTAAAAACAGCAAGAAATACCATTTCTAAGTATGGAATTCCACCCTGATTCACATTCTAGCATCCGTTTTTGCATTTGACTTGAAAAATTTTTTCGCTTCTGAGCACCACTTTTTCTGACCGCGGCATCACGCGTTTTTTCCCCCGAGCACCAAAAACACTCAAATTTTAAAAACAGCAAGCAATACCATTTTAAAATATGGAATTCCATCCTGATTCTTATTCTAGCATCCGTTTTTGCATTTTACTTGAAAAATTTTTTCGCTTCAGAGCACAACTTTTTGTGACCGCGGCATCACGCGTTTTTTCCCCCGAGCACCAAAAACACTCAAATTTTAAAAACAGCAAGCAATACCATTTTTAAATATGGAATTCCATCCTGATTCTTATTCTAGCATCCGTTTTTGCATTTTACTTGAAAAATTTTTTCGCTTCAGAGCACAACTTTTTGTGACCGCGGCATCACGCGTTTTTTCCCCCGAGCACCAAAAACACTCAAATTTTAAAAACAGCAAGCAATACCATTTTAAAATATGGAATTCCACCCTGATTCACATTCTAGCATCCGTTTTTGCATTTTACTTGAAAAATTTTTTCGCTTCAGAGCACAACTTTTTGTGACCGCGGCATCACGCGTTTTTTCCCCCGAGCACCAAAAACACTCAAATTTTAAAAACAGCAAGCAATACCATTTTTAAATATGGAATTCCATCCTGATTCTTATTCTAGCATCCGTTTTTGCATTTTACTTGAAAAAATTTTTCGCTTCAGAGCACAACTTTTTGTGACCGCGGCATCACGCGTTTTTTCCCCCGAACACCAAAAACACTCAAATTTTAAAAACAGCAAGCAATACCATTTTTAAATATGGAATTCCACCCTGATTCACATTCTAGCATCCGTTTTTGCATTTGACTTGAAAAAAATTTTCGCTTCAGAGCACCACTTTTTCTGACCGCGGCATCACGCGTTTTTTCCCCCGAGCACCAAAAACACTCAAATTTTAAAAACAGCAAGCAATACCATTTTTAAATATGGAATTCCACCCTGATTCACATTCTAGCATCCGTTTTTGCATTTGACTTGAAAAAATTTTTCGCTTCTGAGCACCACTTTTTCTGACCGCAGCATCACGCGTTTTTTCCCCCGAGCACCAAAAACACTCAATTTTTAAAAACAGCAAGAAATACCATTTTTAAATATGGAATTCCACCCTGATTCACATTCTAGCATCCGTTTTTGCATTTGACTTGAAAAAATTTTTCGCTTCAGAGCACAACTTTTTCTGACCGCAGCATCACGCGTTTTTTCCCCCGAACACCAAAAACACTCAAATTTTAAAAACAGCAATAAATACCATTTTTAAATATGGAATTCCACCCTGATTCACATTCTAGCATCCGTTTTTGCATTTGACTTGAAAAAAATTTTCGCTTCTGAGCACCACTTTTTCTGACCGCGGCATCACACGTTTTTCCCCCGAGCACCAAAAACACTCAAATTTTAAAAACAGCAAGCAATACCATTTTTAAATATGGAATTCCACCCTGATTCACATTCTAGCATCAGTTTTTGCATTTGACTTGAAAAAAAATTTCGCTTCAGAGCACCACTTTTTCTGACCGCGGCATCACGCGTTTTTTCCCTGAGCACCAAAAACACTCAATTTTTTAAAACAGCAATAAATACCATTCCTAAGTATGGAATTTCACCCTGATTCACATTCTAGCATCCGTTTTTGCATTTGACTTGAAAAAAATTTTTCGCTTCTGAGCACAACTTTTTGTGACCGCGGCATCACGCGTTTTTTCCCCCGAGCACCAAAAACACTCAAATTTTAAAAACAGCAAGCAATACCATTTTTAAATATGGAATTCCACCCTGATTCACATTCTAGCATCCGTTTTTGCATTTGACTTGAAAATTTTTTTCACTTCTGAGCACCACTTTTTGTGACCGCGGCATCATGCGTTTTTTCCCCCGAGCACCAAAAACACTCAAATTTTAAAAACAGCAATAAATACCATTTTTAAATATGGAATTCCACCCTGATTCACATTCTAGCAACCGTTTTTGCATTTGACTTGAAAAATTTTTCGCTTCTGAGCACAACTTTTTGTGACCGCGGCATCACGCGTTTTTCCCCCGAGCACCAAAAACACTCAAATTTTAAAAACAGCAAGCAATACCATTTTTAAATATGGAATTCCACCCTGATTCACATTCTAGCATCCGTTTTTGCATTTGACTTGAAAATTTTTTTCACTTCTGAGCACCACTTTTTGTGACCGCGGCATCATGCGTTTTTTCCCCCGAGCACCAAAAACACTCAAATTTTAAAAACAGCAATAAATACCATTTTTAAATATGGAATTCCACCCTGATTCACATTCTAGCAACCGTTTTTGCATTTGACTTGAAAAATTTTTTCGCTTCTGAGCACCACTTTTTCTGACCGCGGCATCACGCGTTTTTTCCCCCGAGCACCAAAAACACTCAAATTTTAAAAACAGCAAGCAATACCATTTTTAAATATGGAATTCCACCCTGATTCACATTCTAGCATCTGTTTTTGCATTTGACTTGAAAAAATTTTTCGCTTCTGAGCACCACTTTTTCTGACCGCGGCATCACGCGTTTTTTCCCCCGAGCACCAAAAACACTCAATTTTTAAAAACAGCAAGAAATACCATTTCTAAGTATGGAATTCCACCCTGATTCACATTCTAGCATCCGTTTTTGCATTTGACTTGAAAAATTTTTTCGCTTCTGAGCACCACTTTTTCTGACCGCGGCATCACGCGTTTTTTCCCCCGAGCACCAAAAACACTCAAATTTTAAAAACAGCAAGCAATACCATTTTAAAATATGGAATTCCATCCTGATTCTTATTCTAGCATCCGTTTTTGCATTTTACTTGAAAAATTTTTTCGCTTCAGAGCACAACTTTTTGTGACCGCGGCATCACGCGTTTTTTCCCCCGAGCACCAAAAACACTCAAATTTTAAAAACAGCAAGCAATACCATTTTTAAATATGGAATTCCATCCTGATTCTTATTCTAGCATCCGTTTTTGCATTTTACTTGAAAAATTTTTTCGCTTCAGAGCACAACTTTTTGTGACCGCGGCATCACGCGTTTTTTCCCCCGAGCACCAAAAACACTCAAATTTTAAAAACAGCAAGCAATACCATTTTAAAATATGGAATTCCACCCTGATTCACATTCTAGCATCCGTTTTTGCATTTTACTTGAAAAATTTTTTCGCTTCAGAGCACAACTTTTTGTGACCGCGGCATCACGCGTTTTTTCCCCCGAGCACCAAAAACACTCAAATTTTAAAAACAGCAAGCAATACCATTTTTAAATATGGAATTCCATCCTGATTCTTATTCTAGCATCCGTTTTTGCATTTTACTTGAAAAAATTTTTCGCTTCAGAGCACAACTTTTTGTGACCGCGGCATCACGCGTTTTTTCCCCCGAACACCAAAAACACTCAAATTTTAAAAACAGCAAGCAATACCATTTTTAAATATGGAATTCCACCCTGATTCACATTCTAGCATCCGTTTTTGCATTTGACTTGAAAAAAATTTTCGCTTCAGAGCACCACTTTTTCTGACCGCGGCATCACGCGTTTTTTCCCCCGAGCACCAAAAACACTCAAATTTTAAAAACAGCAAGCAATACCATTTTTAAATATGGAATTCCACCCTGATTCACATTCTAGCATCCGTTTTTGCATTTGACTTGAAAAAATTTTTCGCTTCTGAGCACCACTTTTTCTGACCGCAGCATCACGCGTTTTTTCCCCCGAGCACCAAAAACACTCAATTTTTAAAAACAGCAAGAAATACCATTTTTAAATATGGAATTCCACCCTGATTCACATTCTAGCATCCGTTTTTGCATTTGACTTGAAAAAATTTTTCGCTTCAGAGCACAACTTTTTCTGACCGCAGCATCACGCGTTTTTTCCCCCGAACACCAAAAACACTCAAATTTTAAAAACAGCAATAAATACCATTTTTAAATATGGAATTCCACCCTGATTCACATTCTAGCATCCGTTTTTGCATTTGACTTGAAAAAAATTTTCGCTTCTGAGCACCACTTTTTCTGACCGCGGCATCACACGTTTTTCCCCCGAGCACCAAAAACACTCAAATTTTAAAAACAGCAAGCAATACCATTTTTAAATATGGAATTCCACCCTGATTCACATTCTAGCATCAGTTTTTGCATTTGACTTGAAAAAAAATTTCGCTTCAGAGCACCACTTTTTCTGACCGCGGCATCACGCGTTTTTTCCCTGAGCACCAAAAACACTCAATTTTTTAAAACAGCAATAAATACCATTCCTAAGTATGGAATTTCACCCTGATTCACATTCTAGCATCCGTTTTTGCATTTGACTTGAAAAAAATTTTTCGCTTCTGAGCACAACTTTTTGTGACCGCGGCATCACGCGTTTTTTCCCCCGAGCACCAAAAACACTCAAATTTTAAAAACAGCAAGCAATACCATTTTTAAATATGGAATTCCACCCTGATTCACATTCTAGCATCCGTTTTTGCATTTGACTTGAAAATTTTTTTCACTTCTGAGCACCACTTTTTGTGACCGCGGCATCATGCGTTTTTTCCCCCGAGCACCAAAAACACTCAAATTTTAAAAACAGCAATAAATACCATTTTTAAATATGGAATTCCACCCTGATTCACATTCTAGCAACCGTTTTTGCATTTGACTTGAAAAATTTTTCGCTTCTGAGCACAACTTTTTGTGACCGCGGCATCACGCGTTTTTCCCCCGAGCACCAAAAACACTCAAATTTTAAAAACAGCAAGCAATACCATTTTTAAATATGGAATTCCACCCTGATTCACATTCTAGCATCCGTTTTTGCATTTGACTTGAAAATTTTTTTCACTTCTGAGCACCACTTTTTGTGACCGCGGCATCATGCGTTTTTTCCCCCGAGCACCAAAAACACTCAAATTTTAAAAACAGCAATAAATACCATTTTTAAATATGGAATTCCACCCTGATTCACATTCTAGCAACCGTTTTTGCATTTGACTTGAAAAATTTTTTCGCTTCTGAGCACCACTTTTTCTGACCGCGGCATCACGCGTTTTTTCCCCCGAGCACCAAAAACACTCAAATTTTAAAAACAGCAAGCAATACCATTTTTAAATATGGAATTCCACCCTGATTCACATTCTAGCATCTGTTTTTGCATTTGACTTGAAAAAAATTTTCGCTTCTGAGCACCACTTTTTTTGACCGCGGCATCACGCGTTTTTTCCCCCGAACACCAAAAACACTCAAATTTTAAAAACAGCAAGCAATACCATTTTTAAATATGGAATTCCACCCTGATTCACATTCTAGCATCCGTTTTTGCATTTGACTTGAAAAACATTTTTGCTTCAGAGCACAACTTTTTCTGACCGCGGCATCACGCGTTTTTTCCCCCGAGCACCAAAAACACTCAAATTTTAAAAACAGCAAGCAATACCATTTTTAAATATGGAATTCCACCCTGATTCACATTCTAGCATCCGTTTTTGCATTTGACTTGAAAAATTTTTTCGCTTCTGAGCACCACTTTTTCTGACCGCGGCATCACGCGTTTTTTCCCCCGAGCACCAAAAACACTCAAATTTAAAAAACAGCAAGCAATACCATTTTTAAATATGGAATTCCACCCTGATTCACATTCTAGCATCCGTTTTTGCATTTGACTTGAAAAATTTTTTTGCTTCAGAGCACAACTTTTTCTGACCGCGGCATCACGCGTTTTTTCCCCGAGCACCAAAAACACTCAATTTTTAAAAACAGCAATAAATACCATTTTTAAATATGGAATTCCACCCTGATTCACATTCTAGCAACCGTTTTTGCATTTGACTTGAAAAATTTTTTAGCTTCAGAGCACCACTTTTTCTGACCGCGGCATCACGCCTTTTTTTCCCCGAGCACCAAAAACACTCAATTTTTAAAAACAGCAATAAATACCATTTTTAAGTATGGAATTCCACCCTGATTCACATTCTAGCATCCATTTTTGCATTTGACTTGAAAAAAATTTTCGCTTCAGAGCACCACTTTTTCTGACCGCGGCATCACGCGTTTTTTCCCCCGAGCACCAAAAACACTCAAATTTTAAAAACAGCAAGCAATACCATTTTTAAATATGGAATTCCCCCCTGATTCACATTCTAGCATCCTTTTTTGCATTTGACTTGAAAAAATTTTTCGCTTCTGAGCACCACTTTTTCTGACCGCGGCATCACGCGTTTTTTCCCCCGAGCACCAAAAACACTCAATTTTTAAAAACAGCAAGAAATACCATTTTTAAATATGGAATTCCACCCTGATTCACATTCTAGCATCCGTTTTTGCATTTGACTTGAAAAATTTTTTTGCTTCAGAGCACAACTTTTTCTGACCGCGGCATCACGCGTTTTTTCCCCGAGCACCAAAAACACTCAATTTTTAAAAACAGCAATAAATACCATTTTTAAATATGGAATTCCACCCTGATTCACATTCTAGCAACCGTTTTTGCATTTGACTTGAAAAATTTTTTAGCTTCAGAGCACCACTTTTTCTGACCGCGGCATCACGCCTTTTTTTCCCCGAGCACCAAAAACACTCAATTTTTAAAAACAGCAATAAATACCATTTTTAAGTATGGAATTCCACCCTGATTCACATTCTAGCATCCATTTTTGCATTTGACTTGAAAAAATTTTTCGCTTCAGAGCACCACTTTTTCTGACCGCGGCATCACGCGTTTTTTCCCCCGAGCACCAAAAACACTCAAATTTTAAAAACAGCAAGCAATACCATTTTTAAATATGGAATTCCCCCCTGATTCACATTCTAGCATCCTTTTTTGCATTTGACTTGAAAAAATTTTTCGCTTCTGAGCACCACTTTTTCTGACCGCGGCATCACGCGTTTTTTCCCCCGAGCACCAAAAACACTCAATTTTTAAAAACAGCAAGAAATACCATTTTTAAATATGGAATTCCACCCTGATTCACATTCTAGCATCCGTTTTTGCATTTGACTTGAAAAATTTTTTCGCTTCAGAGCACAACTTTTTCTGACCGGAGCATCACGCGTTTTTTCCCCCGAACACCAAAAACACTCAAATTTTAAAAACAGCAAGCAATACCATTTTTAAATATGGAATTCCACCCTGATTCACATTCTAGCATCCGTTTTTGCATTTGACTTGAAAAAATTTTTAGCTTCAGAGCACCACTTTTTCTGACCGCGGCATCACGCGTTTTTTTCCCCGAGCACCAAAAACACTCAATTTTTAAAAACAGCAATAAATACCATTTTTAAATATGGAATTCCACCCTGATTCACATTCTAGCATCCGTTTTTGCATTTGACTTGAAAAAAAATTTCGCTTCAGAGCACCACTTTTTCTGACCGCGGCATCACGCGTTTTTTCCCTGAGCACCAAAAACACTCAATTTTTTAAAACAGCAATAAATACCATTTCTAAGTATGGAATTTCACCCTGATTCACATTCTAGCATCCGTTTTTGCATTTGACTTGAAAAAATTTTTTCGCTTCTGAGCACAACCTTTTGTGACCGCGGCATCACGCGTTTTTTCCCCCGAGCACCAAAAACACTCAAATTTTAAAAACAGCAAGCAATACCATTTTTAAATATGGAATTCCACCCTGATTCACATTCTAGCATCCGTTTTTGCATTTGACTTGAAAAAATTTTTTGCTTCAGAGCACCACTTTTTCTGACCGCGGCATCACGCGTTTTTTCCCCGAGCACCAAAAACACTCAATTTTTAAAAACAGCAATAAATACCATTTCTAAGTATGGAATTCCACCCTGATTCACATTCTAGCATCCGTTTTTGCATTTGACTTGAAAAAAATTTTCGCTTCTGAGCACCACTTTTTTTGACCGCGGCATCACGCGTTTTTTCCCCCGAACACCAAAAACACTCAAATTTTAAAAACAGCAAGCAATACCATTTTTAAATATGGAATTCCACCCTGGTTCACATTCTAGCATCCGTTTTTGCATTTGACTTGAAAAATTTTTTCGCTTCTGAGCACCACTTTTTCTGACCGCGGCATCACGCGTTTTTTCCCCCGAGCACCAAAAACACTCAAATTTTAAAAACAGCAAGCAATACCATTTTAAAATATGGAATTCCATCCTGATTCTTATTCTAGCATCCGTTTTTGCATTTTACTTGAAAAATTTTTTCGCTTCAGAGCACAACTTTTTGTGACCGCGGCATCACGCGTTTTTTCCCCCGAGCACCAAAAACACTCAAATTTTAAAAACAGCAAGCAATACCATTTTTAAATATGGAATTCCATCCTGATTCTTATTCTAGCATCCGTTTTTGCATTTTACTTGAAAAATTTTTTCGCTTCAGAGCACAACTTTTTGTGACCGCGGCATCACGCGTTTTTTCCCCCGAGCACCAAAAACACTCAAATTTTAAAAACAGCAAGCAATACCATTTTTAAATATGGAATTCCACCCTGATTCACATTCTAGCATCCGTTTTTGCATTTGACTTGAAAAAATTTTTCGCTTCTGAGCACCACTTTTTCTGACCGCAGCATCACGCGTTTTTTCCCCGAGCACCAAAAACACTCAATTTTTAAAAACAGCAAGAAATACCATTTTTAAATATGGAATTCCACCCTGATTCACATTCTAGCATCCGTTTTTGCATTTGACTTGAAAAATTTTTTCGCTTCAGAGCACAACTTTTTCTGACCGCAGCATCACGCGTTTTTTCCCCCGAACACCAAAAACACTCAAATTTTAAAAACAGCAATAAATACCATTTTTAAATATGGAATTCCACCCTGATTCACATTCTAGCATCCGTTTTTGCATTTGACTTGAAAAAAATTTTCGCTTCTGAGCACCACTTTTTCTGACCGCGGCATCACACGTTTTTCCCCCGAGCACCAAAAACACTCAAATTTTAAAAACAGCAAGCAATACCATTTTTAAATATGGAATTCCCCCCTGATTCACATTCTAGCATCCTTTTTTGCATTTGACTTGAAAAAATTTTTCGCTTCTGAGCAACACTTTTTCTGACCGCGGCATCACGCGTTTTTTCCCCCGAGCACCAAAAACACTCAATTTTTAAAAACAGCAAGAAATACCATTTTTAAATATGGAATTCCACCCTGATTCACATTCTAGCATCCGTTTTTGCATTTGACTTGAAAAATTTTTTCGCTTCAGAGCACAACTTTTTCTGACCGGAGCATCACGCGTTTTTTCCCCCGAACACCAAAAACACTCAAATTTTAAAAACAGCAAGCAATACCATTTTTAAATATGGAATTCCACCCTGATTCACATTCTAGCATCCGTTTTTGCATTTGACTTGAAAAATTTTTTAGCTTCAGAGCACCACTTTTTCTGACCGCGGCATCACGCGTTTTTTTCCCCGAGCACCAAAAACACTCAATTTTTAAAAACAGCAATAAATACCATTTTTAAATATGGAATTCCACCCTGATTCACATTCTAGCATCCGTTTTTGCATTTGACTTGAAAAAAAATTTCGCTTCAGAGCACCACTTTTTCTGACCGCGGCATCACGCGTTTTTTCCCTGAGCACCAAAAACACTCAATTTTTTAAAACAGCAATAAATACCATTTCTAAGTATGGAATTTCACCCTGATTCACATTCTAGCATCCGTTTTTGCATTTGACTTGAAAAAATTTTTTCGCTTCTGAGCACAACCTTTTGTGACCGCGGCATCACGCGTTTTTTCCCCCGAGCACCAAAAACACTCAAATTTTAAAAACAGCAAGCAATACCATTTTTAAATATGGAATTCCACCCTGATTCACATTCTAGCATCCGTTTTTGCATTTGACTTGAAAAATTTTTTTGCTTCAGAGCACCACTTTTTCTGACCGCGGCATCACGCCTTTTTTTCCCCGAGCACCAAAAACACTCAATTTTTAAAAACAGCAATAAATACCATTTTTAAGTATGGAATTCCACCCTGATTCACATTCTAGCATCCATTTTTGCATTTGACTTGAAAAAAATTTTCGCTTCAGAGCACCACTTTTTCTGACCGCGGCATCACGCGTTTTTTCCCCCGAGCACCAAAAACACTCAAATTTTAAAAACAGCAAGCAATACCATTTTTAAATATGGAATTCCCCCCTGATTCACATTCTAGCATCCTTTTTTGCATTTGACTTGAAAAAATTTTTCGCTTCTGAGCACCACTTTTTCTGACCGCGGCATCACGCGTTTTTTCCCCCGAGCACCAAAAACACTCAATTTTTAAAAACAGCAAGAAATACCATTTTTAAATATGGAATTCCACCCTGATTCACATTCTAGCATCCGTTTTTGCATTTGACTTGAAAAATTTTTTCGCTTCAGAGCACAACTTTTTCTGACCGGAGCATCACGCGTTTTTTCCCCCGAACACCAAAAACACTCAAATTTTAAAAACAGCAAGCAATACCATTTTTAAATATGGAATTCCACCCTGATTCACATTCTAGCATCCGTTTTTGCATTTGACTTGAAAAAATTTTTAGCTTCAGAGCACCACTTTTTCTGACCGCGGCATCACGCGTTTTTTTCCCCGAGCACCAAAAACACTCAATTTTTAAAAACAGCAATAAATACCATTTTTAAATATGGAATTCCACCCTGATTCACATTCTAGCATCCGTTTTTGCATTTGACTTGAAAAAAAATTTCGCTTCAGAGCACCACTTTTTCTGACCGCGGCATCACGTGTTTTTTCCCTGAGCACCAAAAACACTCAATTTTTTAAAACAGCAATAAATACCATTTCTAAGTATGGAATTTCACCCTGATTCACATTCTAGCATCCGTTTTTGCATTTGACTTGAAAAAATTTTTTCGCTTCTGAGCACAACCTTTTGTGACCGCGGCATCACGCGTTTTTTCCCCCGAGCACCAAAAACACTCAAATTTTAAAAACAGCAAGCAATACCATTTTTAAATATGGAATTCCACCCTGATTCACATTCTAGCATCCGTTTTTGCATTTGACTTGAAAAAAATTTTCGCTTCTGAGCACCACTTTTTCTGACCGCGGCATCACGCGTTTTTTCCCCCGAACACCAAAAACACTCAAATTTTAAAAACAGCAATAAATACCATTTCTAAGTATGGAATTCCACCCTGGTTCACATTCTAGCATCCGTTTTTGCATTTGACTTGAAAAACATTTTTGCTTCAGAGCACAACTTTTTCTGACCGCGGCATCACGCGTTTTTTCCCCCGAGCACCAAAAACACTCAAATTTTAAAAACAGCAAGCAATACCATTTTTAAATATGGAATTCCACCCTGATTCACATTCTAGCATCCGTTTTTGCATTTGACTTGAAAAATTTTTTCGCTTCTGAGCACCACTTTTTCTGACCGCGGCATCACGCGTTTTTTCCCCCGAGCACCAAAAACACTCAAATTTAAAAAAACAGCAAGCAATACCATTTTTAAATATGGAATTCCACCCTGATTCACATTCTAGCATCCGTTTTTGCATTTGACTTGAAAAAATTTTTTGCTTCAGAGCACAACTTTTTCTGACCGCGGCATCACGCGTTTTTTCCCCCGAGCACCAAAAACACTCAATTTTTAAAAACAGCAATAAATACCATTTTTAAATATGGAATTCCACCCTGATTCACATTCTAGCATCCGTTTTTGCATTTGACTTGAAAAAAAATTTCGCTTCAGAGCACCACTTTTTCTGACCGCGGCATCACGCGTTTTTTCCCCCGAGCACCAAAAACACTCAATTTTTAAAAACAGCAAGCAATACCATTTTTAAATATGGAATTCCACCCTGATTCACATTCTAGCATCCGTTTTTGCATTTTACTTGAAAAATTTTTTCGCTTCAGAGCACAACTTTTTCTGACCGGAGCATCACGCGTTTTTTCCCCCGAACACCAAAAACACTCAAATTTTAAAAACAGCAAGCAATACCATTTTTAAATATGGAATTCCACCCTGATTCACATTCTAGCATCCGTTTTTGCATTTGACTTGAAAAATTTTTTCGCTTCAGAGCACCACTTTTTCTGACCGCGGCATCACGCGTTTTTTTCCCCGAGCACCAAAAACACTCAATTTTTAAAAACAGCAATAAATACCATTTTTAAATATGGAATTTCACCCTGATTCACATTCTAGCATCCGTTTTTGCATTTGACTTGAAAAAATTTTTCGCTTCAGAGCACCACTTTTTCTGACCGCGGCATCACGCGTTTTTTCCCCCGAGCACCAAAAACACTCAAATTTTAAAAACAGCAAGCAATACCATTTTTAAATATGGAATTCCACCCTGATTCACATTCTAGCATCCGTTTTTGCATTTGACTTGAAAAAAATTTTCGCTTCAGAGCACCACTTTTTCTGACCGCGGCATCACGCGTTTTTTCCCTGAGCACCAAAAACACTCAATTTTTTAAAACAGCAATAAATACCATTCCTAAGTATGGAATTTCACCCTGATTCACATTCTAGCATCCGTTTTTGCATTTGACTTGAAAAATTTTTTCGCTTCTGAGCACCACTTTTTCTGACCGCGGCATCACGCGTTTTTCCCCCCGAACACCAAAAACACTCAAATTTTAAAAACAGCAAGCAATACCATTTTTAAATATGGAATTCCACCCTGATTCACATTCTAGCATCCGTTTTTGCATTTGACTTGAAAAAATTTTTAGCTTCAGAGCACCACTTTTTCTGACCGCGGCATCACGCGTTTTTTTCCCCCGAGCACCAAAAACACTCAATTTTTAAAAACAGCAATAAATACCATTTTTAAATATGGAATTCCACCCTGATTCACATTCTAGCATCCGTTTTTGCATTTGACTTGAAAAAAAATTTCGCTTCTGAGCACCACTTTTTCTGACCGCGGCATCACACGTTTTTCCCCCGAGCACCAAAAACACTCAAATTTTAAAAACAGCAAGCAATACCATTTTTAAATATGGAATTCCACCCTGATTCACATTCTAGCATCCGTTTTTGCATTTGACTTGAAAAAAATTTTCGCTTCAGAGCACCACTTTTTCTGACCGCGGCATCACGCGTTTTTTCCCCCGAGCACCAAAAACACTCAAATTTTAAAAACAGCAAGCAATACCATTTTTTAATATGGAATTCCACCCTGATTCACATTCTAGCATCCGTTTTTGCATTTGACTTGAAAAAATTTTTCGCTTCTGAGCACCACTTTTTCTGACCGCGGCATCACGCGTTTTTTCCCCCGAACACCAAAAACACTCAAATTTTAAAAACAGCAAGCAATACCATTTTTAAATATGGAATTCCACCCTGATTCACATTCTAGCATCCGTTTTTGCATTTGACTTGAAAAAATTTTTAGCTTCAGAGCACCACTTTTTCTGACCGCGGCATCACGCGTTTTTTTCCCCCGAGCACCAAAAACACTCAATTTTTAAAAACAGCAATAAATACCATTTTTAAATATGGAATTCCACCCTGATTCACATTCTAGCATCCGTTTTTGCATTTGACTTGAAAATTTTTTTCGCTTCTGAGCACCACTTTTTTTGACCGCGGCATCACGCGTTTTTTCCCCCAAGCACCAAAAACACTCAATTTTTAAAAACAGCAAGAAATACCATTTTTAAATATGGAATTCCACCCTGATTCACATTCTAGCATCCGTTTTTGCATTTGACTTGAAAAAATTTTTCGCTTCAGAGCACCACTTTTTCTGACCGCGGCATCACGCGTTTTTTCCCCCGAGCACCAAAAACACTCAATTTTTAAAAACAGCAAAAAATACCATTTCAAAGTATGGAATTCCACCCTGATTCACATTCTAGCATCCGTTTTTGCATTTGACTTGAAAAATTTTTTCGCTTCTGAGCACCACTTTTTCTGACCGCGGCATCACGCGTTTTTTCCCCCGAGCACCAAAAACACTCAAATTTTAAAAACAGCAAGCAATACCATTTTAAAATATGGAATTCCATCCTGATTCTTATTCTAGCATCCGTTTTTGCATTTTACTTGAAAAATTTTTTCGCTTCAGAGCACAACTTTTTGTGACCGCGGCATCACGCGTTTTTTCCCCCGAGCACCAAAAACACTCAAATTTTAAAAACAGCAAGCAATACCATTTTTAAATATGGAATTCCACCCTGATTCACATTCTAGCATCCGTTTTTGCATTTGACTTGAAAAAAATTTTCGCTTCAGAGCACCACTTTTTCTGACCGCGGCATCACGCGTTTTTTCCCCCGAGCACCAAAAACACTCAAATTTTAAAAACAGCAAGCAATACCATTTTTAAATATGGAATTCCACCCTGATTCACATTCTAGCATCCGTTTTTGCATTTGACTTGAAAAAAATTTTCGCTTCAGAGCACCACTTTTTCTGACCGCGGCATCACGCGTTTTTTCCCCCGAGCACCAAAAACACTCAAATTTTAAAAACAGCAAGCAATACCATTTTTAAATATGGAATTCCACCCTGATTCACATTCTAGCATCTGTTTTTGCATTTGACTTGAAAAAAATTTTCGCTTCTGAGCACCACTTTTTTTGACCGCGGCATCACGCGTTTTTTCCCCCGAACACCAAAAACACTCAAATTTTAAAAACAGCAAGCAATACCATTTTTAAATATGGAATTCCACCCTGATTCACATTCTAGCATCCGTTTTTGCATTTGACTTGAAAAACATTTTTGCTTCAGAGCACAACTTTTTCTGACCGCGGCATCACGCGTTTTTTCCCCCGAGCACCAAAAACACTCAAATTTTAAAAACAGCAAGCAATACCATTTTTAAATATGGAATTCCACCCTGATTCACATTCTAGCATCCGTTTTTGCATTTGACTTGAAAAATTTTTTCGCTTCTGAGCACCACTTTTTCTGACCGCGGCATCACGCGTTTTTTCCCCCGAGCACCAAAAACACTCAAATTTAAAAAACAGCAAGCAATACCATTTTTAAATATGGAATTCCACCCTGATTCACATTCTAGCATCCGTTTTTGCATTTGACTTGAAAAATTTTTTTGCTTCAGAGCACAACTTTTTCTGACCGCGGCATCACGCGTTTTTTCCCCGAGCACCAAAAACACTCAATTTTTAAAAACAGCAATAAATACCATTTTTAAATATGGAATTCCACCCTGATTCACATTCTAGCAACCGTTTTTGCATTTGACTTGAAAAATTTTTTAGCTTCAGAGCACCACTTTTTCTGACCGCGGCATCACGCCTTTTTTTCCCCGAGCACCAAAAACACTCAATTTTTAAAAACAGCAATAAATACCATTTTTAAGTATGGAATTCCACCCTGATTCACATTCTAGCATCCATTTTTGCATTTGACTTGAAAAAAATTTTCGCTTCAGAGCACCACTTTTTCTGACCGCGGCATCACGCGTTTTTTCCCCCGAGCACCAAAAACACTCAAATTTTAAAAACAGCAAACAATACCATTTTTAAATATGGAATTCCCCCCTGATTCACATTCTAGCATCCTTTTTTGCATTTGACTTGAAAAAATTTTTCGCTTCTGAGCACCACTTTTTCTGACCGCGGCATCACGCGTTTTTTCCCCCGAGCACCAAAAACACTCAATTTTTAAAAACAGCAAGAAATACCATTTTTAAATATGGAATTCCACCCTGATTCACATTCTAGCATCCGTTTTTGCATTTGACTTGAAAAATTTTTTCGCTTCAGAGCACAACTTTTTCTGACCGGAGCATCACGCGTTTTTTCCCCCGAACACCAAAAACACTCAAATTTTAAAAACAGCAAGCAATACCATTTTTAAATATGGAATTCCACCCTGATTCACATTCTAGCATCCGTTTTTGCATTTGACTTGAAAAAATTTTTAGCTTCAGAGCACCACTTTTTCTGACCGCGGCATCACGCGTTTTTTTCCCCGAGCACCAAAAACACTCAATTTTTAAAAACAGCAATAAATACCATTTTTAAATATGGAATTCCACCCTGATTCACATTCTAGCATCCGTTTTTGCATTTGACTTGAAAAAAAATTTCGCTTCAGAGCACCACTTTTTCTGACCGCGGCATCACGCGTTTTTTCCCTGAGCACCAAAAACACTCAATTTTTTAAAACAGCAATAAATACCATTTCTAACTATGGAATTTCACCCTGATTCACATTCTAGCATCCGTTTTTGCATTTGACTTGAAAAAATTTTTTCGCTTCTGAGCACAACCTTTTGTGACCGCGGCATCACGCGTTTTTTCCCCCGAGCACCAAAAACACTCAAATTTTAAAAACAGCAAGCAATACCATTTTTAAATATGGAATTCCACCCTGATTCACATTCTAGCATCCGTTTTTGCATTTGACTTGAAAAATTTTTTTGCTTCAGAGCACCACTTTTTCTGACCGCGGCATCACGCCTTTTTTTCCCCGAGCACCAAAAACACTCAATTTTTAAAAACAGCAATAAATACCATTTTTAAGTATGGAATTCCACCCTGATTCACATTCTAGCATCCATTTTTGCATTTGACTTGAAAAAAATTTTCGCTTCAGAGCACCACTTTTTCTGACCGCGGCATCACGCGTTTTTTCCCCCGAGCACCAAAAACACTCAAATTTTAAAAACAGCAAGCAATACCATTTTTAAATATGGAATTCCCCCCTGATTCACATTCTAGCATCCTTTTTTGCATTTGACTTGAAAAAATTTTTCGCTTCTGAGCACCACTTTTTCTGACCGCGGCATCACGCGTTTTTTCCCCCGAGCACCAAAAACACTCAATTTTTAAAAACAGCAAGAAATACCATTTTTAAATATGGAATTCCACCCTGATTCACATTCTAGCATCCGTTTTTGCATTTGACTTGAAAAATTTTTTCGCTTCAGAGCACAACTTTTTCTGACCGGAGCATCACGCGTTTTTTCCCCCGAACACCAAAAACACTCAAATTTTAAAAACAGCAAGCAATACCATTTTTAAATATGGAATTCCACCCTGATTCACATTCTAGCATCCGTTTTTGCATTTGACTTGAAAAATTTTTTAGCTTCAGAGCACCACTTTTTCTGACCGCGGCATCACGCGTTTTTTTCCCCGAGCACCAAAAACACTCAATTTTTAAAAACAGCAATAAATACCATTTTTAAATATGGAATTCCACCCTGATTCACATTCTAGCATCCGTTTTTGCATTTGACTTGAAAAAAAATTTCGCTTCAGAGCACCACTTTTTCTGACCGCGGCATCACGCGTTTTTTCCCTGAGCACCAAAAACACTCAATTTTTTAAAACAGCAATAAATACCATTTCTAAGTATGGAATTTCACCCTGATTCACATTCTAGCATCCGTTTTTGCATTTGACTTGAAAAAATTTTTTCGCTTCTGAGCACAACCTTTTGTGACCGCGGCATCACGCGTTTTTTCCCCCGAGCACCAAAAACACTCAAATTTTAAAAACAGCAAGCAATACCATTTTTAAATATGGAATTCCACCCTGATTCACATTCTAGCATCCGTTTTTGCATTTGACTTGAAAAAAATTTTCGCTTCTGAGCACCACTTTTTCTGACCGCGGCATCACGCGTTTTTTCCCCCGAACACCAAAAACACTCAAATTTTAAAAACAGCAATAAATACCATTTCTAAGTATGGAATTCCACCCTGGTTCACATTCTAGCATCCGTTTTTGCATTTGACTTGAAAAACATTTTTGCTTCAGAGCACAACTTTTTCTGACCGCGGCATCACGCGTTTTTTCCCCCGAGCACCAAAAACACTCAAATTTTAAAAACAGCAAGCAATACCATTTTTAAATATGGAATTCCACCCTGATTCACATTCTAGCATCCGTTTTTGCATTTGACTTGAAAATTTTTTTCGCTTCTGAGCACCACTTTTTCTGACCGCGGCATCACGCGTTTTTTCCCCCGAGCACCAAAAACACTCAAATTTAAAAAACAGCAAGCAATACCATTTTTAAATATGGAATTCCACCCTGATTCACATTCTAGCATCCGTTTTTGCATTTGACTTGAAAAAATTTTTTGCTTCAGAGCACCACTTTTTCTGACCGCGGCATCACGCGTTTTTTCCCCCGAGCACCAAAAACACTCAATTTTTAAAAACAGCAATAAATACCATTTTTAAATATGGAATTCCACCCTGATTCACATTCTAGCATCCGTTTTTGCATTTGACTTGAAAAAAAATTTCGCTTCAGAGCACCACTTTTTCTGACCGCGGCATCACGCGTTTTTTCCCCCGAGCACCAAAAACACTCAATTTTTAAAAACAGCAAGCAATACCATTTTTAAATATGGAATTCCACCCTGATTCACATTCTAGCATCCGTTTTTGCATTTTACTTGAAAAATTTTTTCGCTTCAGAGCACAACTTTTTCTGACCGGAGCATCACGCGTTTTTTCCCCCGAACACCAAAAACACTCAAATTTTAAAAACAGCAAGCAATACCATTTTTAAATATGGAATTCCACCCTGATTCACATTCTAGCATCCGTTTTTGCATTTGACTTGAAAAATTTTTTCGCTTCAGAGCACCACTTTTTCTGACCGCGGCATCACGCGTTTTTTTCCCCGAGCACCAAAAACACTCAATTTTTAAAAACAGCAATAAATACCATTTTTAAATATGGAATTCCACCCTGATTCACATTCTAGCATCCGTTTTTGCATTTGACTTGAAAAAAAATTTCGCTTCAGAGCACCACTTTTTCTGACCCCGGCATCACGCGTTTTTTCCCTGAGCACCAAAAACACTCAAATTTTAAAAACAGCAATAAATACCATTTCTAAGTATGGAATTTCACCCTGATTCACATTCTAGCATCCGTTTTTGCATTTGACTTGAAAAAAATTTTCGCTTCAGAGCACCACTTTTTCTGACCGCGGCATCACGCGTTTTTTCCCCCGAGCACCAAAAACACTCAAATTTTAAAAACAGCAAGCAATACCATTTTTAAATATGGAATTCCACCCTGATTCACATTCTAGCATCCGTTTTTGCATTTGACTTGAAAAAAATTTTCGCTTCAGAGCACCACTTTTTCTGACCGCGGCATCACGCGTTTTTTCCCCCGAGCACCAAAAACACTCAATTTTTAAAAACAGCAATAAATACCATTTCTAAGTATGGAATTCCACCCTGATTCACATTCTAGCATCCGTTTTTGCATTTGACTTGAAAAAAATTTTCGCTTCTGAGCACCACTTTTTCTGACCGCGGCATCACACGTTTTTCCCCCGAGCACCAAAAACACTCAAATTTTAAAAACAGCAAGCAATACCATTTTTAAATATGGAATTCCACCCTGATTCACATTCTAGCATCCGTTTTTGCATTTGACTTGAAAAAAAATTTCGCTTCAGAGCACCACTTTTTCTGACCGCGGCATCACGCGTTTTTTCCCTGAGCACCAAAAACACTCAATTTTTTAAAACAGCAATAAATACCATTCCTAAGTATGGAATTTCACCCTGATTCACATTCTAGCATCCGTTTTTGCATTTGACTTGAAAAATTTTTTCGCTTCTGAGCACCACTTTTTCTGACCGCGGCATCACGCGTTTTTCCCCCCGAACACCAAAAACACTCAAATTTTAAAAACAGCAAGCAATACCATTTTTAAATATGGAATTCCACCCTGATTCACATTCTAGCATCCGTTTTTGCATTTGACTTGAAAAAATTTTTAGCTTCAGAGCACCACTTTTTCTGACCGCGGCATCACGCGTTTTTTCCCCCGAGCACCAAAAACACTCAAATTTTAAAAACAGCAAGCAATACCATTTTTTAATATGGAATTCCACCCTGATTCACATTCTAGCATCCGTTTTTGCATTTGACTTGAAAAAATTTTTCGCTTCTGAGCACCACTTTTTCTGACCGCGGCATCACACGTTTTTCCCCCGAGCACCAAAAACACTCAAATTTTAAAAACAGCAAGCAATACCATTTTTAAATATGGAATTCCACCCTGATTCACATTCTAGCATCCGTTTTTGCATTTGACTTGAAAAAAATTTTCGCTTCAGAGCACCACTTTTTCTGACCGCGGCATCACGCGTTTTTTCCCCCGAGCACCAAAAACACTCAAATTTTAAAAACAGCAAGCAATACCATTTTTTAATATGGAATTCCACCCTGATTCACATTCTAGCATCCGTTTTTGCATTTGACTTGAAAAAATTTTTCGCTTCTGAGCACCACTTTTTCTGACCGCGGCATCACGCGTTTTTTCCCCCGAACACCAAAAACACTCAAATTTTAAAAACAGCAAGCAATACCATTTTTAAATATGGAATTCCACCCTGATTCACATTCTAGCATCCGTTTTTGCATTTGACTTGAAAAAATTTTTAGCTTCAGAGCACCACTTTTTCTGACCGCGGCATCACGCGTTTTTTTCCCCCGAGCACCAAAAACACTCAATTTTTAAAAACAGCAATAAATACCATTTTTAAATATGGAATTCCACCCTGATTCACATTCTAGCATCCGTTTTTGCATTTGACTTGAAAATTTTTTTCGCTTCTGAGCACCACTTTTTTTGACCGCGGCATCACGCGTTTTTTCCCCCAAGCACCAAAAACACTCAATTTTTAAAAACAGCAAGAAATACCATTTTTAAATATGGAATTCCACCCTGATTCACATTCTAGCATCCGTTTTTGCATTTGACTTGAAAAAATTTTTCGCTTCAGAGCACCACTTTTTCTGAACGCGGCATCACGCGTTTTTTCCCCCGAGCACCAAAAACACTCAATTTTTAAAAACAGCAAAAAATACCATTTCTAAGTATGGAATTCCACCCTGATTCACATTCTAGCATCCGTTTTTGCATTTGACTTGAAAAATTTTTTCGCTTCTGAGCACCACTTTTTCTGACCGCGGCATCACGCGTTTTTTCCCCCGAGCACCAAAAACACTCAAATTTTAAAAACAGCAAGCAATACCATTTTAAAATATGGAATTCCATCCTGATTCTTATTCTAGCATCCGTTTTTGCATTTTACTTGAAAAATTTTTTCGCTTCAGAGCACAACTTTTTGTGACCGCGGCATCACGCGTTTTTTCCCCCGAGCACCAAAAACACTCAAATTTTAAAAACAGCAAGCAATACCATTTTTAAATATGGAACTCCACCCTGATTCACATTCTAGCATCCGTTTTTGCATTTGACTGGAAAAAAATTTTCGCTTCAGAGCACCACTTTTTCTGACCGCGGCATCACGCGTTTTTTCCCCCGAGCACCAAAAACACTCAAATTTTAAAAACAGCAAGCAATACCATTTTTAAATATGGAATTCCACCCTGATTCACATTCTAGCATCCGTTTTTGCATTTGACTTGAAAAAAATTTTCGCTTCAGAGCACCACTTTTTCTGACCGCGGCATCACGCGTTTTTTCCCCCGAGCACCAAAAACACTCAAATTTTAAAAACAGCAAGCAATACCATTTTTTAATATGGAATTCCACCCTGATTCACATTCTAGCATCCGTTTTTGCATTTGACTTGAAAAAAAATTTCGCTTCTGAGCACCACTTTTTCTGACCGCGGCATCACACGTTTTTCCCCCGAGCACCAAAAACACTCAAATTTTAAAAACAGCAAGCAATACCATTTTTAAATATGGAATTCCACCCTGATTCACATTCTAGCATCCGTTTTTGCATTTGACTTGAAAAAAAATTTCGCTTCAGAGCACCACTTTTTCTGACCGCGGCATCACGCGTTTTTTCCCTGAGCACCAAAACCACTCAATTTTTTAAAACAGCAATAAATACCATTCCTAAGTATGGAATTTCACCCTGATTCACATTCTAGCATCCGTTTTTGCATTTGACTTGAAAAATTTTTTCGCTTCTGAGCACCACTTTTTCTGACCGCAGCATCACGCGTTTTTTCCCCCGAACACCAAAAACACTCAAATTTTAAAAACAGCAAGCAATACCATTTTTAAATATGGAATTCCACCCTGATTCACATTCTAGCATCCGTTTTTGCATTTGACTTGAAAAAATTTTTAGCTTCAGAGCACCACTTTTTCTGACCGCGGCATCACGCGTTTTTTTCCCCCGAGCACCAAAAACACTCAATTTTTAAAAACAGCAATAAATACCATTTTTAAATATGGAATTCCACCCTGATTCACATTCTAGCATCCGTTTTTGCATTTGACTTGAAAAAAAATTTCGCTTCTGAGCACCACTTTTTCTGACCGCGGCATCACACGTTTTTCCCCCGAGCACCAAAAACACTCAAATTTTAAAAACAGCAAGCAATACCATTTTTAAATATGGAATTCCACCCTGATTCACATTCTAGCATCCGTTTTTGCATTTGACTTGAAAAAAATTTTCGCTTCAGAGCACCACTTTTTCTGACCGCGGCATCACGCGTTTTTTCCCCCGAGCACCAAAAACACTCAAATTTTAAAAACAGCAAGCAATACCATTTTTTAATATGGAATTCCACCCTGATTCACATTCTAGCATCCGTTTTTGCATTTGACTTGAAAAATTTTTTCGCTTCTGAGCACCACTTTTTCTGACCGCAGCATCACGCGTTTTTTCCCCCGAACACCAAAAACACTCAAATTTTAAAAACAGCAAGCAATACCATTTTTAAATATGGAATTCCACCCTGATTCACATTCTAGCATCCGTTTTTGCATTTGACTTGAAAAATTTTTTAGCTTCAGAGCACCACTTTTTCTGACCGCAGCATCACGCGTTTTTTCCCCCGAACACCAAAAACACTCAAATTTTAAAAACAGCAAGCAATACCATTTTTAAATATGGAATTCCACCCTGATTCACATTCTAGCATCCGTTTTTGCATTTGACTTGAAAAATTTTTTAGCTTCAGAGCACCACTTTTTCTGACCGCGGCATCACGCGTTTTTTTCCCCCGAGCACCAAAAACACTCAATTTTTAAAAACAGCAATAAATACCATTTTTAAATATGGAATTCCACCCTGATTCACATTCTAGCATCCGTTTTTGCATTTGACTTGAAAAAAAATTTCGCTTCTGAGCACCACTTTTTCTGACCGCGGCATCACACGTTTTTCCCCCGAGCACCAAAAACACTCAAATTTTAAAAACAGCAAGCAATACCATTTTTAAATATGGAATTCCACCCTGATTCACATTCTAGCATCCGTTTTTGCATTTGACTTGAAAAAAATTTTCGCTTCAGAGCACCACTTTTTCTGACCGCGGCATCACGCGTTTTTTCCCCCGAGCACCAAAAACACTCAAATTTTAAAAACAGCAAGCAATACCATTTTTTAATATGGAATTCCACCCTGATTCACATTCTAGCATCCGTTTTTGCATTTGACTTGAAAAATTTTTTCGCTTCTGAGCACCACTTTTTCTGACCGCAGCATCACGCGTTTTTTCCCCCGAACACCAAAAACACTCAAATTTTAAAAACAGCAAGCAATACCATTTTTAAATATGGAATTCCACCCTGATTCACATTCTAGCATCCGTTTTTGCATTTGACTTGAAAAAATTTTTAGCTTCAGAGCACCACTTTTTCTGACCGCGGCATCACGCGTTTTTTTCCCCCGAGCACCAAAAACACTCAATTTTTAAAAACAGCAATAAATACCGTTTTTAAATATGGAAATCCACCCTGATTCACATTCTAGCATCCGTTTTTGCATTTGACTTGAAAAAAAATTTCGCTTCTGAGCACCACTTTTTCTGACCGCGGCATCACACGTTTTTCCCCCGAGCACCAAAAACACTCAAATTTTAAAAACAGCAAGCAATACCATTTTTAAATATGGAATTCCACCCTGATTCACATTCTAGCATCCGTTTTTGCATTTGACTTGAAAAAAAATTTCGCTTCAGAGCACCACTTTTTCTGACCGCGGCATCACGCGTTTTTTCCCTGAGCACCAAAAACACTCAATTTTTTAAAACAGCAATAAATACCATTCCTAAGTATGGAATTTCACCCTGATTCACATTCTAGCATCCGTTTTTGCATTTGACTTGAAAAAAATTTTTCGCTTCTGAGCACAACTTTTTGTGACCGCGGCATCACGCGTTTTTTCCCCCGAGCACCAAAAACACTCAAATTTTAAAAACAGCAAGCAATACCATTTTTAAATATGGAATTCCACCCTGATTCACATTCTAGCATCCGTTTTTGCATTTGACTTGAAAAATTTTTTCACTTCTGAGCACCACTTTTTGTGACCGCGGCATCATGCGTTTTTTCCCCCGAGCACCAAAAACACTCAAATTTTAAAAACAGCAATAAATACCATTTTTAAATATGGAATTCCACCCTGATTCACATTCTAGCAACCGTTTTTGCATTTGACTTGAAAAATTTTTTCGCTTCTGAGCACCACTTTTTCTGACCGCGGCATCACGCGTTTTTTCCCCAGAGCACCAAAAACACTCATTTTTTAAAAACAGCAAGCAATACCATTTTTAAATATGGAATTCCACCCTGATTCACATTCTAGCATCTGTTTTTGCATTTGACTTGAAAAAAATTTTCGCTTCTGAGCACCACTTTTTTTGACCGCGGCATCACGCGTTTTTTCCCCCGAACACCAAAAACACTCAAATTTTAAAAACAGCAAGCAATACCATTTTTAAATATGGAATTCCACCCTGATTCACATTCTAGCATCCGTTTTTGCATTTGACTTGAAAAACATTTTTGCTTCAGAGCACAACTTTTTCTGACCGCGGCATCACGCGTTTTTTCCCCCGAGCACCAAAAACACTCAAATTTTAAAAACAGCAAGCAATACCATTTTTAAATATGGAATTCCACCCTGATTCACATTCTAGCATCCGTTTTTGCATTTGACTTGAAAAATTTTTTCGCTTCTGAGCACCACTTTTTCTGACCGCGGCATCACGCGTTTTTTCCCCCGAGCACCAAAAACACTCAAATTTTAAAAACAGCAAGCAATACCATTTTTAAATATGGAATTCCACCCTGATTCACATTCTAGCATCCGTTTTTGCATTTGACTTGAAAAAATTTTTTGCTTCAGAGCACAACTTTTTCTGACCGCGGCATCACGCATTTTTTCCCCGAGCACCAAAAACACTCAATTTTTAAAAACAGCAATAAATACCATTTTTAAATATGGAATTCCACCCTGATTCACATTCTAGCAACCGTTTTTGCATTTGACTTGAAAAATTTTTTAGCTTCAGAGCACCACTTTTTCTGACCGCGGCATCACGCATTTTTTTCCCCGAGCACCAAAAACACTCAATTTTTAAAAACAGCAAGCAATACCATTTCTAAGTATGGAATTCCACCCTGATTCACATTCTAGCATCCGTTTTTGCATTTGACTTGAAAAAATTTTTCGCTTCTGAGCACCACTTTTTCTGACCGCGGCATCACGCGTTTTTTCCCCCGAGCACCAAAAACACTCAATTTTTAAAAACAGCAAGCAATACCATTTTTAAATATGGAATTCAACCCTGATTCACATTCTAGCATCCGTTTTTGCATTTGACTTGAAAAAAATTTTCGCTTCTGAGCACCACTATTTTTGACCGCGGCATCACGCGTTTTTTCCCCCGAACACCAAAAACACTCAAATTTTAAAAACAGCAAGCAATACCATTTTTAAATATGGAATTCCACCCTGATTCACATTCTAGCATCCGTTTTTGCATTTGACTTGAAAATTTTTTTCGCTTCTGAGCACCATTTTTTCTGACCGCGGCATCACGCGTTTTTTCCCCCGAGCACCAAAAACACTCAATTTTTAAAAACAGCAAGCAATACCATTTTTAAATATGGAATTCCACCCTGATTCACATTCTAGCATCCGTTTTTGCATTTGACTTGAAAAAAATTTTCGCTTCTGAGCACCATTTTTTCTGACCGCGGCATCACGCGTTTTTTCCCCCGAGCACCAAAAACACTCAATTTTTAAAAACAGCAAGCAATACCATTTTTAAATATGGAATTCCACCCTGATTCACATTCTAGCATCCTTTTTTGCATTTGACTTGAAAAAAATTTTCGCTTCTGAGCACCACTTTTTCTGACCGCGGCATCACGCGTTTTTTCGCCCGAGCACCAAAAACACTCAATTTTTAAAAACAGCAAGAAATACCATTTTTAAATATGGAATTCCACCCTGATTCACATTCTAGCATCCGTTTTTGCATTTGACTTGAAAAATTTTTTCGCTTCAGAGCACAACTTTTTCTGACCGGAGCATCACGCGTTTTTTCCCCCGAACACCAAAAACACTCAAATTTTAAAAACAGCAAGCAATACCATTTTTAAATATGGAATTCCACCCTGATTCACATTCTAGCATCCGTTTTTGCATTTGACTTGAAAAATTTTTTAGCTTCAGAGCACCACTTTTTCTGACCGCGGCATCACGCGTTTTTTTCCCCGAGCACCAAAAACACTCAATTTTTAAAAACAGCAATAAATACCATTTTTAAATATGGAATTCCACCCTGATTCACATTCTAGCATCCATTTTTGCATTTGACTTGAAAAAAAATTTCGCTTCAGAGCACCACTTTTTCTGACCGCGGCATCACGCGTTTTTTCCCTGAGCACCAAAAACACTCAATTTTTTAAAACAGCAATAAATACCATTTCTAAGTATGGAATTTCACCCTGATTCACATTCTAGCATCCGTTTTTGCATTTGACTTGAAAAAATTTTTTCGCTTCTGAGCACAACCTTTTGTGACCGCGGCATCACGCGTTTTTTCCCCCGAGCACCAAAAACACTCAAATTTTAAAAACAGCAAGCAATACCATTTTTAAATATGGAATTCCACCCTGATTCACATTCTAGCATCCGTTTTTGCATTTGACTTGAAAAAATTTTTTGCTTCAGAGCACCACTTTTTCTGACCGCGGCATCACGCGTTTTTTCCCCGAGCACCAAAAACACTCAATTTTTAAAAACAGCAATAAATACCATTTCTAAGTATGGAATTCCACCCTGATTCACATTCTAGCATCCGTTTTTGCATTTGACTTGAAAAAAATTTTCGCTTCAGAGCACTACTTTTTCTGACCGCGGCATCACGCGTTTTTTTCCCCGAGCACCAAAAACACTCAATTTTTAAAAACAGCAATAAATACCATTTTTAAATACGGAATTCCACCCTGATTCACATTCTAGCAACCGTTTTTGCATTTGACTTGAAAAATTTTTTCGCTTCTGAGCACCACTTTTTCTGACCGCGGCATCACGCGTTTTTTCCCCCGAGCACCAAAAACACTCATTTTTAAAAAACAGCAAGCAATACCATTTTTAAATATGGAATTCCACCCTGATTCACATTCTAGCATCCATTTTTGCATTTGACTTGAAAAAATTTTTCGCTTCTGAGCACCACTTTTTCTGACCGCGGCATCACGCATTTTTTCCCCCGAACACCAAAAACACTCAATTTTTAAAAACAGCAAGCAATACCATTTTTAAATATGGAATTCAACCCTGATTCACATTCTAGCATCCGTTTTTGCATTTGACTTGAAAAAAATTTTCGCTTCTGAGCACCACTTTTTTTGACCGCGGCATCACGCATTTTTTCCCCCGAACACCAAAAACACTCAAATTTTAAAAACAGCAAGCAATACCATTTTTAAATATGGAATTCCACCCTGATTCACATTCTAGCATCCGTTTTTGCATTTGACTTGAAAAATTTTTTCGCTTCTGAGCACCATTTTTTCTGACCGCGGGATCACATGTTTTTTCCCCCGAGCACCAAAAACACTCAATTTTTAAAAACAGCAAGCAATACCATTTTTAAATATGGAATTCCACCCTGATTCACATTCTAGCATCCGTTCTTGCATTTGACTTGAAAAAATTTTTCGCTTCTGAGCACCACTTTTTCTGATCGCGGCATCACACGTTTTTTCCCCCGAGCACCAAAAACACTCAAATTTTAAAAACAGCAAGCAATACCATTTTTAAATATGGAATTCCACCCTGATTCACATTCTAGCATCCGTTTTTGCATTTGACTTGAAAAAATTTTTCGCTTCAGAGCACAACTTTTTCTGACCGCGGCATCACGCGTTTTTCCCCCGAGCACCAAAAACACTCAAAATTTAAAAACAGCAAGCAATACCATTTTTAAATATGGAATTCCACCCTGATTCACATTCTAGCATCCGTTTTTGCATTTGACTTGAAAAAAATTTTCGCTTCAGAGCACAACTTCTTCTTACCGCGGCATCACGCGTTTTTTCCCCCGAGCACCAAAAACACTCAAATTTTAAAAACAGCAAGCAATACCATTTTTAAATATGGAATTCCACCCTGATTCACATTCTAGCATCCGTTTTTGCATTTGACTTGAAAAAATTTTTCGCTTCTGAGCACCACTTTTTCTGACCGCGGCATCACGCGTTTTTTCCCCCGAGCACCAAAAACACTCAATTTTTAAAAACAGCAAGAAATACCATTTCTAAGTATGGAATTCCACCCTGATTCACATTCTAGCATCCGTTTTTGCATTTGACTTGAAAAATTTTTTCGCTTCTGAGCACCACTTTTTCTGACCGCGGCATCACGCGTTTTTCCCCCCGAGCACCAAAAACACTCAAATTTTAAAAACAGCAAGCAATACCATTTTAAAATATGGAATTCCATCCTGATTCTTATTCTAGCATCCGTTTTTGCATTTTACTTGAAAAATTTTTTCGCTTCTGAGCACCATTTTTTCTGACCGCGGGATCACATGTTTTTTCCCCCGAGCACCAAAAACACTCAATTTTTAAAAACAGCAAGCAATACCATTTTTAAATATGGAATTCCACCCTGATTCACATTCTAGCATCCGTTTTTGCATTTGACTTGAAAAAATTTTTCGCTTCAGAGCACAACTTCTTCTTACCGCGGCATCACGCGTTTTTTCCCCCGAGCACCAAAAACACTCAAATTTTAAAAACAGCAAGCAATACCATTTTTAAATATGGAATTCCACCCTGATTCACATTCTAGCATCCGTTTTTGCATTTGACTTGAAAAATTTTTTCGCTTCTGAGCACCACTTTTTCTGACCGCGGCATCACGCGTTTTTTCCCCCGAGCACCAAAAACACTCAAATTTTAAAAACAGCAAGCAATACCATTTTAAAATATGGAATTCCATCCTGATTCTTATTCTAGCATCCGTTTTTGCATTTTACTTGAAAAATTTTTTCGCTTCAGAGCACAACTTTTTGTGACCGCGGCATCACGCGTTTTTTCCCCCGAGCACCAAAAACACTCAAATTTTAAAAACAGCAAGCAATACCATTTTTAAATATGGAATTCCATCCTGATTCACATTCTAGCATCCGTTTTTGCATTTGACTTGAAAAAAATTTTCGCTTCAGAGCACCACTTTTTCTGACCGCGGCATCACGCGTTTTTTCCCCCGAGCACCAAAAACACTCAAAATTTAAAAACAGCAAGCAATACCATTTTTAAATATGGAATTCCACCCTGATTCACATTCTAGCATCCGTTTTTGCATTTGACTTGAAAAAAATTTTCGCTTCAGAGCACCACTTTTTCTGACCGCGGCATCACGCGTTTTTTCCCCCGAGCACCAAAAACACTCAAATTTTAAAAACAGCAAGCAATACCATTTTTTAATATGGAATTCCACCCTGATTCACATTCTAGCATCCGTTTTTGCATTTGACTTGAAAAATTTTTTCGCTTCTGAGCACCACTTTTTCTGACCGCAGCATCACGCGTTTTTTCCCCCGAGCACCAAAAACACTCAATTTTTAAAAACAGCAAGAAATACCATTTTTAAATATGGAATTCCACCGTGATTCACATTCTAGCATCCGTTTTTGCATTTGACTTGAAAAAATTTTTCGCTTCAGAGCACAACTTTTTCTGACCGCAGCATCACGCGTTTTTTCCCCCGAACACCAAAAACACTCAAATTTTAAAAACAGCAAGCAATACCATTTTTAAATATGGAATTCCACCCTGATTCACATTCTAGCATCCGTTTTTGCATTTGACTTGAAAAATTTTTTAGCTTCAGAGCACCACTTTTTCTGACCGCGGCATCACGCGTTTTTTTCCCCCGAGCACCGAAAACACTCAATTTTTAAAAACAGCAATAAATACCATTTTTAAATATGGAATTCCACCCTGATTCACATTCTAGCATCCGTTTTTGCATTTGACTTGAAAAAAATTTTCGCTTCTGAGCACCACTTTTTCTGACCGCGGCATCACACGTTTTTCCCCCGAGCACCAAAAACACTCAAATTTTAAAAACAGCAAGCAATACCATTTTTAAATATGGAATTCCACCCTGATTCACATTCTAGCATCCGTTTTTGCATTTGACTTGAAAAAAAATTTCGCTTCAGAGCACCACTTTTTCTGACCGCGGCATCACGCGTTTTTTCCCTGAGCACCAAAAACACTCAATTTTTTAAAACAGCAATAAATACCATTCCTAAGTATGGAATTTCACCCTGATTCACATTCTAGCATCCGTTTTTGCATTTGACTTGAAAAAAATTTTTCGCTTCTGAGCACAACTTTTTGTGACCGCGGCATCACGCGTTTTTTCCCCCGAGCACCAAAAACACTCAAATTTTAAAAACAGCAAGCAATACCATTTTTAAATATGGAATTCCACCCTGATTCACATTCTAGCATCCGTTTTTGCATTTGACTTGAAAATTTTTTTCACTTCTGAGCACCACTTTTTGTGACCGCGGCATCATGCGTTTTTTCCCCCGAGCACCAAAAACACTCAAATTTTAAAAACAGCAATAAATACCATTTTTAAATATGGAATTCCACCCTGATTCACATTCTAGCAACCGTTTTTGCATTTGACTTGAAAAATTTTTTCGCTTCTGAGCACCACTTTTTCTGACCGCGGCATCACGCGTTTTTTCCCCCGAGCACCAAAAACACTCATTTTTTAAAAACAGCAAGCAATACCATTTTTAAATATGGAATTCCACCCTGATTCACATTCTAGCATCTGTTTTTGCATTTGACTTGAAAAAAATTTTCGCTTCTGAGCACCACTTTTTTTGACCGCGGCATCACGCGTTTTTTCCCCCGAACACCAAAAACACTCAAATTTTAAAAACAGCAAGCAATACCATTTTTAAATATGGAATTCCACCCTGATTCACATTCTAGCATCCGTTTTTGCATTTGACTTGAAAAACATTTTTGCTTCAGAGCACAACTTTTTCTGACCGCGGCATCACGCGTTTTTTCCCCTGAGCACCAAAAACACTCAAATTTTAAAAACAGCAAGCAATACCATTTTTAAATATGGAATTCCACCCTGATTCACATTCTAGCATCCGTTTTTGCATTTGACTTGAAAAATTTTTTCGCTTCTGAGCACCACTTTTTCTGACCGCGGCATCACGCGTTTTTTCCCCCGAGCACCAAAAACACTCAAATTTTAAAAACAGCAAGCAATACCATTTTTAAATATGGAATTCCACCCTGATTCACATTCTAGCATCCGTTTTTGCATTTGACTTGAAAAAATTTTTTGCTTCAGAGCACAACTTTTTCTGACCGCGGCATCACGCATTTTTTCCCCGAGCACCAAAAACACTCAAATTTTAAAAACAGCAATCAATACCATTTTTAAATATGGGATTCCACCCTGATTCACATTCTAGCATCCGTTTTTGCATTTGACTTGAAAAATTTTTTAGCTTCAGAGCACCACTTTTTCTGACCGCGGCATCACGCGTTTTTTTCCCCGAGCACCAAAAACACTCAATTTTTAAAAACAGCAATAAATACCATTTTTAAATATGGAATTCCACCCTGATTCACATTCTAGCATCCGTTTTTGCATTTGACTTGAAAAAAAATTTCGCTTCAGAGCACCACTTTTTCTGACCGCGGCATCACGCGTTTTTTCCCTGAGCACCAAAAACACTCAATTTTTTAAAACAGCAATAAATACCATTTCTAAGTATGGAATTTCACCCTGATTCACATTCTAGCATCCGTTTTTGCATTTGACTTGAAAATTTTTTTTCGCTTCTGAGCACAACCTTTTGTGACCGCGGCATCACGCGTTTTTTCCCCCGAGCACCAAAAACACTCAAATTTTAAAAACAGCAAGCAATACCATTTTTAAATATGGAATTCCACCCTGATTCACATTCTAGCATCCGTTTTTGCATTTGACTTGAAAAATTTTTTTGCTTCAGAGCACCACTTTTTCTGACCGCGGCATCACGCGTTTTTTCCCCGAGCACCAAAAACACTCAATTTTTAAAAACAGCAATAAATACCATTTTTATATACGGAATTCCACCCTGATTCACATTCTAGCAACCGTTTTTGCATTTGACTTGAAAAATTTTTTCGCTTCTGAGCACCACTTTTTCTGACCGCGGCATCACGCGTTTTTTCCCCCGAGCACCAAAAACACTCATTTTTAAAAAACAGCAAGCAATACCATTTTTAAATATGGAATTCCACCCTGATTCACATTCTAGCATCCATTTTTGCATTTGACTTGAAAAAATTTTTCGCTTCTGAGCACCACTTTTTCTGACCGCGGCATCACGCATTTTTCCCCCAGAACACCAAAAACACTCAATTTTTAAAAACAGCAAGCAATACCATTTTTAAATATGGAATTCAACCCTGATTCACATTCTAGCATCCGTTTTTGCATTTGACTTGAAAAAAATTTTCGCTTCTGAGCACCACTTTTTTTGACCGGCGGCATGACGCATTTTTTCCCCCGAACACCAAAAACACTCAAATTTTAAAAACAGCAAGCAATACCATTTTTAAATATGGAATTCCACCCTGATTCACATTCTAGCATCCGTTTTTGCATTTGACTTGAAAAATTTTTTCGCTTCTGAGCACCATTTTTTCTGACCGCGGGATCACATGTTTTTTCCCCCGAGCACCAAAAACACTCAATTTTTAAAAACAGCAAGCAATACCATTTTTAAATATGGAATTCCACCCTGATTCACATTCTAGCATCCGTTTTTGCATTTGACTTGAAAAATTTTTTTGCTTCACAGCACAACTTTTTCTGACCGCGGCATCACGCGTTTTTTCCCCCGAATACCAAAAACACTCAAATTTTAAAACAGCAAGCAATACCATTTCTAAGTATGGAATTTCACCCTGATTCACATTCTAGCATCCGTTTTTGCATTTGACTTGAAAAAATTTTTCGCTTCTGAGCACCACTTTTTCTGACCGCGGCATCACGCGTTTTTTCCCCCGAGCACCAAAAACACTCAATTTTTAAAAACAGCAAGCAATACCATTTTTAAATATGGAATTCAACCCTGATTCACATTCTAGCATCCGTTTTTGCATTTGACTTGAAAAATTTTTTCGCTTCTGAGCACCACTTTTTTTGACCGCGGCATCACGCGTTTTTTCCCCCGAACACCAAAAACACTCAAATTTTAAAAACAGCAAGCAATACCATTTTTAAATATGGAATTCCACCCTGATTCACATTCTAGCATCCGTTTTTGCATTTGACTTGAAAAATTTTTTCGCTTCTGAGCACCACTTTTTCTGACCGCGGCATCACGCATTTTTTCCCCCGAGCACCAAAAACACTCAAATTTAAAAAACAGCAAGCAATACCATTTTTAAATATGGAATTCCACCCTGATTCACATTCTAGCATCCGTTTTTGCATTTGACTTGAAAAATTTTTTTGCTTCAGAGCACAACTTTTTCTGACCGCGGCATCACGCGTTTTTTCCCCCGAGCACCAAAAACACTCAATTTTTAAAAACAGCAATAAATACCATTTTTAAATATGGAATTCCACCCTGATTCACATTCTAGCATCCGTTTTTGCATTTGACTTGAAAAAAAATTTCGCTTCAGAGCACCACTTTTTCTGACCGCGGCATCACGCGTTTTTTCCCCCGAGCACCAAAAACACTCAATTTTTAAAAACAGCAAGCAATACCATTTTTAAATATGGAATTCCACCCTGATTCACATTCTAGCATCCGTTTTTGCATTTGACTTGAAAAATTTTTTCGCTTCTGAGCACCATTTTTTCTGACCGCGGGATCACATGTTTTTTCCCCCGAGCACCAAAAACACTCAATTTTTAAAAACAGCAAGCAATACCATTTTTAAATATGGAATTCCACCCTGATTCACATTCTAGCATCCGTTTTTGCATTTGACTTGAAAAATTTTTTTGCTTCACAGCACAACTTTTTCTGACCGCGGCATCACGCGTTTTTTCCCCCGAACACCAAAAACACTCAAATTTTAAAACAGCAAGCAATACCATTTCTAAGTATGGAATTCCACCCTGATTCACATTCTAGCATCCGTTTTTGCATTTGACTTGAAAAAATTTTTCGCTTCTGAGCACCACTTTTTCTGACCGCGGCATCACGCGTTTTTTCCCCCGAGCACCAAAAACACTCAATTTTTAAAAACAGCAAGCAATACCATTTTTAAATATGGAATTCAACCCTGATTCACATTCTAGCATCCGTTTTTGCATTTGACTTGAAAAAAATTTTCGCTTCTGAGCACCACTTTTTTTGACCGCGGCATCACGCGTTTTTTCCCCCGAACACCAAAAACACTCAAATTTTAAAAACAGCAAGCAATACCATTTTTAAATATGGAATTCCACCCTGATTCACATTCTAGCATCCGTTTTTGCATTTGACTTGAAAAATTTTTTCGCTTCTGAGCACCACTTTTTCTGACCGCGGCATCACGCGTTTTTTCCCCCGAGCACCAAAAACACTTAAATTTAAAAAACAGCAAGCAATACCATTTTTAAATATGGAATTCCACCCTGATTCACATTCTAGCATCCGTTTTTGCATTTGACTTGAAAAAATTTTTTGCTTCAGAGCACAACTTTTTCTGACCGCGGCATCACGCGTTTTTTCCCCCGAGCACCAAAAACACTCAATTTTTAAAAACAGCAATAAATACCATTTTTAAATATGGAATTCCACCCTGATTCACATTCTAGCATCCGTTTTTGCATTTGACTTGAAAAAAAATTTCGCTTCAGAGCACCACTTTTTCTGACCGCGGCATCACGCGTTTTTTCCCCCGAGCACCAAAAACACTCAATTTTTAAAAACAGCAAGCAATACCATTTTTAAATATGGAATTCCACCCTGATTCACATTCTAGCATCCGTTTTTGCATTTTACTTGAAAAAATTTTTCGCTTCAGAGCACAACTTTTTCTGACCGGAGCATCACGCGTTTTTTCCCCCGAACACCAAAAACACTCAAATTTTAAAAACAGCAAGCAATACCATTTTTAAATATGGAATTCCACCCTGATTCACATTCTAGCATCCGTTTTTGCATTTGACTTGAAAAAATTTTTCGCTTCAGAGCACAACTTTTTCTGACCGCGGCATCACGCGTTTTTTCCCCCGAGCACCAAAAACACTCAAATTTTAAAAACAGCAAGCAATACCATTTTTAAATATGGAATTCCACCCTGATTCACATTCTAGCATCCGTTTTTGCATTTGACTTGAAAAAATTTTTCGCTTCAGAGCACCACTTTTTCTGACCGCGGCATCACGCGTTTTTTCCCCCGAGCACCAAAAACACTCAAATTTTAAAAACAGCAAGCAATACCATTTTTAAATATGGAATTCCACCCTGATTCACATTCTAGCATCCGTTTTTGCATTTGACTTGAAAAATTTTTTCGCTTCTGAGCACCACTTTTTTTGACCGCGGCATCACGCGTTTTTTCCCCCAAGCACCAAAAACACTCAATTTTTAAAAACAGCAAGCAATACCATTTTTAAATATGGAATTCAACCCTGATTCACATTCTAGCATCCGTTTTTGCATTTGACTTGAAAAAATTTTTCGCTTCTGAGCACCACTTTTTCTGATCGCGGCATCACACGTTTTTTCCCCCGAGCACCAAAAACACTCAAATTTTAAAAACAGCAAGCAATACCATTTTTAAATATGGAATTCCACCCTGATTCACATTCTAGCATCCGTTTTTGCATTTGACTTGAAAAAATTTTTCGCTTCAGAGCACAACTTTTTCTGACCGCGGCATCACGCGTTTTTCCCCCGAGCACCAAAAACACTCAAAATTTAAAAACAGCAAGCAATACCATTTTTAAATATGGAATTCCACCCTGATTCACATTCTAGCATCCGTTTTTGCATTTGACTTGAAAAAAATTTTCGCTTCAGAGCACAACTTCTTCTTACCGCGGCATCACGCGTTTTTTCCCCCGAGCACCAAAAACACTCAAATTTTAAAAACAGCAAGCAATACCATTTTTAAATATGGAATTCCATCCTGATTCTTATTCTAGCATCCGTTTTTGCATTTGACTTGAAAAATTTTTTCGCTTCAGAGCACAACTTTTTGTGACCGCGGCATCACGCGTTTTTTCCCCCGAGCACCAAAAACACTCAAATTTTAAAAACAGCAAGCAATACCATTTTTAAATATGGAATTCCACCCTGATTCACATTCTAGCATCCGTTTTTGCATTTGACTTGAAAAAATTTTTCGCTTCAGAGCACCACTTTTTCTGACCGCGGCATCACGCGTTTTTTCCCCCGAGCACCAAAAACACTCAAATTTTAAAAACAGCAAGCAATACCATTTTTAAATATGGAATTCCACCCTGATTCACATTCTAGCATCCGTTTTTGCATTTGACTTGAAAAAATTTTTCGCTTCTGAGCACCACTTTTTTTGACCGCGGCATCACGCGTTTTTTCCCCCAAGCACCAAAAACACTCAATTTTTAAAAACAGCAAGAAATACCATTTTTAAATATGGAATTCCACCCTGATTCACATTCTAGCATCCGTTTTTGCATTTGACTTGAAAAAATTTTTCGCTTCTGAGCACCACTTTTTCTGACCGCGGCATCACGCGTTTTTTCCCCCGAGCACCAAAAACACTCAATTTTTAAAAACAGCAAGAAATACCATTTCTAAGTATGGAATTCCACCCTGATTCACATTCTAGCATCCGTTTTTGCATTTGACTTGAAAAATTTTTTCGCTTCAGAGCACAACTTTTTGTGACCGCGGCATCACGCGTTTTTTCCCCCGAGCACCAAAAACACTCAAATTTTAAAAACAGCAAGCAATACCATTTTTAAATATGGAATTCCACCCTGATTCACATTCTAGCATCCGTTTTTGCATTTTACTTGAAAAAAATTTTCGCTTCAGAGCACCACTTTTTCTGACTGCGGCATCACGCGTTTTTTCCCCCGAGCACCAAAAACACTCAAATTTTAAAAACAGCAAGCAATACCATTTTTAAATATGGAATTCCACCCTGATTCACATTCTAGCATCCGTTTTTGCATTTGACTTGAAAAAAATTTTCGTTTCAGAGCACCACTTTTTCTGACCGCGGCATCACGCGTTTTTTCCCCCGAGCACCAAAAACACTCAAATTTTAAAAACAGCAAGCAATACCATTTTTTAATATGGAATTCCACCCTGATTCACATTCTAGCATCCGTTTTTGCATTTGACTTGAAAAAATTTTTCGCTTCTGAGCACCACTTTTTCTGACCGCAGCATCACGCGTTTTTTCCCCCGAGCACCAAAAACACTCAATTTTTAAAAACAGCAAGAAATACCATTTTTAAATATGGAATTCCACCGTGATTCACATTCTAGCATCCGTTTTTGCATTTGACTTGAAAAAATTTTTCGCTTCAGAGCACAACTTTTTCTGACCGCGGCATCACGCGTTTTTTTCCCCCGAGCACCAAAAACACTCAATTTTTAAAAACAGCAATAAATACCATTTTTAAATATGGAATTCCACCCTGATTCACATTCTAGCATCCGTTTTTGCATTTGACTTGAAAAAAATTTTCGCTTCAGAGCACCACTTTTTCTGACCGCGGCATCACGCGTTTTTTCCCCCGAGCACCAAAAACACTCAAATTTTAAAAACAGCAAGCAATACCATTTTTAAATATGGAATTCCACCCTGATTCACATTCTAGCATCCGTTTTTGCATTTGACTTGAAAAAAATTTTCGCTTCAGAGCACCACTTTTTCTGACCGCGGCATCACGCGTTTTTTCCCCCGAGCACCAAAAACACTCAAATTTTAAAAACAGCAAGCAATACCATTTTTTAATATGGAATTCCACCCTGATTCACATTCTAGCATCCGTTTTTGCATTTGACTTGAAAAAATTTTTCGCTTCTGAGCACCACTTTTTCTGACCGCAGCATCACGCGTTTTTTCCCCCGAGCACCAAAAACACTCAAATTTTAAAAACAGCAAGCAATACCATTTTTTAATATGGAATTCCACCCTGATTCACATTCTAGCATCCGTTTTTGCATTTGACTTGAAAAAATTTTTCGCTTCAGAGCACAACTTTTTCTGACCGCGGCATCACGCGTTTTTTTCCCCCGAGCACCAAAAACACTCAATTTTTAAAAACAGCAAGCAATACCATTTTTAAATATGGAATTCCACCCTGATTCACATTCTAGCATCCGTTTTTGCATTTGACTTGAAAAAATTTTTAGCTTCAGAGCACCACTTTTTCTGACCGCGGCATCACGCGTTTTTTTCCCCCGAGCACCAAAAACACTCAATTTTTAAAAACAGCAATAAATACCATTTCTAAGTATGGAATTCCACCCTGATTCACATTCTAGCATCCGTTTTTGCATTTGACTTGAAAAAAATTTTCGCTTCAGAGCACCACTTTTTCTGACCCCGGCATCACGCGTTTTTTCCCCGAGCACCAAAAACACTCAATTTTTAAAAACAGCAATAAATACCATTTTTAAATACGGAATTCCACCCTGATTCACATTCTAGCAACCGTTTTTGCATTTGACTTGAAAATTTTTTTCGCTTCTGAGCACCACTTTTTCTGACCGCGGCATCACGCGTTTTTTCCCCCGAGCACCAAAAACACTCATTTTTAAAAAACAGCAAGCAATACCATTTTTAAATATGGAATTCCACCCTGATTCACATTCTAGCATCCGTTTTTGCATTTGACTTGAAAAATTTTTTCGCTTCTGAGCACCACTTTTTCTGACCGCGGCATCACGCATTTTTCCCCCAGAACACCAAAAACACTCAATTTTTAAAAACAGCAAGCAATACCATTTTTAAATATGGAATTCAACCCTGATTCACATTCTAGCATCCGTTTTTGCATTTGACTTGAAAAAAATTTTCGCTTCTGAGCACCACTTTTTTTGACCGGCGGCATCACGCATTTTTTCCCCCGAACACCAAAAACACTCAAATTTTAAAAACAGCAAGCAATACCATTTTTAAATATGGAATTCCACCCTGATTCACATTCTAGCATCCGTTTTTGCATTTGACTTGAAAAATTTTTTCGCTTCTGAGCACCATTTTTTCTGACCGCGGGATCACATGTTTTTTCCCCCGAGCACCAAAAACACTCAATTTTTAAAAACAGCAAGCAATACCATTTTTAAATATGGAATTCCACCCTGATTCACATTCTAGCATCCGTTTTTGCATTTGACTTGAAAAATTTTTTTGCTTCACAGCACAACTTTTTCTGACCGCGGCATCACGCGTTTTTTCCCCCGAACACCAAAAACACTCAAATTTTAAAAACAGCAAGCAATACCATTTTTAAATATGAAATTCCACCCTGATTCACATTCTAGCATCCGTTTTTGCATTTGACTTGAAAAAATTTTTCGCTTCTGAGCACCACTTTTTCTGACCGCGGCATCACGCGTTTTTTCCCCCGAGCACCAAAAACACTCAATTTTTAAAAACAGCAAGCAATACCATTTTTAAATATGGAATTCAACCCTGATTCACATTCTAGCATCCGTTTTTGCATTTGACTTGAAAAAAATTTTCGCTTCTGAGCACCACTTTTTTTGACCGCGGCATCACGCGTTTTTTCCCCCGAACACCAAAAACACTCAAATTTTAAAAACAGCAAGCAATACCATTTTTAAATATGGAATTCCACCCTGATTCACATTCTAGCATCCGTTTTTGCATTTGACTTGAAAAATTTTTTCGCTTCTGAGCACCATTTTTTCTGACCGCGGCATCACGCGTTTTTTCCCCCGAGCACCAAAAACACTCAATTTTTAAAAACAGCAAGCAATACCATTTTTAAATATGGAATTCCACCCTGATTCACATTCTAGCATCCTTTTTTGCATTTGACTTGGAAAAAATTTTCGCTTCTGAGCACCACTTTTTCTGACCGCGGCATCACGCGTTTTTTCCCCCGAGCACCAAAAACACTCAATTTTTAAAAACAGCAAGAAATACCATTTTTAAATATGGAATTCCACCCTGATTCACATTCTAGCATCCGTTTTTGCATTTGACTTGAAAAATTTTTTCGCTTCAGAGCACAACTTTTTCTGACCGGAGCATCACGCGTTTTTTCCCCCGAACACCAAAAACACTCAAATTTTAAAAACAGCAAGCAATACCATTTTTAAATATGGAATTCCACCCTGATTCACATTCTAGCATCCGTTTTTGCATTTGACTTGAAAAATTTTTTAGCTTCAGAGCACCACTTTTTCTGACCGCGGCATCACGCGTTTTTTTCCCCGAGCACCAAAAACACTCAATTTTTAAAAACAGCAATAAATACCATTTTTAAATATGGAATTCCACCCTGATTCACATTCTAGCATCCGTTTTTGCATTTGACTTGAAAAAAAATTTCGCTTCAGAGCACCACTTTTTCTGACCGCGGCATCACGCGTTTTTTCCCTTGAGCACCAAAAACACTCAATTTTTTAAAACAGCAAGCAATACCATTTTTAAATATGGAATTCCACCCTGATTCACATTCTAGCATCCGTTTTTGCATTTGACTTGAAAAATTTTTTTGCTTCAGAGCACAACTTTTTCTGACCGCGGCATCACGCGTTTTTTTCCGCGAGCAAAAAAAACACTCAATTTTTAAAAAGAGCAAGCAATACCATTTTTAAATATGGAATTCCACCCTGATTCACATTCTAGCATCCGTTTTTGCATTTGACTTGAAAAAATTTTTAGCTTCAGAGCACCACTTTTTCTGACCGGGGCATCACGCGTTTTTTTCCCCGAGCACCAAAAACACTCAATTTTTAAAAACAGCAATAAATACCATTTTTAAATATGGAATTCCACCCTGATTCACATTCTAGCATCCATTTTTGCATTTGACTTGAAAAAATTTTTCGCTTCAGAGCACCACTTTTTCTGACCGCGGCATCACGCGTTTTTTCCCTGAGCACCAAAAACACTCAAATTTTAAAAACAGCAAGCAATACCATTTTTAAATATGGAATTCCACCCTGATTCACATTCTAGCATCCGTTTTTGCATTTGACTTGAAAAAATTTTTCGCTTCTGAGCACCACTTTTTCTGACCGCAGCATCACGCGTTTTTTCCCCCGAACACCAAAAACACTCAAATTTTAAAAACAGCAAGCAATACCATTTTTAAATATGGAATTCCACCCTGATTCACATTCTAGCATCCGTTTTTGCATTTGACTTGAAAAATTTTTTCACTTCTGAGCACTACTTTTTCTGACCGCGGCATCACGCGTTTTTTCCCCCGAGCACCAAAAACACTCAATTTTTAAAAACAGCAATAAATACCATTTTTAAATATGGAATTCCACCCTGATTCACATTCTAGCATCCGTTTTTGCATTTGACTTGAAAAAAAATTTCGCTTCTGAGCACCACTTTTTCTGACCCCGGCATCACGCGTTTTTTCCCCCGAGCACCAAAAACACTCAAATTTTAAAAACAGCAAGCAATACCATTTTTAAATATGGAATTCCACCCTGATTCACATTCTAGCATCCGTTTTTGCATTTGACTTGAAAAAAAATTTCGCTTCTGAGCACAACTTTTTCTGACCGCGGCATCAAGCGTTTTTTCCCCCGAGCACCAAAAACACTCAATTTTTAAAAAGAGCAAGCAATACCATTTTTAAATATGGAATTCCACCCTGATTCACATTCTAGCATCCGTTTTTGCATTTGACTTGAAAAATTTTTTCGCTTCTGAGCACCACTTTTTCTGACCGCGGCATCACGCGTTTTTCCCCCGAGCACCAAAAACACTCAAATTTTAAAAACAGCAAGCAATACCATTTTTAAATATGGAATTCCACCCTGATTCACATTCTAGCATCCGTTTTTGCATTTGACTTGAAAAAAATTTTTGCTTCTGAGCACCACTTTTTCTGACCCCGGCATCACGCGTTTTTTCCCCCGGGCACCAAAAACACTCAATTTTTAAAAACAGCAATAAATACCATTTCTAAGTATGGAATTCCACCCTGATTCACATTCTAGCATCCGTTTTTGCATTTGACTTGAAAAATTTTTTTCGCTTCTGAGCACCACTTTTTCTGACCACGGCATCACGCGTTTTTCCCCCCGAGCACCAAAAACACTCAATTTTTAAAAACAGCAAGCAATAGCATTTTAAAAATGGAATTCCATGCTGATTCACATCCTAGCATCCATTTTTGCATTTGACTTGAAAAAATTTTTTTCGCTTCTGTGCACAATTTTTTCTGACCGCGGCATCACTCGTTTTTTTCCCTAGGACCAAAATCACTCAATTTTTAAAAACAGCAAGCAATACCATTTCTAAGCATGAAATTCCATCCTGATTCACGTCCTAGCATTCATTTTTGCATTTGATTTGAATTTTTTTTTCCGCTTCTGGGCATCTTTTTTTCTGCGGCATCACGCGTTTTCTTCCCCGGGCACCAAAAAGACTCAATTTTTAAAAACAGCCAGCAACACCATTTTCAAGCATGGAATTCCACCCAGAATGACATCCTAGCATCCGTATTTGCTTTTGACTTGAAAATTTTTTTCCGCTTCTGGGGAACTTTTTTTCTGATCTTTCCAACTCGTACGGTCCTGATCTTTTTTTTGCCAATTCGACCCACCATACTTGCTGATGGTCTTTTTCATGGATGTTTTTGATCAAATGGGGTCCATTCTACGACAGCCTCGGGACCGCCTGCCCTCCATTCTTCTTGCTATGTGACCGGCCCGTTTCCATTTCCATTCTTTGATTCTCTTGATGGTTTTGTATATTTGTTCTTTAATCCACATGTAAGTCTTTCTATCTTGTCTCGTGGTGCCAAGTATGGATATTTCCACAGCTCTTTATTTATTTTTATTTTTTATTTTATTAGTTGCATTTGTATGCCGCCCACTCCACAGAGACTCTGGGAGGCTCACAACAATAAACATTCACATGCAATAACAAATATTTAAAAACCATTAAAAACAGTAAATATTAAAACATTTAAAAACATTAAAAACCACAATTTAAAAACCCATACAATACATCATCCATGGGGCCAAGAGTGATCGGTGTTCTATTAAAATCATTGGCCCCAGGCCTGTTGACAAAGCCATGTTTTTACTGCTTTTCTGAAGGCTGGCAGGGTGGGAATAATGCGGATCTCGGGGGGTAGTGTATTCCAGAGAGCCGGTGCTGCCACAGAGAAGGCCCTCGCTCGTGGGCTCGCCAGCCGACATTGTTTGGCTGACGGGACCACCAGCAGACCAACTCTGTGGGGTCTAATCGGTCTTAGGGAGGTATGTTGGAGAAGGCGGTCTTTGTCGCTTTCCTTAAGCTGAATATTGGGAAGAAATATTCTGCTCTTGTCTGCCTTTTCCCCTGGATATATTTAATCTGAATTAAAATTATTTTCAGTACTGGCGTTAGTTAAATCAAAACTGCAACTGGCATATTCTGCTGAGTTTTGAAGTCAGGCTGGTCACCACTGAAGATCTGCAAATCTTTGTCCATTTAATGTACAGAGCCTTTTTACTTGCCTTTCTCCACTTTAAATGCGAAATGCAAAATATTCGCATGGTTCCGCTTTTATCAAAGTACGAAAGAATAAATCTGGCTTTGGAATACAATGCAATGTTCCAAAAATGTCCCCTGGGGCCTCCTTCCCCACATTATTTGAAATGTCATCTAATGAATGTCAGGCAGATGTTCCAAGCTCTGCAGCTTTTCTTAACAGAATAACAGAGTCGGAGGGGATCTTAGAGGTCTTCTAGTCCAACCCCCTGCTCAAGCAGGAGACCCTGCAATAGAGCCTTATGCTGACTAAGATCAGACCAGCCTCTTATTCTGAGTTTTATATTATATATCGTGGCCTTAGCCAGCCAAGGAGGCTTGTGTTACCTGGCACACCAAACCTCACATAAACTAACCATGGTTAGCCTATTTGGGTGAAATAACGGTGATTAACTTTTGCCTAAGTATCAGGTTTGCTTAATCACACGACAGGAACAAGACTTTTTTGGGTGGAAGATCTCTGAACAGAATTATCATCAGTGAGCACTCACCGCTGTTCAGGTAGTGAAATAGCACATTTGAAAAAAGCAGAAAAGCAAGGGGAAGGAAGGAAGGAAGGAAGGAAGGAAGGAAGGAAGGAAGGAAGGAAGGAAGGAAGGAAGGAAGGAAGGAAGGAAGGAAAGAAGAAAGGAAGGAAGGAAGGAAGGAAAGGAGGGAGGGAGGGAGGGCAGGAAGGAAGGAAAGAAAGAGAGAGAGAGAGGAAAGGAAGGAAGAATTGGAGGGAGGGAGGAAGGAAGGAAAGAAAGAGAGAAGGAAGAAATGGAGGGAGGGAGGAAGGAAGAAAAAAGAAGGAAGGAAGGGAGGGAGGGAGGGAGGGACGGAGGGAGGAAGGAAGGAAGGAAGGAAGAGAAAATGAAATGTTAATAACCTATTAAGTCCAGAAGGACCTATGTCTCATTTTTTTTCCTAGGAGCTCAAATCAGCTTCCAGGGGATCTCCTCTTAAATGTGCACAACAATCCTGCAATGTAGATTGTGCTGAGAGACAATATTACTTTAAATTTAAACACTCAGAGTTGGAAGGGACCTTGCAGGTCATCTAGTCCAACCCCCTGCCCAAGCAGGAGACTGCCTCTACCTAGGATAGAACTCACAACCTCCTGATTGTGAGGCAAGAGCTCCACCACTTCCTCAAAGGTGGCCAAGAAACTTGCAGGGCCAAAGGTGGACTCAAATCTTGAGTCGCCATCCGTCCTAGTCCAGTTCCTGAAGCACTAGACTGCACCGCATCTCCTGAAGCAGCATGGAATATGTGCACCTTTGATCACTTTACACACACACGCCGACCAAACAGAAAAAGGAAACGGAAAAAGACTCAGCCAACTCCAACCTGGCTTGACCCCCCCCATCCCCCCACTCCGCTTCTCCACAGCTGTTGGGGTGATGGAAACTGCCAGGTGGGAAGGGAGGGGGAAGAGGAGCTCACCTGAGAACTGTTGGCAGGAAAAGCCGCCACGTAGGGGACGTCCATGATTTTCAGGTCGTGGGAGTTCCCGTTCAACATGACTGACGGCCGGTAGATGTAGCGGTCCTCTGTCGGGCTGTACTTCTCTGTGAAGTCCTGGTACAAGAATTGACGGATGATAGCTGTCTTGCCTACTCTGGGGGCCCCCAGGACGGCGACGGTCAGCGTCTCCACCATGGTCTGCCTTCAGGACCCTGGAGAGCTCCACAACCGCCGCCGTTGCTCCTCCGAAGGGCCGCCTGGCGCCTCCTCCGAGCCATCAACCCCTTGCCTGCCCCTCTCGAGGTTCACACTATAAGCTTCCCCGTCCTCCTGAGTTAACCCGTGTTCCGGCTTCGCACGGTGCAAGGGACCATAAACAAACCATTTAGGCTGGGTTGATGGCACCGCATGCTGAGTCTCCAAAAAACCCCAAGGCTACGAACGAGCCGAGTTGAACATGTTAGGCACGTCAAGGCGGGTGCCAAGTTTGTAACGGACTCCTGAAGCGCCTCGTGTGGACCCAGCTGGAGGCTCACCCCCACATTCTCCTCCCTCCGGGACCACAGAGTTCCGAGGACTGCTCCCACTTAATCCGACTCCTCCGTCTCCAAGCCAAGTCAACCCAACTTCGGGATTCTCTCCCAGCAGCTTCTCCGCTGCGCCTTCCCTGCCGCTGGCAGCGTCCTCCTTTGCCTAATAATCCAAGAGCTCAGGCTTAATCCGAACCCAGGACGGATTCCGACGGAGTGGCATGAATGGGAAGGGAGAAAGGAGTTCAGCCAAAACGCGGGGATGGCGATGAACCGGACAGGGAAGGGAAGGGAACCAAAGTCCTTCGAAGTGCAGCTGGGTTGGGGGTGGGCGATCTCCCTTCCCCGGTGCCTGAAGAGCGCAGTTTGGTTTTGAGAGAGGCAAAAGGGAAGGAAGCTGCCGAAGCGTGAGAAGGAGGGAGGGGGAGAGAGAAGTGTGTGTGTGTGTGTGTGTGTGTGTGTGTGTGTGTGTGTGTGTGTGTGTGAGAGAGAGAGAGAGAGAGAGAGAGAGAGAGAGAGAGAGAGAGAGAGAGAGAGAGAGAGAAAGGGAGGGGGAGATAGAAGTGTGTGTGTGAGAGAGAGAGAGGGAGGGAGGAGAGGGAAAGAGAAAGGGAGGGAGGGTGGGGGAGAGAAGTGTGTGTGTGTGTGTGTGTGTGAGAGAGAGAGAGAGAGAAAGGGAGGGAGGGAGGGGGGAGAGAAGTGTGTGTGTATGTGAGAGAGAGGGGGGAGGGAGGAGAGAGAGAAGTGTGTGTGTGAGAGAGAGGGGGGAGGGACGAGAGAGAGGAAGAGAAAGAGAAAGGGAGGGAGGGGGTGAGAGAGAAGTGTGTGTGTGAGAGAGAGAGGGAGGGAGGGAGGAGAGAGAGAAATGGAGGGAGGGAGGGGGAGAGAGAAGTATGTGTGAGAGAGAGGGGGGAGGGAAGAGAGAGAGGGTGAGTGGGGGGAGAGAAGTGTGTGTGTGAGAGAGAGCGGGGGGGGGGGGAGAAAGAGAGGGGCGGAGAAGGGGGGCTGCAGAGCCGAGCGAGCGGAGGACGGGAGTCACGGGACTCTTCCTCGCCGCCGTCCCCAGCTTTATCCCGGGCGCAGAGAAAAGGTTGCTCAAGGCCGCTGCAAAGCCAAGAGGCTGCCCGCTTCGCTCTTACTCCAAGTACCCCACCGGGCAGCGCGATCCAAGCGCCCCGCCGGGTTGGCGCCCTCCGCGCTGCGCTATCCTGAGCCAAGACCCGGGCGCAGCGCCCGAAGCGGCGCTCCGTTTCAGGACCCTGGACAGGGACACTGCGGCGCCAATGCCTTGCCCGGCTGGCTGTTCCCCCGGTGCGCAGGACAAGCACGTGAGGAAGGCGACGCGGCCGGCAGGGCAAGGAACATCGGCTCTGCCTAGCTGCAGGCAGAAAGAGCCCGGGCGGCAGCGCGGACGGCGGAGGAGCCCCTCATCCCCCCCCAACCCCCACCCCGCAAGACACGGAGCGCGTCTTCCCGGCCATTCCGGAGATACGGAGATCTATGATTTCACACTTCTTTCTGCCACGGCGAGTGGGGGGCAGTTTTCATTCTCCGTCCTCCGGCAAGGCTGGAAACCCTGCCCCCCCCCAACTCCCTCCCTGCCCGACCACGGAGAATGTCCATCAAAGATGTTGAGACTCTAGAAAGAGCGCAGAGAAGAGCAACGAAGAGGATTAGGGGACTGGAGGCTAAAACATATAAAGAACGGTTGCTGGAACTGGGGATGTCTACTTTAATGAAAAGAAGGACCAGGGGAGACATGATAGCAGTCTTCCAATATCTCAGGGGTTGCCACAAAGAAGAGGGAGTCAAGCTATTCTCCAAAGCACCTGAGGGCAGGACAAGAAGCAATGGGTGGAAACTAAACAAGGAGAGAAGTAACTTAGAACTAAAGAGAAATTTCCTGACAGTTAGAACAATAAATCGGTGGAACAACTTGCCTCCAGAAGTTGTGAATGCTCCAACACTGGAAGTTTTTAAAGAGGAGATTGGATAAGCATTTGTCTGAAACGGTATAAGGTTTCCTGCCTAAGCAAGGGGATTGGACTAGAAGACCTCCAAGGTCCCTTCCAACTCTGTTATTCTATTCTATTCTATTCTATTCTATTCTATTCTATTCTATTCTATTCTATTCTATTCTATTCTATTCTATTTTCTGTTCAATTCTGTTCTATTTTATTCTTTTTCTATATTCCATTCTACTCTACTCTACTCTACTCTACTCTACTCTACTCTACTCTATATTCTATTCTATTCTAATTCTATTCTATTCTAATTCTATTCTAATTCTATTCTATTCTATCCTATTCTAAAGGGAGGGTCAGTTGAGTTTGTCATCATCTGCTCAATGGATAGGAGAGTGGATATGTGAAGACCGAATCCATCAATCACAAAAGGAGACAGAAGAAAGCTAAGAAAGGGACGAGCACGCGGGTGGCAAAAGTGGGGCTCCCCCCCCCAATCTGTAATCTTGGGGAGTTAGTCAAACTTTCTTGAAGTGTTTTGGTGCTTTTGACTGGTGGGCTTATACCATCGCATTCCCTGTCTTTCAAACAAAGAGTGCAGTGGTTTTGTCCCCTAAAATTTAACCCACGCAAAATGATTCTTTTTTACAAAATAAATCTCATTAATTTTCTATTAATTGCAATCCTTAGTGCTTAATAAACATTGTGTTGTCTTGAGCATTTATTGGCTTAATGATACAAATGCCATTCTTACTCTCCACCCCCTTTCCCCCCCCACGAGGATTATCTTCGCACAATATTGGAAAGATGAAGAAACGTGTCAAGGTGAAGAGATAATTAAGAAGATAATTAGACTGGGCAGAAATGGACGGACTTGCATTGAAAATCAAACAGAAAGAAGACACAGAATATTATAAAACTTGGAATAATGCCTTGGTAAGGCCACACTTGGAATACTGCATACAGTTTTGGTCGCCACGATGTAAAAAGGATGTTGAGACTCTAGAAAGAGTGCAGAGAAGAGCAACAAAGATGATTAGGGGACTGGAGGCTAAAACATATGAAGAACGGTTGCAGGAACTGGGTATGTCTAGTTTAACGAAAAGGAGGACTAGGGGAGACATGATAGCGGTGTTCCAATATCTCAGGGGTTGCCACAAAGAAGAGGGAGTCAAACTATTCTCCAAAGCACCTGGGGGGTAGAACAAGAAGCAATGGGTGGAAACTAAACAAGGAGAGAAGTAACTTAGAACTAAGGAGAAATTTCCTGACAGTTAGAACAATTAATCAGTGGAACAGCTTGCCTCCAGAAGTTGTGGGTGCTTCAACACTAGATGTTTTTAAGAAGATGTTGGATAACCATCTGTCTGAAGTAGTGTAGCAGGGGGTTGGACTAGAAGACCTCCAAGGTCCCTTCCAACTCTGTTGTTATTATTATTATTATTATTATTTTACCAAAGTGATTTTTGTGGGGGTCTCTTTAGTTTGCTAAAGGAGATTGGAGCCATCGGGTGGGTTTCCACGGACACAAATGGGCAATGAAGAAGGACAGAAAGGACAGGGGGACATGACCCAAACTGTTAAAAATATTAAGTTCTATCTACTATGTGATGTCATAGAATGGAGTTTTCTTGATTCCTAACGCTACCGTTCTTGGCTTGTTTGCATCTTTTTGCTTTGAGCTGTTAATTATTAGCTGCTGGGGGAAAAGTTCTGTTCTGTTTTGCCAAAACCTCTACAGTGGCCTTGGGAAGGAACATTGAAAATTATGACGCAAATGAAAGAAAACTTTAATCCAATGTATGAAAAAAGTCAATTACAAAGTGAAGGTCAATAGGGGCCATTGTCTTACATAAAGCTATGGTGTGACCATGGCAGACATGCGGAATATATAGCCTGCTTCAAAAAGTTAATGAGAAGAGAAACGAACATGATCGGATAGCAGCTGTGGGAGGAAAGATGATAACAGGAACTGAGGATGGCTAGTCTAGTGCAGAGAAGGACCAGGGGAGACATGAGAGCAATCTTCCAATATTTGAGGGGCTGCCACAGAGAGGAGGAGGTCAAGCTATTTTCCAAAGCACCCAAAGGCCAGACAAGGAATAATGGATGGAAACTGATCAAGGAGAGATTCAACCTGGAAATAAGGAGGAATTTTCTGACAGTGAGAACAATCAACGGATGGAACAGAAGTTGCCTTCGGAAGTTGTGGGAGCTTCATCACTGGAGGCTTTCAAGAAGAGACTGGACTGCCATCTGTCAGAAATGGTATAGGGTCTCCTGCTTGGGTGGGGGGTTGGAGTAGATGATGTACAAGGTCCCTTCCAACTCTGTTAATCTGAATCTATCTAAGATGATCAAAGGCTTGAAGACTAAAACATATGTAGAACGGTTGCAGGAACTGGGCATGGCTAATCTAGAGAAGGACCAGGGGAGACATGATAGCAGTCTTCCAATATTTGAGGGGCTGCCACAGAGCGGAGGGGGTCAAGCTATTCTCCAAAGCACCCGAAGGCCAGACAAGGAATAATGGATGGAAACTGAACAAGGAGAGTGTCAACCTAGAAGTAAGGATCCTGACCAGCTCAAGGTTGACTCAGCCTTCCATCCTTCCGAGGTCAGTAAAATGAAGACCCAAATGGTTGGGGACAAGATGCTGACTCTGTAAACCGCTTAGAGAGAGCTGTAAAGCACTGTGAAGCGGTATATACGTCTAAGGGCTATTGCTATGGCTTACAGGTAAGTCCTAAGGGCTGGAGAGTTCTGGGAGTTGAAGCCCACACCTGTGAAGGTTGCCAAGGTGGAGAAACATTGCTTTGTGGCGGTGATTCGGACATCAGCTGGCATTCTCAGGGGACGTTCAACCCCCCACCTGCGCCCAGCTGTTGCTGTCGGCGATCACAACTTGATTCTTGCCAGCGATGTGTGCTCCGGCGACCCCAGCACGACAAGAGTGCTGAGGACAGCAGCTTGGTGCCTTCAGTCGGTGGTTAATGAAATGATTTAATTATCGCAGCTATAAAAAGAAAAATCAGCCTCGCACTTGAAACAGAGACTCCTCTCTGCCAGGGAGCCAAGAAAGTGAGGCTGGCAAGAAAGGAAGGAAGGCCAATAACCAAGGAAGCCATCAGAATGTGGCTTTGCTCTCTTAAGCCCTGCTGATGAACAAATGTGTAACAGCATTAAAAAAACAACAACCCTGGTAACTCAACCCAATACAACACAACCAACCCAAGCCCTAAAAAGGATAACACTTGCCATACATCAAGAATATCTCGGAAATCAAGAATGGTTGCAGAAGTTGATGGAGTTGGCTGAAATGACAAAACTGACTACTCAGAATAGAATAGAATAGAATAGAATAGAATAGAATAGAATAGAATAGAATAGAATAGAATAGAATAGAATAGAATAGAATAGAATAGAGAGTAGAGTAGAATAGAATAGAGAGTAGAGTAGAGTAGAGTAGAGTAGAGTAGAGTAGAGTAGAGTAGAGTAGAGTAGAGTAGAGTAGAGTAGAGTAGAGTAGAGTAGAGTAGAGTAGAGTAGAGTAGAGTAGAGTAGAAAACAGTGTTTCCCAACCTTGGCAACTTGAAGATGTCTGGACTTCAACTCCCAGAATTCCCCAGCCAGCATTCGCTGGCTGGGGAATTCTGGGAGTTGAAGTCCAGACATCTTCAAGTTGCCAAGGTTGGGAAACACTGGAATAGAATATAGAGTAGAGTAGAGTAGAGTAGAGTAGAGTAGAGTAGAGTAGAATAGAATATAGAGTAGAGTAGAGTAGAATAGAATAGAGTAGAATAGAATAAATATAGAGTAGAGTAGAGTAGAATAGAATAGAGAGTAGAGTAGAATAGAATAGAATAGAATAAAATATAGAGTAGAGTAGAGTAGAGTAGAGTAGAGTAGAGTAGAGTAGAGTAGAGTAGAGTAGAGTAGAGTAGAGTAGAGTAGAGTAGAGTAGAGTAGAGTAGAATAGAATAACATAAATATGTAGTCCCTCGGTTGTAACTTTCTGGTATTTTACCTAACAAAAATAATTTCTGGCTTTAGATCTATATGTTGCTTAATTATCTTTTCTAACCACGTATGTATTTTCATCAAGAATTTTTTTTTGCCTTCACACATGTCCACCACATGTGATAATAAGTACCTGGAGTCTGATTACATTTCCAACATTTGGCGGACATATTTTTAAAGCAAATTTTGGGGAAAAAACCCCAGAGTGACTCCTGGCCTGGGGCCAAGACGGGCTCAAAAAACGGGCTTCCCGGATGTTAGATGGTCTCCAAAATTGCTGGGGGAGGCTCTCTGCAGCAACACAAACATTCATTGCACGTATCCGTCCCAGGGGTTGTAGTTTGAGGACCCCCTGATTTAGTGCAATATAAAAAAACGCAAATAATTTTTCTGAGGACCACCAACATTTTCTCGCGGACCTCCAGTGGTCCACGGACCACCACTGTTCTACAACATACAATGTAAGGACTACAACCACCACTGTGTATGACCAACAGGCAGAAGGCTGGCAAGAACCACAAAGCACTAAACTCTGCATTTATTTTCCCAGGCCTTCAAAGTGGCTGGCTGGTGAGATGTTCTTTTTGTACGGCGTTTCTTTTATTGGGCCATCCATCTTTTTGTTCTTTTATTTTAGCGTTCTAATTTTTCTTTCTTTCTTTCCAGAAAGCCGAGTGCTCAAGAGTCGTTTGGCAGCTTGGGTGCTTTTTTAAAAATCAATGCAAATAAATAAGTGAAGACAAAGCACTCCGTTATGGATGCCATAATTGGTTCCCGCGAAGCTAGCGAGGAAAAGAAACCGTGCATTTTGCTCTTTTTTTGAGAACTGGGAAACACCCAGGTTCCCAGCTGGGAGATCTGGATGACCTCTGGATGCCCCAAGAAAATTGCTAGGAAGTGGTGGTTCAATCATCACATACTTTCCTTCTGCCTGCAATTGTGGTTTCTTCTTCAGGTTTAATTTTGGAGGGGAACCAGTAGCAAAAGAGGAACCCGAAACTGGCTTAATTTTTTCCCCCTAGCTTTAATTGCAAACTATAAGTACGTCTACTTTGCTGGACAAATTCTAGCCTTTGTAAAAGAATTCCTTGCTTTTATTTATTTACTTGCATTGATCTTAAAAGCACGCAACTGTCAAATGAGTTTGAGCACATTCAGGGAGGGGGCGGGAAACAGAACAATAAAATAAAGGGATTTTTATTATTTATTATTATTATTATTTTATTTTTGAGATTGCAGCCCCAGAAAAAGAAGGACTCGATCCAACCTTAATAAGTACCCACCTGGAATATTACACCCAGTTTTGGTCACCCCATTACAAAAAAGATGTTGAGATTTTGGAAAAAGTGCAGGAAAGAGCAGCTAAGATGATTAAAGGCCCGGAGGCCAAAACATTATGAAGAACGCTTGCAGAAATTGGGTCTGGCCAGTCTAGAGAAAAGATGGACTATGGGGGGACATGATAGCAGTTTTCCAGAATTTGAGGGGCTACCACAAAGAAGAGGGGGAGTCAATTTATTTTCCAAAGCACCAGAAGGCAGGACAAGAAGCAACGGATGGAAACTAATCCAGGAGAGAAGCAACCTGGAATTAAGGAGAAACGTCCTAACAGTGAGGACAATTGACCAGTGGAACGGCTTGCCTCCAGAAGTTGTGGGTGGTGCATCGCTGGAGGTTTTTAAGAAGAGACTGGACAGTCACTTGTCTGGAATGATATAGGGTCCATATAGGGGGTTGGACTAGAAGACCTCCAAGGTCCCTTCCAGCTCTATTCCGAATTGAAAACTGATTGCCGGAAACCTTTGAGATAGCAGCTTCTGAAATTATCACTTGATTGTCCTGAGCTGAGAATAGCAGAAAAGCTGCGATGCTCCCAGACAGTTTTATTTCCTTCTTGGCACAAAAGCTCATCAAGAGGAAGAAAATGTTGACTGCGGCAAAAAAACCAAATCAGAAAAAAAAATATATGCTCTTTCTTGCCAAAGGAACAGATCTCATTACTCTTCATGCAGTACTGGATCAAAATAGGAATGGGGTTTGGTTTTTTTTGGCTGGGCTGCAAAAAACTTGGGTTATCCATTACACGGTTAAACAAAGAAGATTCCGGGACGTCTGTAAGGAAAGGGTTAAAAAACATGGCGGCAGCAACCGGGCCATTAAAGCCACGCCCCTTTTTCTATGTGCAGAAAAGGGGGCGGTGCTTTGAGCCATCTGCAGTCGCCATCTTGCCTTTTTTGACTCCTTCCCTGTGGGTGCCTGCGAGAGAGAGCCACAAAACTCAGGATTCTTGGTGCAATCTTGAGTTTTTTTTCAACCCACGTCTGATATCTTTGAATTAAAACGGCACACAAAAGCTAAAATGGGATATATACTCTCTCTCAATTGTGAGTGACTCTAAAGTGGAAATCTGTTGGGGGGAAAAAAATCAGCAGCTGGATCCAGCAAATAGTGAAAAAAGGAGCAAGGTGCCTAGAACATAAAACATAAGAGTTGGAAGGGACCTTGGAGGTCTTCTAGTCCAACCCCTTGCTCAAGCAGGAGACTCTACTAGAAGCAACGAGGTTTTCCCCCTCGTGCCGTCGCTCTGCTGAGCAGCTAATCCCCATCGCATTGTCTTATGTCTAAGAATATTTACCCATGTTGTAGGGCTGTAGTATTATTACTATGGTTATTATTACTTTGTTGCTTTGCAATGCAAACGTAGAGCTTCTGCACCAAAGACATTATTTGTGTGTTTAATCATACTTGGCCAAATAAACTCTTCTCTTCTTTCTTATCTTCTCCTTTTCTCTTATCTTCTCCTCTCCTCCTACTCTATTCTATTATCAGATCAATCATCTATCCCACCTTCTCTTCCCTTTCCTTCCCTCCCAATTCCATTCCATCCATTTCTATTCCCATTTCTATTATTCTATTGTATTCTACTCTACTATTCTAATTCAGTTCTATTCCTATTTTTAAATTCGGTTCCTATTTTTTTATTCTATTCTGTTCTTTCTATTCCTATTTTTTATTCTCTTCTCTTCTCCTTCCTTCTTTCCTTATTCTATTCTATTCCTATTTTTTAATTCTATTCTGTTCTTTCTATTCCTATTTTTATTCTCTTCTCTTCTCCTTCCTTCTTTCCTTATTCTATTCTATTCCTATTTTTTAATTCTATTCTGTTCTTTCTATTCCTATTTTTTATTCTCTTCTCTTCTCCTTCCTTCTTTCCTTATTCTATTCTATTCCTATTTTTTAATTCTATTCTATCCTATTACTTTATTTTCTCTTCTTTCCTTCTTCTATTCTATTCCCATTTTTAATTCTATTCTATTCCTATTTTTTATTCTCTTCTCCTTCCTTCTTTCCTTATTCTACTCTATTCCTATTTTTTAATTCTATTCTATTCCTATTTTTAAATTCTATTCTATCCTATTACTTTTCTATTTTCTCCTCTTTCCTTCTATTCTATTCCCATTTTTAATTCTATTCTATTCCTATTTTTTATTCTATTCTCTTCTCCTTCCTTCTTTCCTTATTCTATTCTAGAATAAAACAGAATCTCCCCCAGTATGTATGTTGTTAAACGTCTTTTAACTTTTTTAATGTTTTAAAATTGTTTTTAAATGAATGTTTATTGTTTGGTGTTCTTTTAAAATGTTGTACGCCGCCCTTAGGGAGTAGGGCGGCATAGAAGAACCTAATAATAAATAAATAAATATTCTGTTCCTATTTTTTATTCTCTTCTCTTCTCCTTCCTTCTTTCCTTATTCTATTCTATTCCTATTTTTAAATTTTATTCTATTCTATTCTATTTTTTTATTTTCTCTTCTCTTCTTCCTTCTTTCCTTATTCTATTCTATTCCTATTTTTTAATTCTATTCTATTCCTATTTTTTAATTCTATTCTATCCTATTACTTTTTTATGTTCTCTTCTCTTCTCCTTCCTTATTTCCTTATTCTATTCTATTCCTATTTTTTAATTCTATTCTATTCCTAATTCAATTCAATTCAATTCCTCTTCTATCCTATCCTATCCTATTCCTATTTTTAAATTCTGTTCTGTTCTATTCTTCTCTTCTCTTCTAAATTCTAATTATATTCTATTCCTTCTTGTCCTGCCCTAAATTTAAAAAAAGAAGAAGAAAGAAATACAAAGCAGAACCGATTTTGTCTTCAACAGCTTGCTATGGAAGTGGGCTGGCGATATAAACAGAGAGATAGGCGAACTATTTTGGGCAACCGGCAAGAGAAAATGATTAAACAGTGTTGGGGAGGGGGGGGGGGCGTGGGAGAACTGACTTGCCCAGTTTTGACAAAACCTTCTGGCAGCTACTTTTAAAAACAATTTGGATAAAAGCACCGTCCCCAAAGGACAAGTTGGCAGGAGATGCGGTGAGCTCAAGTTCATGTTGGAGGAGATTGTCCTCCGGGGACGTCCAACTTTCTCAAAGACACCCCAAAAAAACCCCTGAAGACAGACGTGGCTTCCAAGGCTGTCTAAAATTTGGGGAAGGCTTCAGTTTCATAGGTTTTTTTTTTTAAGTTACATGATATAAACAGCTAAGTGGCAATTGTAACCATCCTCACTTAACGACCCCCATAATCCCTTGCGGGGTGGAGTCTGGGCAACTGAATGGAGCTAGTAAAGTGCTTAATGGCTGGATGCCCTTCCCGTTGCCAATGCGGAGTTTTGTTCAGCAGATATATTCTCATTGTGCCCAGAGAGAGAAATATCTGCCTCTGCCTAGGATCGAACTCGCAGCCTCCTGATTGTGAGGCGAGAGCTCCACCTCTAGGCCACCGCAGCAATTGTAAGCGGCAATTGTAATGGTAAGTAGAAATTGTCTTGGGAGATGGGGGAAGGGGTGCTTAACAGATTAACAAAATGGTAGAGTTGGAAGGGACCTTGGAGGTCTTCTAGTCCAACCCCCTGCTCAAGCAGGAGACCCTAGACCTAGACCAGGGGTAGGCAAAGTTGGCTCTTCTATGACTCGTGGACTTCAACTCCCAGAATTCCTAAGCTAGCATGATTGGCTCAGAAAGTCTGGGAGTTGAAGTCCACGAGTCATAGAAGAGCCAACTTTGCCTACCCCTGCCCTAGACCATTCCAGACAAGTGACTGTCCAGTCTCTTCTTAAAAACCTCCAATGATGGGAGCACCCACAACTTCTGGTGGCAAGCCGTTCCACTGGTTAATTGTCGTCGCTGTTAGGAAGTTTCTCCTTAGTTCTAGGTTGGTTCTCTCCTTGGTTAGTTTCCATCCGTTGCTTCTTGTCCTGCCTTGAGCTGCTTTGGAGAACCTCTTCTTAGGAACAGTCAGATAATAGACAGCGTAGCCCACAGCTGCATAATGGGTGGAGAAAGAAGATGCTCGCTAACTTCTCAGGCCGTAAAGGAGAAAATGAATATTTGTACTTTCAGATTTGGTAAGATCCGGTTATTGCAGGCTTAAAGTAGAATTAGCTCAGCCGGTCTTATTTCTTGTCTGGTCTACCTGGCAAGGCTGACAGCAATACAGAAGATTGGGAGATGCAAATCTCTTCCTACTTTGGGTTAGAAACCTAGAGGCTGGGTGAAGCTCCAGAAGAGAACAGCAATAGCACTGAGACTTATATACCGCTTCACAGTGCTTTCCAGCCTTCTTGAAGCGGTTTACAGAGTCAGCCTCTTGCCCCCAACAATCTTGGTCCTCATTTTACCCACCTCAGAAGGATAGAAGGCTGAGTGAACCTTGAGCGGGTCAAGATCGAACTGCTGGCAGTCGGCAGAATTAGCCTGCAATACTGCATTCTAGAAGGAAGGAAGGGATAGCACTTAAGACTTACATACCGCTTCATAGTGCTTTCCAGCCCTCTCTAAGCGGTTTACAGACTCAGCCTATTGCCCACAACAATCTGGGTCCTCATTTTACCCACCTCGGAAGGACGGAAGGCTAAGTCAACTTTGAACTGTTCAGGATTGAACTCTTGGCAGTGGGCAGTCAGCCTGCAATACTACATTCTAACAGGAAGGGAGGGAGGGAGGAGATAGAGAAAATGAAATTCAAGAGGGAGGAAGGAAGAAAAGGAAGGAAGGAAGGAAGGAAGGAAGGAAGGAAGGAAGGAAGGAAGGAAGGAAGGAAGGAAGGAAGGAAGGAAGGAAGGAAGGAAGGAGCACGTTGACTTATATACCGCTTCAAAGCCCTCTCTAAGCGGTTTACAGAGTCAGCCTCTTGCCCCCAACCATCTGAGTCCTCATTTTATCAACCTCAGAAAGATGGAAGGCTGAGTCAACCTTGAGCCTGGTGAGATTCGAACTGCCAAATTGCAGTCAGCCGGCAGTCAGCAGAAGCAGCCTGCAGCACTGCATTCGAAATGCGCCACCGCGGCTCAGAGAAGCTATAAGTTGGTCACACAGCCAGCCAGCTGTTTTAAGATTGGAGTTGGCATATTTATCCACCTACTAAGGTCCTTCCCAAGAAAGTAGGATGGGTAGATCTGGGAAGACGGTGTTAAAATATCATTGCAGGATGCAAGCTGTTCCAAGTGTACCAGTGTTAAGGGGAGATTCGAACTTACTGTCGCCTGGTGATTGGCCCCCAGTCACCCAGCCAGATTTGATGCCTTAAGGTGAGACTAGAACTCGACTAAAACTGGCATGGGCACGCTTGCCCACCGCTCGAGCGGCCGAGTTTCGAACAGGATGCGGCCCAGTAATGGGCTGAATCCCGGGGATTGCCCACCCACCCAAAGCTCCGTTTTCGCCGGCAGAGGCACCGCGGGCTGGTCCTTCGCCGTTTCCAGGTGCGGCCCTGCGGGCCAGATGTAAACACCCCGTGGGCCGGATCCGGCCCCCCGGGCCTTGAGTTTGACACGCCTGATCTACACCCAAGAGGCCTTTCACGATAGCCCAGTAGTAAAACATAAAATGGTTTTCCTTGCTCTGGAAGTGGTCATCATTGATTGATTTATTTAGGTGGGAGAATAGCAAGACCACAAGGAGATGCCGAAGGGCGCAGGGGACGTTCCCGGCTGCAGCACGGCACTCGTGCAAGGCTGCGGTTTCAACACACACAAAGCGCCTCGAGGACACGGGCGGCCTCAACAGAGGAACACGGCAGGCTTTGACACACACACGCACACATGCACGCGCACACACACACATACGCACGCACACAAAAATAGGGAGCCGGGTTTCCTTCGCCCCCACCCCTGCTGCTCCGTGCTCCGACTTCCGCAGGGGTCTCCGTTCCAGCCGCTGGCGAAAGCCTGCCCGGATGCCCAGCCATCTGATCCCAAAAATATCGGTCTTCCAAACGGGCGGGGTGGGTGGGATATGGAGGGTTTTTGTGGGAGGAATTCGGTGTTTTTGTTTCTCACAACTTGGTCCCCGTCGGGTCTCCGCCGCAGCTCTGGGGGAGGAGGAACGGGCGGCTTCAGTTTTTCAGGATGCTTTCGTAGGCTTGGAAAACGTGCTGGGTGACTTCCGGAGCGCGGCACTTCAAAGAGAGCTGCGAGGGAAGAAGAGGAAGATGAGGAGCAACGGATGGGAGTCCTTGGAGGAGGAGGCGACGGGTTAGTAAATCAAAAGCGGGGTCCAAATGCAGAGGGGGGGGGGCGGGGAGAGGCCCAGAAAAAGCTCAAAGATAAAAAGGTTCGGCCAAGTCGTTCAGAGCGGAGAGCAAAAAGCTAGCACAAGGGTGGCCAAACCGTGGCGCATGCGCCAAACGTGGCGTGTTGGATGATTGCAAGTGGCGCATTGCATCCTTGCGCCTACTTATTTTTTTTAAATAGGTGTCATAACTGAATCCATCTTAATATTTTCAACACCAAAGTGATCTCAGTTCAATTCGTACAGCCTTCGATAATGTTCAACGTCTCGGTGTCTGAAACTTAGAATGGAACTTGTGAGATGTTACTTTAGGCGGGTTTACAGACGTACGCATATTTTTATCGGTGTTGCCATTGCGCGTTCCTGCTCAAACGATCGCAAACGCCGCGCACTAGCAACACATCGTGTGTTTGAAGTCGCGTGCGAATGAGCGGCGAGCGTTCGACATGGTCAGTCAGTTCTGAGTGAGCCATCGTGGCGTGGAGTTTGAAGCAGTGTTTTATTCAGTGTACTAGCGTGGTTTTTGTATTGAGAGCGATTGAAAGACAGATTCGAGATTAAATATATATTACGTTTGTCAAAGAAGAGCGCCACTACTTTTTCTTGACGCGAACATAGAAGTAAGAAAGAAGGTAAAAAACGTGTTTGAGTTGTATGGTGCATCTGAACTTGTCTGTGAAAAAATTGGCGCATGTATGCTTAAGGTTGGCCACCACTGAGCTAGCAGCTGCTGTGAACAAACCGACTATTGTTTATCGATAGCAATAGCACTTATAGACCGCTTTATAGTGCTTTCCAACCCTCTCTAAGCGGTTTACAGTCAGCCTCTTGCCCCCAACAACCTGGGTCCTCATTTTACCAACATGGAAGGATGGAAGGCTGAGTCAACCTTGAGCCGGTCAGGATCGAACTGCCGCCGGTGGGCAGAGTCAGCCTGCAATCCTGCCTTCTAACCACTGCGCCATCACAGCTCTTAATAGCAATAGCACTTAAACTTTATATACCGCTTTACAGTGGACAGCCACCTGTCTGAAATGGTATAGGGCCGTGATGGCGAACCTATGGCACGGGTGCCACAAGTGGCACGCGGAGCCGTATCAGTGGGCACGCGAGCTCAGGTCCGGCGCGCGTGTGCGCACCGGCCGGCTGATTTTCGGGCCTTCTGGGCCCACTGGGAGTCAGGAAACAGGCTGTTTCCAGCCTCCAGAGGGGGTGGGGAAGGCCGTTTTCGCCCTCCCCAGGCTCCTAGAAGCCTGGAGAGAGCAAAAAATGGGCGTGCCATTGCATGCTGGGAGTGGGGGGGGTCATACGCGCATGCGCGGGGGTGCATGGAATTATGGGTGTGGGCACGCACACACGTGATCCCACGCATCCCCCCCTTTTTGGCACGCGAACCAAAAAAGGTTCGCCATCACTGGTATAGGGTCTCCTGCTTGAGCAGGGGGCTGGACTAGAAGACCTCTGAGGTCCCTTCCAGCTCTATTCTGATTTATTATTTACTTATTAGATTCTCTCACGAATTAGTCTCCATCGGGAAATTGGTCAAGTGAGTTTTCTCCCATTTTATGACTTTTCTCAACCATGTTGGTTAAGTGAATCACTACAGTTCATTAAATGAGTAACCCGATTGTTAAGTGAACCCGGCTTCCCACATCAACTTTGCTGCAACCCTCCCAAATATGAACCCCTTATCAAGCACCCGGACGTAAATCACGTGACTTCGGGGATGCTGCAACGGTCGCTAAGTGTGAAAAACGGGCCTAAGTCGCTTTTTTTCGGCGCCGTCGTCACTTCGGACGGTCACTAAATGGGACTGCTGTAAGTCGAGGACTATCTGTATGGACGCGCGGGAACATCAGATTCCGCCCGATTCCTGCTGCAATCGGCCTCTCTTAGTAAAAGGGCCTTTTCACTTCGACCAAATGGGAGTCGAGGGTTTCACTTTCCAAGGAGATCAGAATTGGGGCAGGCCTGACAGTAGCTTCTAAATTTCTGCCGTCTGCAATCGACCCACCTCCCGATGACAAAAAAAACCCCCCAAACCCCAGCTGTTTCCTAACTTGCATTGAGCAGAGGAAATGCATTTTTGCAGTCCAGGGGTGTTAAAAGCCAGGCTGCAACAGCACGAGTGGCTTTGGTGAGAAAAGAGCGGCTGGCTTGCTAAAAATGGGGGGGAAAAGAGAGAAGCAAAGGTATTGAGCTAACCTCTAGATCCTGTAAGTTGAGGGGGGGGCAGGCCCGAGGGAGGGGCCGATGGCCAGGCAGCAACGGAACAGAAGGAAACAACACAAAAAGAAAAGGAAAAAAAATGAGATTACATCGCCATCCCAAGGGAAAGGAAAGGCAGGTTCTCGATTTACAACAGTTCGTTTAGTGACGGCACTGGAAAGAGCGACTTGTGACCGTTTTTCACACTTACTGTCACGATGTGACTATTGTCAGTTTGTGCATCTCTATGTTTTCTACTGTTTCTTGTATTTATGGTCAAGCAGACATGTGATATGTTCTACTACGCATGCCTGCATTCCAGGAGTCCAACTCCCTTCCTTCTCTTCCTCCATTTCTGCCTAAGGTAGACGTGACTTTTTCATTAGCCGATAAGATGTAGTTTATTAAGGAATTCTTTTTATTACTTTTCTACTGAAATAAATATTTTGTTAATTAGATTTGAATCTCGGTTTTATTTTCTAATGAGAATGACTTCAAAAGGGAAGCAAAGATCCATCGACCTCCACGGGGGATTACCCTCCTTAACACTTACGACTGCTGATCCAAATTTGGCAAACCGACTTGTATTTCTGACGGTCGCAGTGTCCTGGGAGGGGGGTCACACGATCCCCTTTTGCGACACCCCCCACAAACGTCAGATTCAAGGAAGTCAGATTCGCTCGACGGCTGCGTGACTCACAAAACAACCACAGGGATTCCCTTAACCAACGTGGCAAGAAAGGTCGTGAACACGGCCCAAAATTCGCTTAACAAATGAATTTCGCTAGCGGCAGAAATTTCGGGCTCAGAGTCAAGGACTGGTTTTACGCCTTTACTAATCAGTCGACCGGCCACATCGGCAAAGTCATATGGTTGTTAAGTGAATCTGCAAAAGGCAATCACGTGACCGGGGGGGGAAACACACTGCGACCGTCATAAATATGAGTCAAGTTGTCAAGCTCCCAAATGTAAATGACCTGACCAGGGGATGCTACCATGGTCGTGTGAAAAATGGCCGCGAGTCGCTTCCTTCGGTGCCGTCGTAACTTCAAACTGTCACTAAGCAAACCGTTGTAAGCCCAAGACTGGCTGTATTTTTATATCTTGATCAATTCATAGAATTTCGGGATGAATCGATCGATTGAACGGATGAAAGAAATGTAGAGCAAAAAAGGTGGAAAGGATGCCCAAAATTGCTGGTCTCCCACCCAACTGGACCAGGAAAGGAAGCTATCATACCGTGAAGTTGAGACTCCCGGGCTGAATTCTCAGCTCAGCCAGGACGCAAATGCCGTTGGTGAGCTTGAGGGATTGGTATAACATGTCCTGTCCTTCCACATTCCTCTTGGCAATGGTGAAGATGTTGTTACCTTGCAGCTTGCTACTCGCGGCATCTGTCCAACCGGAAAGGAAGCAAAGCAAAGCAAATGTTTTTAATTTTTTAAAAAATATTTTAATTATGCATAGATACTTTGAAAACGGTGTGTTGTCTGGGTCCCGTTTCGTTTTACAGAGAAATGACAAATCGTCATCATATCCTTTTAATGATTCCATCATCTCTTGTGGGGATGGAGTCTGGGCAACTGAATGGAGCTAGCAGAGTGTTTTACTGGCCGGATGCCCTTCCCTGTCGCCAGTACGGAGTTTTGTTCAGCAGATATATTCTCATTGTGCCCGGAGAGAGAAATATCTGCCTCTACCTAGGATCGGTATAGGTAGAAGAACTTCTGGCATAGAAGAACTTCCAAATAAATAAAATAAATAGGATCGAACTCACAGCCTCTTGATTGTGAGGCGAGAGCTCCACCTCTTAGGCCACCGTACCACTCACAGAGAAATAACAAATGTTCTGATAATAATAATTTAATTTAATTTAATTTAAAAGTTCTTATAGGCCGCCCAATCCCGTAGGACTCAGGGCAGCATTATTAATAGTAATAATGGAAATCGTAATTATAATAATGATAACTATGCTAACTTATTCATCATCATAGTCATAATAGCTCATCTTCTACTTATACATATTAATAATCTTTCTTCTTCTAATTTCTACCTCTTATATCTAACCACTGGTAAAACATACCCCATGTTGAATAATATTCTGCATCTGGTTTATCTTTTATTTTTAATGTCAATCTATCCATCTCTGCACAGTCTAATATTTTCCGAATTATATTTTCATCGGGTGTGTGTGTGTCCATCCACATTTTTCCAGTATTGTGCAAATACAATTCTCGCTGCTGTCAACACATCAAGTATTAAAAATGAAGTCCCTCGGTTGTAACTTTCTGGTATTTTACCTAACAAAAATAATTTCTGGCTTTAGATCTATATGTTGCTTAATTATCTTTTCTAACCACGTATGTACTTTCATCCAGAATTTTTTTGCCTTCACTCATGTCCACCACATATGATAGTAAGTACCTGGAGTCTGATTAAATTTCCAACATTTGGCGGACATATTTTTAGAGCAAATTTTGAAAAACCAAAATGTGACTCCTGGCCTGGGGCCAAGACAGGCTCGAAAAACAGGCTTCCCGGACTTTAGATGTTCTCCAAAGTTGCTGGTTTAGAATAACAGAGTTGGAAGGGACCTTGGAGGTCTTCTAGTCCAACCCTCTGCTTAGGCAGGATACCCTACACCACTTCAGACAAATGGTTATCCAATCTTTTCTTTAAAACTTCCAGTGTTGGAGCATTCACAACTTCTGGAGGCAAGTTGTTCCACTGGTTAATTGTCCTAACTGTCAGGAAATTTCTCCTTAGTTCTAAGTTACTTCTCTCCTTGATTAGTTTCCACCCATTGCTTCTTGTCCTACCCTTGGGTGCTTTGGAGAATAGATTGACCGCTCTCTTCTTTGTGGTGTGTTTTAAGATGTGTTTTAAGAAAGCAGCAGAAACATTCAGATTGCTGGATCAGGGTGGGTCCCTCTCTACTAGCAACTAGGACAGGGGTCGACAACCTTAAACACTCAAAGAGCCACAAACGTCCTAACCGGAAGCCCCCCATTCAATCCTGGAGCCGACCGGAAGTCCGGTTCCCCCACCATAGAGTCTCCTCCTAGCGTGGCCTCCTTTTTCCTCTACCTCTCCTAACCGAAAGCCCTATCAATTGTGGAGCCGACTGGCGACAGGGAGCCGCAGCAGAGGGATGAAAGAGCCACATGTGGCTCCAGAGCTGCAGGTTGCTGACCCCTGAACTAGGAGAACGTTTCCAGATTCCAGCCTGTTTTTTTTTAAATTCAGAACAATTTGAGGATCTGGCTGGGACAGCCCGTTCTGTGCAATGGGCCGTTCAACGCTTATTCAAGACGGATGTTTTCAAAGAGCTGGAAAGGTTGGCTGTAGCCTTCTTCTCATCTCACCTGCGCTAAGCGGACAGTCTTTAATCTGGAACTGGGCTTCGTTCTCGTTGGGAATGTCCTTCCACGTGGCCAGAAATATCTGCCGTTCTAGCCCAAAAAAAGGAAGGAAGTCGAAAACAAGACTTTAGAAACTTGCAAATCACACTCGGCTGCTGCCTCATATGTATCGGTGCCCCTCTCCCAAAACAAAGCAAAAAAAAAGGAGGAGGATGATATACAGGTAGTTCTTGATTTATGACCGTTCGTTTAGCTAGTGTTCAAAGTGGCAAGGTCACAGGGGAAAAAATGAGTTACGACTGGTCCTCGCAATTATGACCATTGCAGTGTCCCTGTAGGAGATGACCAGGCTGTTCCCAAGGGAGGGAGGGGAAAAGCATGCCATCAGCCATGAGTCCTTGTGAGCCCACAAGAGATCTAAGTTCCTTGCCTTCTTTCGACTCTTGCCTCCCGCTAATTTCCCTTGGCTGTTAGTAGTTCAGATTCTTGTACAGATCTTAAGCTTACAATAAACCTTTATATCCGTTCGATCCGTCGGGATCTCCTGGCGCTTGAGAGTCAATTTACAACCATTCGTTTAGTGACTGTTCAAAGTTACAACAGCACTGAAAAAAGTGACCTAGGACCGTTTTTCACCCTTATGACCGTTGCAGCGTCCTCGTGGTCACATGATCAAAATTACGACACTTGGCAAACTGGCTTATGTTTATGACGGTTTGCAGCGTCCCGGGCTCTCGTGATCCCTATTTTGCGATCTTCTGACGAGCAAAGTTGAGGGGGGAAAAGCCGGATTCACTTAACGACCTTGTGACTAACTTAACAACTGCAGTGATTCACTTAACGAACGTGGCAAGGAAGGTCGTAAAATGGGGCAAAAACACACTTAACAGATTTCTCACTTCGCGGCATCAGTTTTGGGCTCAATTGTGGTCGTAAGTCGAGGACTACCTGTAATTTGGAGAGTTTTCCAACCGCCGAGCCTTCGACTTACCCATTTTCCCGTCTTCCACAAAGAGAATATATAGAGGATACAAGGTGCTGAAGTAGAAGACATCAATATTATTTTTCACAGCCACCTGAAAGCAAAAAGACAGAGGCCATTTCAAGCCAATCAAAAAATGTCAGAGTTGGACTGGCCCTAAGTCACCCAGCTGGCTTTCATGGCTAAGGTGGAACTAGAACTCACAGTCACCTGGTGACTGGCCCTAAGTCACCCAGCTGGCATACATGCCTAAGGTGGAACTAGAACTCACAGTCACCTGGTGACTGGCCCTAAGTCATCCAGTCGGCTTTCATGCCTAAGGTGGAACTAGAACTCACAGTCACCTGGTGACTGGGCCAAAGTCACCCAGCTGGCTTTCATGCCTAAAGTGGAACTAGAACTCACAGTCACCTGGTGACTGGCCCAAAGTCACCCAGTCGGCTTTCATGCCAAAGGTGGGACTAGAACTCACTGTCTCCTGGTGACTGGCCCAAAGTCACCCTGACAGCTTTCATGACCAAGGTGGGACTAGAGTCTCCTTGTGATTGGTCCAAAGTTACCTAGTCAGCTTTCATTCCTAACGGGGACTAGAACTCACCGTCTCCCAGTTTCTAGGGCAGTAGTTTAACCACTAAACCAAACTGGCTCCAGGTGTTTTTAGAGAGAGGCTGCTCCCTGTGAGGTACACCCACCTCATTCCCCCAAAGATGCCATTCCCAAAAATCTTGGGCCCTCACCCGGAGCCTGACTGAGCTGCAGCCCTCCCCTGCATCATTGCTGCCTGGCCTCTTAAAAGACCCCCCATTCCTCCTCTGATGCCCCTTCGGCTCACCTGTAGATTATTCAGGGGGTCCATCTTCATGACTGAGCCAACGGTGTTGAGGGGAAGAGAGATCTCCACGTTCTGGTTGGGGGCGAGAGGGGTGTGGATTTGCAGAGGGGCAGCAGGGGCCAAACCGAAGCTGGAGAGAAATGGCCAGAGAGACAGGCAAGCCATACATTGGTAGACAGAACAAAAAACAGCTCTATAATGAATTAGGCCCTTCCTTTATGGGGTCAAATTGCCTGGCACCGATCTCCTGCACTGTGGAACTTCCTGAAAATTTTTCCCAGTTGCCCCTGAAATTGCTCTCAATTGCACCCCAAAGCAGATGCTCCGATTGTCAATGGCAACTTGTCGAGACTCAACCAACAACGCTTCTATTCCTGGAAGCGTCTGTAGTTTTTCTCAACCTTGGAATTCTGGGAGCTGAAATCCGCTAGGTCTGCATTACACAGCAGGCTAAAATAGTTACCTCTTGGATTTGACACCACCAGGAATTCATAAAAACATAGGCGAGCCCAGGAAGTCAAACCCCATCCGTTTTCCAAATAATATGTTTTTTTTTGGGGGGGGGGGAAACCTACCCCCATTTTCAGAAAACTGCAGCGTTTTCTTAAAAATAAAACGATTAACAATAACATGAGCATCTAACAGGTGACGCTGAACCTTGAAACTTGAGGAGTTCATAGATCGGGTATTTGTGTTTTTAATACATTTCTATAAAATAAATAAAACATAAAAAATAAAATAAAAATAATAAAATAAAATAAAATAATAACTAATAAATAAATGAAATAAAAATAATAAAATAAAATAATAAAATAAAAATAATAAAATGAATAATAAAATAAAATAAAATAAAAATAATAAATAAATAAAATAAAATAAAAATAAATAAATAAATAAAAATAAAAGATAAAACATAAAATAAAAATAATAAAAATAATTAAAATAATATAATATAATAAAAATAATAAAATATAAAATAAAATAATAAATAATAATAATAAATAATAAATAAATAAATAAATAAATAAAATAAAAATAATAAAATTAATTAAAATAAAATAATAAAATAAAATAATAAAATAAAATAAAATAAAATGAAATAAATAAAATGAAATAAACTGAAAGCCACATTCAATTTGATGGGCAGTTTCTGGAGCCTCCTCCAACCTGGCTGGCTGGGGATTCTGGGGGTTGGAGTAGGCCACTCTGCCAGGTAAGCCTCTTCAGCCAACTTCTTAGAGGGTTTGGCATCATCGAGCCAACCGCTCAGGATAATGGCGATCATCATCATCAGAGGCTGCCAAACAGGTGGGGCGATGATGGTTTTTACCTGTTCCGGTTGAACTGGATGGCGAAATCCGACATGACCTGCAAGGCCTTGTTGGACAACGTGATGTCCATGGAGAGGGAACCAGCCCGGCGACTGAACGTTCCTGAGATCTCCAGGCCCTTGGCCTTTACCGCAGGGAGCCACACCTAAAACCAGAGAGGACCACGCAAGGTTTGGCCACCAAGGTCCTCCAGAGAGGTGTCCGCGCGAAGACTCAATCAACCAGGCCAAAGGTATCTAAAGGTTGAATCGTGGCAATTGCGCCAAACTCTTTGTTCATCTGAGACGACGCTCTTCCTAACGAATGAGGTTGCTTGGATGAGCAACGAAATGTCTCGGGTGAATAAACGTTTGGTCCAGTTGCCATGATTCAACCTTTTTTAGGCACAGAGATGGTTTCTGCCAAGTAACTGAAAGTGGAAAGCAAAGCACCTGAGATGTTGAAGTGCTGTTGTGGCCTGCCAGATGCCAGCAGAGCTGGCGGCAGGCTCGGACGATGAGGAGATTGGGGAGGAACTTGGGCCAGTTCTGGAGTCTGGGGAAGGCTCTGATGGATGCTCTGCGTCGGATGCAGAGATAGAGCCAGGGCCGTCCGACATTTCCCAGCCACCGGAGAGGCAGCTGCCTTCGGAGGCTGAGATGAGTGAGGAGGAAGAACAGCTGGGGCCTGTGCCAGACGCACGTAAGCGCAGAGCTGTTAGGAGAGGAGAACAATGGAGGACAAGGAGCTGACTTGGGAAGCAAAGCACACGTGGATGCTGAATGGCCCCTCCCTGGCTGGGGAATAAATAGAAGGAAAGGGGAGTGGTGGTCGTAGGAGACAACAGTTCGTATTTCTGGAGATTTTGCTCATCGTGTTCCGTGCATCAAAGACTGCTTGCCAGAACTTCATTTGCAGCCTTTCGGCTGGGATATCGCAAGGAACTGATAAGGTCTGTTACTGCCGTTAACCCCTTGCAGGACTCTTGCCTGGGCTTTTCTTCGGTGGGTGAATGCCATTAATTCACAAGAGATAAACAAAGAGAGGTTTTTTGTGACAAGGAGTCTGTTTCTTGTTTCTGCTAAGGCTGGGTCAGAACAAGTGCAGAGCACAATCCATCAAGCAGGAGCCACGTTGACTTTCGTGAGCAAGAATTTGGGTCTACAGCCCAGGATCTTGAGATCTTGAGATGGGAACACACCGTCCTTCTCCTCTTAGCAACCTCATTTCTCAAGGACAGCACACATTCTCACACCCAAGAGAAGGACTCGTCTTTATGGGATTTTGAACAAGCGCCTGGCCTGTTGCTGCCGAGAACTTCCCTCTTATGGCTGGGGAGGGATGAGGAGGGAAGCCCCAGCAACCTTGGACCACGGCGAGATCCGGCCAAGAGAAACTCGACTGCCCTCGTAAGCCTTCGGCCAGCGAGGGCTTCCAAGGGGTGCCGCCATCTTTGGCTTCAGGGGATCCTACAAGAGGAAACCGCTACTCACGGTTTTGGGAGCGACGTGGGACCCCGACAGGTTGCTCACACCTCCGGCCAGGTCGAAGAGGTCTCCCAGGCCCCCTCCGAGGGGTCCTCCCAGGTTTGAGGGCATGACGGTACTGGGAGCTGCAAAACTGGGGCCTCCCATCTGCAGGAGAACGAAAGGGAAGGAGTTATTGGAAGTTCGCAATGTTCATTGGAAAAGGGGGGGGGGGAAACGCTGTTGCAAAAAGCTGGGAAGAGGAAACCCCCCCCCCAAATCAGGGAACCCAGGAGATCCCTTGCATGGGATTCCCGGGAATGGAGCCTTTTGTCCCTCAAACTGAGAGGGAGTCCGGGACCGTCCAATGACCAACTTGGATTAGCAGATCCATCCCATATCGAATAAGGAACCCTGGTTGTTGGGGCACCTCAATCACATGCCCGCCCACGCCCCCTACTTTGCCCAAAGGGGAGAGGGTGAGGGGGTGGCAGGCTCATGGACACGCAAGGCCCGTTTTTGAAAACGAGAAAGGAGAGTTGAAACATACCCCTTCGGGTTCTTCCCCCATCTTGACAGAGAAGCAGGAGAGCAGGAGGTGAAGAGAAGAACAGCAGCAGGAGAGAGAGAGAGAGAAGAGAGAGAGAGAGAAAGAAAAAAAGAAAGAAAGAAAGGAGGGCAGGAAGGAAAGAAAGAAAGAGAGAAAGAGAGAGAGGAAAGGGAGGGAGGGAGGGAGGGAGGGAGGGAGAGGAAGAAAGAAAGAAAAAGAAAGAAAGAGAAAGAAAGGAGGGCAGGAAGGAAAGAAAGAGAGAAAGAGAGAGAGGAAAGGAAGGGAGGGAGGGAGGGAGGGAGGGAGAGAAAGAAAGAAAGGAAGGAAGGAAGGAAGGAAGGAAGGAAGGAAGGAAGGAAGGAAGGAAAGAAAGAGAGAGAGAGAGGAAAGGATGGGAGGGAGGGAAGAAGAGAGGAAGGAAGGAAGATAGAAGGAAGAAAGAAAGAAAAAAGAAAGAAAGAAAGAAGGGAGGGAGGGAGGGAGGAAGGAAGGAAAGAAAGAAAGAGAAAGAAAGAAAGAAAGAAAGAAAGAAAGAAAGAAAGAAAGAAAGAAAGAAAGAAAGAAAGAAAGAAAGAAAGAAGGAAAGAAAGAAAGAAAAAGAAAGAGGGCAGGATGGGGAGAAGGGAGACAAGAAGGGAGGGGTGAAAAGTTAGTTTGCTCAGCAACACAACACAGAAAAGCTAGCCCACATGCTACAGAGGAGCCTCGTGTGTGTGTGTGTGTGTGTGTGTGTGTGTGTGTGTGTGTGCGCACACGCGCGCCAACAAAGCTAGCTTTCACTAGACCTTAATCAAGAAGAATCTAAAAATAAGAACAGAACGGAATGGGACACGACGGGATGGAACAGAACAGAACAGAACAGAACAGAACCTATGGAATGGAATGGGATGGGATGGGAGATAGAAAGCCAATTTGGTCTAGCCTAGTGGATAAGGCACCAGGGTAGAAAGCAGAAGGCCATGAGTTCAAGTCCCGCCTTGGCCATGAAGGGAGCTGGGTAACTTTGGGCCACTCACGTTCTCTCAGCCCAAACCATCTCACACGGTTGTTGTTATGGGAAAAATAGGAGGAAGGAAGGAAGGAATATTAGGGATTTTTGCTGCCTTGAGTTATTTGTAAATAATAATAATAAAGGCGGGATGCAAATAAATAAAATATATGAAAAATAAATAGAAGAGAGTAGAAAATATGGAATGGAATATATGGAATTGAGTGGAATAGACTATATGGAACGGAACGGAACAGAATAGAATGCAGAATAGAATATAGAAAATGAATAGAATAGAATAGAATAGAATAGAATAGAATAGAATAGAATAGAATAGAATAGAATAGAATAGAATAGAATAGAATGGGATGGGATGGGATGGGATGGGATGGAACTTATGGAACGGAATAGAATCCTATGAGCTTTCAGAGAAATTTACAGAATTTTTCTCTCTTTCCAAAAGCTTTCTATGCAAGAAAAAAAAATACTCAACTGCATTATTATTATTTTTACTGCAATGACATTGTTACTTGCAGGGACTTCTCTTACAAATTCAGAGAAATGTGCAACCTCTGGATCTTTTTTTCCCTTCCTTTAAAAAACATTTTTTTTTTTTGCAAAAGCTTCTCCGGATTTGGAGGCCACCAACCCGGGCCTCCAAATCCGGGAGATTTGGAGAACTTACCAGACTATCCAAGCCACCGCCAAGGAGGTCCACGGCTCCCATCTGCACCGACGATGTAGCAATCGGGGGGCTGCTGACCGGGGGTCCGAGGTCAAGGTTCAACAGATCCCCCAACAGATCCCCCTGGGTCGGGATGACGGCCGGTTGCTCCGAAGGCGGCACTCCTGCGGACACCGCATCTGGACTCTCGGTACTTTCGCTGCTAACGGCAGGGAGACAGTGGGTTTTCAACGGGAACAGCCTTAGGAGTGCGTTTTTGTTGTTGTTGTTGTAGACACACATACACACAATGTGCCAAAAAAAACCCAACAGAGCAGGCTGCACGAGGGACAAGCTCTCCGTTCAAATGCTACCTCTATCACAAAGCGTGTAGGATCACTCTGAACCGATCTCTCTGGTGAGATTGACACCCTAGGCCAGTATTTCTCAACTTGGCAACTTTTAAGATGGGAGGACTTCAACTCCCAGAATTCCCTGCTTGAATTGACATCCTAGGCCAGAGGTCAGCAACCCGCGGCTCTGGAGCCGCATGTGGCTCTTTCAACCCTCTGCTGCAGCTCCCTGTCACTCAAAATATGTGTCACAACTGCCAATGTGCGACACCTGCCAGCACACAATTTATTGAGCTTTTCGACCCCCGGTAGGCCAACCATGGATAAATCCAAGCAAAGAAAAGTTTCAGAAGAAAACAGAATCTTTAATTCAACTATATGTGCTAGTTTTGTGGCCGCTCAGGAAATAGTCAGGCACGGGAAGAGTTTTGTGGCTCCCGGTGTTTTCTTTTCTGTGGGAAACGAGTCCAAGTGGCTCTCTAAGTGTTTAAGGTTGCCGACCCCTGCCCTAGGCCAATGTTTCTCAACTTGACAACTTTTAAGATGGGTGGACATCCATCCAAGCTGGCTGGGGAATTCTGGGAGTTGATCATAAAGTTCAGAAACATTGCCCTAGCCTAAATCTTAACCGTTGTCTTTATTTAACAAGCCACGTTCATCCAAATACATCACAAAATTTGATTGTGAATAGGCTATTCTTTGTGTGACTCTATAGAGTTGTTACCTTGCACAAAGCCTCTTGGGTTCCCCCAACACATTAGCCTCTTTGGGCAAACTCGCAATGGTTGTGTTCACACAACAGCTGTGCCAAAATACAGGAAGCCTGCACAGGATGATTTACAATAGTTAGACACCCAAGGTGGCTTTGGGCCAGACCTTCTCTCTCAACCCAACAGGTAGAGAGTGATGTATTGGTGAAGGTGTTAGTGGGAAGACCCAGCTTCTAGTCCCTCTTCAGGTATGGAAGCTCCATGAAGACAGTTCTTCACTTTCAACTCAAGAGCCACCATGGTGGAATAGTTCAGGTATTGGGAGGTTCAAGTCTCTCTCCATCTTAAATACACCTAAGGACTTTGGGCCAAGTCCTTCTCTCTCAACCCAACAGATAGAGAGCATGATGAATTGGTGAAGGTGTTGGACCAAGAGTGGGGAAGAACCAGGTTCTGGTCCTACCTCAGCCACATGGAAGCTCCGTGAGATATCTGAGGACAGTCCTTCTCAATCCAACAGCTAATGTGGCCCAGTGGTAAAGATGCTGGACTAGGAATGGGAAGTCTCAGGTTCTAGCCCCTCTTCACCATGGAAGAGGTCGAAGATCAGTTCCTCTCTCTCAGCCCAAGCACCACCATGGTGGAGTGGTTCAGTTGTTGGGCTGGGAATGGGGAGATCCAGATTCTAGTCCCTCTCAATCTTAAAGTCACCCAAGATGACTTTGAACCAGACCTTCTCTCTCAACCCAACAGGTAGAGAATGATGAATCGGTGAAGGTGTTGGGCCAAGAGTGGGGAGAACCAGGTTCGGATCCTACCTCAGCCATGGAAGCTCCATGAGATATCGGAGGACCTAGTAGTAAAGGTGCTGGACTAGGAATGGGTTCTAGGTAGAGAATGATGAATTGGTGAAGTTGTTGGATCAAGAGTGGGAAGAACCAAGTTCCAGTAGGGACTTAAGGACAGTCCTCCTCTCAACCCAAGAGCCACCATGAAGGAGTCCTTAAAAGTTCTCAACTGGGAGCAGGAGAAGCTTCTTAGGAGCCTTCGGGCCAGCTGCTGTGTCTCAGCTCGGCCCACCTCACAGGGTTTGCTGCTGTCATGAAAAACGGGGCGCGTGTCGAGCGATGCTGTACTTAGGGGAAAGCATCGCTCGCCACACTATTTCTTAGAAGGCTGCTGACTATGGGAATCTGGGAGGGGGGATTGCATGAAGGAGTGATTGTAGACATAACACATTCTTACTAGATCTCCAAGGTCATCCTTTGTCCAGCACCTGCCCAGAAACTGGGAGGAGGAACGGCCACGCAGGCAGAAGACGAGTGGGCAACGTGACCTAGTTGGGGGTGTGGGACAAGGGTGCTAACTTCCTACTGGGTGGGAAACGGGAAAAATCTGATTCGGGTTTCCCTTGGACGTGCCAACATGGCTTCAGCAATAAATTGGAACTTTGAGGAATACTTTGCCTTGGACTCTGATTTACGTTTGAATGCTATTTGGAACCCTGACATTGCGTTTGAATGCGAGTCACGTAAGCAATGAATCAGCGGGGATTTCGGGAGTCCGACTTACGAGCCTGTCCGGGGTGGGAGGCTTTTGTGGAGGACGCCTCTGCTCCCCTCCACGAACGCACTGGGGGGCTTGTGGTAGACCGAGGCCAGCGTGCCGATGTAGCAGATCAACTCGTCCAACAGGGTGGGCTCGATCAGGTCTGTCTCCTCGGAAATGAGGGGTTTTTCGGCTAAGACCACCTCCTTGGCTGCCACGGGATCCGTGGAGAGCAGGCGCCAGTAGATGTAGCCCCGGTCCCTCAAGTCGGGGTTATCCGAATCCTACCAGGTTGGGGAGGGGGAAAGTGGGGGAGGGAAATGATTTATTTAGCCCTCGACTTACAGCCGTTCATTTAGTGACCATTCAAAGTTACAACGGCACTGAAAAAAAAGGGACTTAGAGCCCAGGGTCACCTGATTTACAACAGTGTCATTTAGTGACCGTTCAAACGGAGTGGTGCGGTGGCCCAGAGGTGGAGCTCTCGCCTCACAGTCAGGAGGCTGTGATTTCGATCCTAGGTAGAGGCAGATATTTCTCTCTCTGGGCACAATGAGAATATATATCTGCTGAACAAACTCCGTACTGGCGACAGGGAAGGGCATCCGGCCAGTAAACACTCAGCTCCATTCGGTTGCCCAAGACTCCACCCCGCAAGGGATTACGGGGTCGTTAGATGATTTAGTGAGTGTTCGAACTTACAACTGCCCTGAAAAAAGTGATTTAGCACCGTTTTTATGTCCATTTTTCACACTTATGACAGCATCCTCAGGGTCACCTGATTTACAACCGTTCATTTAGCGACGGTTGGAAGTTATGACAGCCCTGGAAAAGGGCTTTGGAGAGGTTTTTCGGTGGCCGGAAGGGGACCCTCAGAGTGGGGGAGCGGCAAAGAGCTTTACCTGCGTGGCCAGGCTCAACACCTGCTGAACTAGCTCTTGCGTCTCGGTGGGCTTCTTCAGAAAGAGCTTCACGATGGCCGTCAGCAACTGAAGCTGGACCTGAACGGGGCAAGAAACAGATCCGAGGTTAAAGGAAGGCAGTTGGTTTGCTCCTTGCTAAAGGCTCAGATGAGGAGGAGGTATTCCAAGGGGGGCGGGTTGACCCCAAGCAGGAGACAAAGAGGGAAGACCTTGTCCCATCAGTGTACAACTGATCTTCTCACTGCAGAAGTCCTTAAATCGGCAGTTCCCAAGGTTTCCTATCTATCTATCTATCTATCTATCTATCTATCTATCTATCTATCTATCTATCTATCTATCTATCTATCTATCTATCTATCTATCTATCTATCTATCTATCTAATCGTCCGTCCAGCCATCCATCAACAATCAGTCCATCACCTATCTGCTATCTATCAATATGTCTGTCTCTGTCTGTCTATCATCTATGCTATGCATCCATCCATCATCTATTAGTCTGTCTATCATCCATCTATGCCTCCCACCCTCCATCCATCAATCCATCATCTATTAGTCTCTCTCTCTCTCTCTCTCATCTATTTTCCTGTATCTATCTCTCTATCTATGCCATCCATCCATCCATCATTTATTATTAGAGTTGGAAGGGACCTTGTAGGTCATCTAGTCCAACCCACTGCTCAAGCAGGAGTTCCTACACCATTTGAGACAGATGGCAGTCCAGTCTCTCCTTGAAGGTCGCAAGTGTTGGGGCTCTCACAACCTCCGCTGGCAAGCTGTTCCACTGGTCATCTATTAGTCTGTCTGTCTATCATCTATCTATGCCTCCCATCCTCCATCCATCCATCATCTATTAGTCTCTCTCTCTCTCTCTCTCTCTCTCTATTTTCATCTATCTATCATCTATCTATCTATCTATCTATCTATCTATCTATCTATCTATCTATCTATCTATCTATATCTATCTATCTATCTATCCATCCATCCATCTTCTATCTATATGTCTGTCTGTCTGTGTCTATCTATCTATCATCTATCTATCTATCTATCTATCTATCTATCTATCTATCTATCTATCTATCTATCTATCTATCTATCTATCTATCTATCTCTATCATCTATCTATCTATCTATCTCTATCATCTATCTATCTATCTATCTATCTATCTATCTATCTATCTATCTATCTATCTATCTATCTATCTATCTATCTATCTATCTATCTATCTATCATCTATCTATCTCTATCATCTATCTATCTATCTATCTCTATCATCTATCTATCTATCTATCTATCTATCTATCTATCTATCTATCTATCTATCTATCTATCTATCATCTATCTATCTATTTATTTATCTATCTATCTATCTATGCCATCCATTCATCCATCCATCCACCTATCTACCTATTATCTTTTTCTGTCTGCCTGCCTATCAATCTGTTTATTTATACACTAAAAGGATGTTCGTACGTCGAGCACCACCCGTACACCAGCTAGTCTGAGGCACCCCCTACCCCCCCCCCAATCCCAGTCCCCAGCCCTAACCCGCCGAGGCCCAGCACCTGGGTGCTTTCATCATGGAAGCCCTCCAGGAAGCTCTCCAGCAGCTCATCCGCGTTGTCGATGCGTTCCGCGTATTCTCCCACGATCCAGATCATGGCGGCCCTGGCTTCCGGTTCGTCGAGGGAGTCCAGGTTCTCGCACAAGGTAGCGATCACACTTTCGTACCTGCGAAGAGGGGAAGAACCATAGTAATCTCTCCGGCCCCAACAGAGATCCTGAGAGCGGCGAAGATCAGACTGGTCAAGGAGCAGGAGACCTGGAGGCAATCTGCTAAAGCAGGCTGTCAATCAAAACAGCTGCCAGTTCAAAGTCTAGGGAGATTCTCAACCCTCCGGGTCGTGGTTGTCCCAAAGGTATTTTTTTTCCAGGAGGCAACTGGACTTCCTTGTTTTTTTTTAAGACGTTTCACTTCTCATCCAAGAAGCTTCTTCAGCTCTGACCGGATGGTGGGGAAGAGAAGGATTTATACTCCTTTGAGACAGCTGGTCATTTGCATCCTTTTAGAGGGTCGTTGAGGCCACTTGGAGGTTTGTCTGTGTCCTCAGGGTCAAAAAAGCCATTGGGGTCAAAATTGAACATCCCTCTTTCAACAGAGGGGGAGGGATATGAAATCGTCTATCTCCGGTCTACAACACAGTCCTTTCAGCAGTTCCAAGGCAGCTCCACACCCATTTGCACCACTCAGGTGACCCTGAGGGCACAGAAAAACCTCCAAGTGGCCTCAAGGACCCTCTAAAACAGTGTTTCCCAACCTTGGCAACTTGAAGATATCTGGACTTCAACTCCCAGAATTCCCCAGCCAGCGAATGCTGGCTGGGGAATTCTGGGAGTTGAAGTCCAGACATCTTCAAGTTGCCAAGGTTGGGAAACACTGCTCTAAAAGGATGCAAATGACCAGCTGTCTGCAAGGAGTATAAATCCTTCCATTCCCCACCATCCAGTCAGAGCTGAAGAAGCTTCTTGGGTGAGAAGCAAAACGTCTTCAAAGGAAAAAACAAGGAAGTCCAGTGGCCTCTTGAAAAAAGCACCTTTAGGACCTGCCAATTCACAGATTCACAGGAAGGCAATTAAAAAGGAAAATAAAGGCGCCTGTGTCTTAATGCATTTGGGGAGGGGAAAAGAGGAATATATTGGGAACAGATGGAAAGCAATTCAGTTGTTGTAACTCTTGTAACTGAATGCAGGTAATCCTTGACTTATAACCATAATGGAGCCCAGAATTACCATGGATGGTCATAAGTCGGGGCAGGCACTTGACTGATCTGATTTGACAATAGTTTTGCACCAGTTGTTAAGTGAACGCAGAGGTTTTTAAGCAAACTCATTGTTCTGCAATGGCCGTTGTTTGCTGGAAATAGCAATCGCACTTAGACTTATATGCCACTTCACAGTGCTTTCCAGCCCTCTCTAAGCGGTTTACAGTGTCAGCCTCTTGCGCCCAACAATCTGGGTCCTCATTTTACCGACCTCGGAAGAAGGGAAGGCTGAGTCAACCTTGAGTCAGGAAAAAGGAAGGAAAGAAGGAAGGAAGGAAGGAAGGAAGAAAAGAAGGAAAAATAGGAAGGAAGGAAAGAAGGAAGGAAGGAAAAATAGGAAGGAAGGAAGAAAGGAGAGAAGGAAGGAAAAATAGGAAGGAAGGAAGGAAGGAAGGACAGTAGCAATAGCAATTAGACTTATATACCGCTTCACAGTGCTTTACAGCCCTTTCTAAGCGGTTTAGAGTCAGCCTCTTGACCCCAACAACCTGGGTCCTCATTTTACCGACCTCGGAAGGACAGGAGGCTGAGTCAACCTTGGGCCTGGTGAGATTCGAACTGCCAAATTGCAGGCAGCCGGCAGTCAGCAGAATTAGCCTCCAGTCCTGCACTCTAACCACTCATCCCCCCTATAAGTTGCAGTACATTTTTCTACAAATCGTCTGCTCCTATTTGCGAGTTTCCTGATGCCTGGGGAACTCTGAACACTTGAAATTCCTTTCAGACGGATTCTGGCCTGCTCCATCCTCTGGCTCCAGCTTGGCCAGACCGGGTTTATCGGTTCTGGGATGCAGAACACGAAGAGCCTCCAGGGCCCCTTAGCAAATTCACAATTCCTCAAGCCAAGAGAGGAAAAAAAATGTTCCTACTTGTTTGGGTATTTGCGGAAAATGTCCTTGATGACCACAATCGCTTCCTGCACCACATAGTTGACCTTGGTCTGGATGAGATCCAGCAACGTGCTCACACAGCGCTCGGCGGATTGCTGAAAGCGGGGAAAAAGAGGAAAGAAAGAAAAAAAAAAGAAAGAAAACCAAACCAGCTTGGGTCAGTCAAGAAGTTGGCGGAAGCTTCAATCGTTAACAGGGAGAATTTTGCTGGGGATGTGGGGGTTTTGCGGTGGTGGGGGGCGTCGGGAGTCAATACTATTGTGACAGGGTTCATTTCTGTTAACACTTCCCAGAGTCACAGCTGTGAGATGGTTGGGTCTATAACTAGGAGGGAGGGAGGGAAGTTGGGGAGGAAAAGGAGGGAGGGAAGAAAGGAGGGGGAGAGAGAGAGAGATGGGGTGGGAGGCAGAGAAGAGGAAAGAAAGAGGGAGGAGAAGGAGAAGTTGACCTGGGCAGAGAAGGAAGGAAGGAAGGAAGGAAGGAAGGAAGGAAGGAAGGAAGGAAGGAAGGAAGGAAGGAAGGAAGGAAGGAAGGAAGGAAAGGAGAGAGAGAGAGAGAGAGAGAGGGGAAGTGCAAGGGAAGGGGAAGAAGGAGAAAGAGGAGAAGGGGAAGGAGAAGGAGGAGAAAGAGGAGGAGGAGGAGGGGAAGAGCATGGGAAGGAGAAGAAGGAGAAAGGGAAGAGAAAGAGGAGGAGGAGGAGATGGGGAAGAGCAGGGGAAGGGGAAGAAGGAGGAGGAGAAGGGGAAGGAGAAGGAGGAGGAGGGGAAGAGCAGGGGAAAGGGAAGGGGAAAGGAAAGAACCTGGATTCAGGAAGCCAAAGATTTTTTAAAGAAACGGAGTAGCATCCTTCTCTTTATAATTCCTATAACTCATTTATAACTCCTTCTCTTCTAGCACTGATGACGTTACCTAGTTTGGGTCATGAAACGTCTGCAAGAAAACAAGCAAGCTCAGAGGGCACCAACAACCAACAATCCTCCTCCTCCTCCTCCACTTTCCTCCTCCTCCTCTCCCCAAAGCCCACTCCCTTCTAGCACTGATGATGTTACCTAGTTTGGGTCATGAAACATCTGCAAGAAAACAACCGAGCTCGGAGGGCACACACACACACAAAAAAGACCCCTCAATTATGATTCATTAATTCAGAGGCATGTCCTTTCTCGCCAAGGTCTCACCTCAACCTTAATGGCGCATCGGCCGATGGCCCGGACAGCTTTCCTCACAAAATCCACATCCACTTCGGTTGCGTATTCCTTTAACTCGGCGAGCACCTGTGAAGGAACAGGAAGGGGAATGAGACCGGACATGTTAGCGCAAATGCAGCCACTTCTCTCTCCAAGAGGGAATGTGGGAAGCAAAAAAAACCCCCACATTCTTTTGGAAACAGGAGGAGGTACGAGCATGTGGGGCGAGTTCCAGATTTGCAAAATAAATCCAATAAAACAAAGATTCAGAGAAATGCTGAGCTCTTCCCTGGCACGAGCCAACAACAAAACATTGCAAACTTTCATTGCAAATCTGATTTCTTCTGTCTTAATAAGAAAGGATATTTTTTTCTGATGGGATAGATAAAAAGTAAATAAGCCCTTGATTTACCACTACAATGGAGCCCCAAAATTTCTGCTGCTAAACGAGACAGCTGCTAAATGAGTTTTGACCCCATTTTTACGACCTCTCTTGCCACTCTTTTAAAAAGTGAAGCGTTGCGCTTATTAAGTTAGCCACACGGTCGCTAAGTGAATCCGGCTTCTTTGTGGACTTTGCGTGTCAGGTTGCAAAAGGGGATCACGTGACCCCGGGACACTGCAACCGTCATAAATATGAGTCAGTTGGCAATTTTGACCATGGGGAATGCTACAACTGACGTAAGTTTAAAAAAACAACACAGTCGTAAGTCACTTTTTCAGGGCTGTTGTATCTTTGAAAGGGTCACTAAATGGACGGTTGTGAGCCGGGGACTGCCTCTATGCAAGGCCCAGTGTGTTAGTGGGGTATTTCACCAAAGGCCTACAAATTCGGGGTTCCTTTCTCAAAACTCTGGACGATCTCAAACATCTGGCTGGATCCTTGATGGGTCTGAAGAGCTGCAAGGCAGGCAGGCAGGCGGAAGTTTCACTTCAAGAACTCTACCTGTGCGATGTTGGCCTGGGAGGCCAGGCGGATCATAATGTCCAGCTTCTCCAACTTGACGTAGATTGGGTCGTTGTACTTCACAAAGAAAACTTTCATCTCGTGCTTGAGAATTTCAGGCCTGGAGAAGAGAAAAGAAATAAGGAAATGTGACAGCCATGTTTTTCTATCCAGGTAAGTCAGAGGTCCCCAAACTTGGCAACTTTAAGACTTGAAGTCCACAAGTCTTAAAGTTGCCAAGTTTGGGGACCCCTGAGGTAAATTGAAGTTGCCAAGTTTGGGGACCCCTGAGGTAAATTGAAGTTGCCAAGTTTGGGGACCTGTGAGGTAAATTGAAGTTGCCAAGTTTGGGGACCCCTGAGGTAAATTAAAGTTGCCAGGTTTGGGGACCCCTGAGGTAAATTAAAGTTGCCAAGTTTGGGGACCCGTGAGGTAAATTGAAGTTGCCAAGTTTGGAGACCCCTGAGGTAAATTGAAGTTGCCAAGTTTGGGGACCCCTGAGGTAAATTGAAGTTGCCAAGTTTGGGGACCCGTGAGGTAAATTGAAGTTGCCAAGTTTGGGGACCCCTGAGGTAAATTAAAGTTGCCAGGTTTGGGGACCCCTGAGGTAAATTAAAGTTGCCAAGTTTGGGGACCCGTGAGGTAAATTGAAGTTGCCAAGTTTGGAGACCCCTGAGGTAAATTGAAGTTGCCAAGTTTGGGGACCCGTGAGGTAAATTGAAGTTGCCAAGTTTGGGGACCCCTGAGGTAAATTTGAATACAGGTAGTCCTCAACTTACAACAGTTCATTTAGCGACCATTACAACGGCAAAAATGTGACCTAGGACCGTTTTTCACGCTGACGACCATCGCCGGGTCTACGTGTATTCAAATGTCCAGCAGAAAAACCTCCATGGCTTTACCAGGCCCTAAAAAACGACTGCAGGTCAACCAACTTCACGCTGGGGCCGGATAACCGGAATCTACTAACTCAGTTGGATCACCAATCTCGGGGTATGAATCCAGCTAGCCTAGTGCTGGGAATGCTCGGCCCTTTTCCACCCCTCACCAGGTGTGCAAGAGAAACTCACCTTTTTTGCACAATCAAGTTGATGTTCCGGAGGGCCACGTATTGCAGTTCCGGTTCGGCGGAGAGCAGAGTGACCAGAGGGGGGGCCAGCTTCTTCAGCAAAGTCCCGTAATAATCTAGATCCTTTGAAAGCATCTCCGTGAACTTCATCAACACCTTCACGGCGGAAAGGACCACGGCAGAGTTGGCGTGCGACAGCCGGGGGGTCACTCGCTCGCAGATGCTGAAAAAGGAAGGGTTGGGGGTCTCTTGTGCCTCAGAGTACGAACCTCAGTTCTGGCTTGGCTTTGCTGTAATCCACTTGACCTTTACCGTGTTTTTCCGAAAATAAGCCCTCCCCTGAAAATAAGCCCTCCTCCAAAAATAAACCCTTCCCCCCCAAAATAAACCCTTCCCCGAAAATAAGCCCTCCTCCGAAAATAAACCCTTCCCCCCAAAAATAAGCCCTTCCCCCGAAAACAAGCCCTCCTCCGAAAATAAACCCTTCCCCCCAAAATAAGCCCTTCCCCCGAAAATAAACCCTTCCCCGAAAATAAGCCCTCCTCCAAAAATAAGCCCTCCTCCAAAAATAAGCCCTCCCTGAAAATATTTAAGCACATGCGCAGCCGGTCCCCGCCATTTATCTACCTATATCTATGTTTTCTATTCCTATCTCTATTATATCTATATCGATCAATCTTCCTTTCTTTCTATCCATCATCCATCTATCATCTATGTGTTTCCCCGAAAATAAGACCCCGTCTTATATTTTTTTGAACCCTGAAATAAGCGCTTGGCCTTATTGCCATGCACTCAAAAGTCTGATTGGGCTTATTATCAGGGGAGGTCTTATTTTGGGGGAAACAGGGTATCTATCTATCATCTCTCTCTCTCTCTCTCTCTCTCTCTCTCTCTCTCTCTCTCTCTCTCTCTCTCTCTCTCTCTCTCTCTATATATATATATATATATATATATATATATATGTTTCTTTCTATTTCTATCTCTATTATATCTATATCTATCGATCTTTCTTTCTATCATCCATCATCTACCGTGTTTCCCCGAAAATAAGACCCCGTCTTATATTTTTTCGAACCCTGAAATAAGCGCTTGGCCTTACTGCCATGCACTCAAAAGTCTGATTGGGCTCTCCTATCAGGGGATGTCTTATTTTTGGGGAAACAGGGTATCTATCTATCTATCTATCTATCTATCTATCTATCTATCTATCTATCTATCTATCTATCTATCTATCTATCTATTTCTTTCTATTTCTATCTCTATTATATCTATATCTATCGATCTTTCTTTCTATCATCCATCTATCATCTACCATGTTTCCCTGAAAATAAGACCCTGTCTTATATTTTTTTGAACCCTGAAATAAGCGCTTGGCCTTATTGCCATGCACTCAAAAGCCCGATTGGGCTTATTATCAGGGGAGGTCTTATTTTGGGGGAAACAGTGCACTCGAGCAAGCGAGCCAAGCGGCAGCTCCATTACCTCTGAGCTTCACGATCATCTTTGGGCATATAGTTAGCCAGGCAGTCTAAAATGAAGATCTGCCCCCATTCGGTGCATTCGTTCAGAGCGGTCAGCAGCTTGTTGATGGACTGCGGGTTCAAGTCGAGCAGGTTGCTGCTGGGGTGGGACTCGGCTATCTCCGAAAGGGCGGCAACCGCATTCGCAACCACCTAAATGAAGGAGAACAGCCTTGAACACGGAACCTCATTCTTGCAAACAACACTCCCTGGCGTGGCTGGCCTTCACGCGGTCTGCTCAAAAGACCCAAGGGTGCCTCAAGAGAACTGCGTCCCGGGAACACAACCCGGTTTGTTTATTCACAACAGTCTTCAGGGCATCCCGTCCCATCCCCCCGCCAAGGCACAAAACTACAAATTCAATAAAAGAAGATGTAAGATTGTAAATATGTGGAAATAGTGTATAAGTTTTGTATAAGCAAAAATAATAGATGTGAATAGGTGTAGATCTGTGCTATGATATTGTGATGTTTAAAGTTGAAAAATAATAAAAAAAATATTAAAAAAAACAAAACAAAAAACCCCACTACAAATTCAATTATCTCCAGTGGGGCGGGCGCTGAAATTTCGAAGGGCACCCCTGGAGAAAAGCTGGTTGATTGTATGAACATGATTCGGGGTGTTTCTCTTGCAGAACAAGCTACGTAGCTGCAGTTGTCCTCGTTTAGTGACCAACATTGGGGGCAGAAACTCAGGAGTTAGCAGAATGGTCACTAATACGTTTTGGTTAAGTGGGCTTTGTAAGCCGAACTTCGTCTGCAGGCCAACATGGTCTGTTCAACAAACCCTGGTTAAAGCCAACAATGGGTTATCATAGTTTCTTGGGCTATAAAGGCGAGGGGGGAGGAGGAGGGTTTTCAGACATCAACTTTGCACGTCTGAAAGAACATCTTTCTCCCCCTCCCCCCTTTGTCTTTATGGTCAAAGAAACTAGGGAGGGTCCCTTTGGCAATGTTTGCCATGCTCCGTTTCCTGCTGAGGGCTCAGCTGCCTCTTATTTGATTATTCCCTAATCTGTGTCTTCTCCTCTCTTCTCCCCTTCCCCCTCCCCTCTCTTCCTCCTCTCCCTCTCCCTTGATCCTCTCCCTCTCCTCTCTCTCCCTTCTCCTCATCCTCTCCCTCCCTCTCCCTCTCGCTTGATCTCCTCCTCCCCTCCCGTTTCCATTCCCTCTTGTTGTCTCCCCTCCCTCCTCCCCTCCCTCTTCATCTCCTCCTCCCCTCCCCTCTCTTCATTTCCTCTCCCTCCCCTCTCCCCTTCCTCTCCCTCTCTTCATCTCCTCATCCCCTCTTCATCTCCTCTCCCTCCCCTTCATCTCCCTTCCCTCTCTTGATCCCCTCTCCCTCTCCTCTCCCTTGTCCTCTCCTCTCCTTCCCTCCTCTCCCTCTCGCTTGATCTCATCCTCCCCTCCCCTTTTCATTCCCTCTTGTCCTTTCCCCTCCCTCCTCCTCTCTCTTCATCTCCTCCCTCCCCTCTTCCTCCTCTCCCTCTCTTCATCTCCTCCTCTCCCTCCACTCTTCATCTCCTCTCCCTCTCCTCTCCCCTCTTGTCCTCTCCTCTCCTTCCCTCCTCTCCCTCTCGCTTGATCTCATCCTCCCATTTCCTCTCCCTCTCTCCTCTTGTCCTCTCCCCTCTGCTCCCTCCTCCCTTCCTCTCCCTCTCTTCATCTCCTCCTCCCCTCCCCCTTTCTTCGCTCAAGGACATTCTTACCACCTATTACAGTACAGGCACCCAGCCAAAGAGTTTAGTGCCTTAATGAAAAGATAATCCCAACACCCCCCCCCCACACACACACAAAAGAGGCAATCACCATTGGGTTGGAGTCTGAGATGAGATCTTTCAGAGTATCCAGGAACCCTTGGTCCTCCACCAGCTGGGCATTGATGTCGTGCAGCTTCGCCACGCAGACGGCGGCCGTCTTCCGCACGTACGGGTCCTCGTCCTTCAGGCATTTCCGTAACGGCTCGCAAAGGTACTCGGTGATCTTGTCAACTCGGATGCAGCCCATCGTGCGGACGGCCAGGGCTCGGATGAGGGGGTTTGGATCTTCGCAGTCCTGGTGGAAATGAGAGAAACTGTACGGGTGACCTGTCAGTTTCAGGAGGTGGTTCTACCAGTGGCGAGATTCTTCATTTGGAGTGAAAGAACTCGCTTCTGAGTGCAACCCTAGGAAAGCTGCTAGGCAGAAAATCAAACTGTTTCCGCCCTAATATATTAGGGTAGGGGTCTCCAAAAACCTGGCCACTTTAAGACTTGTGGACTTCAACTATTATTACTACCATTAATATTGCTATTATTATTATCAGTATTACTATCATTATTATTATTATTACTACTATTATGGTTACTATTACTATATAATACATGTTATATAAATATATAAGATAAGAAGTTGAAAACTACCGTATTTTTCGGAGTATAAGACGCACCTTTTTCCTCCCTAAAAGTGGCTGAAAATTCAGGTGCGTCTTATACTTCGAATGTAGCTTTTTTTTCCAGCCCTAACTAGGTGCTAACAGATCTTCCCAGCTCTTACCTTGCAGGCTTTTTCATTGTTACTCTCTCCAAAGAATGTTTTTCCAGCCCTAAGTCTTTGCAGAATGTTTTTTCATTGCTCTACTTGCTCCGAATAAGTTTTTTTTTCTAGCCCTAACCAGGTGCTAACGATCTTCCCAGCTCTTACTGGCTTGCAGGCTCTTTCATTGTTACTCTCTCAGAAGAAGTTTTTTTTAAGTCCTAACCAGGGGATAAAATAATGTGCTGAAGCTGACCAGACTAAGGATGCTAGCCAGACGAATACCTGGTAGGCAGATTGTTTTCCCCTATTTTCCTCCCCAAAAACTAAGGTGCGTCTTATACTCCGGTGAGTCTTATACTCCGAAAAATACGGTATATAGAAATAATTTGCCAATATATAATTGCCGTAAGATAAATACAGAGATTGAAAGTTTTATAACTGTATGCGCTTTTTATGTTTTTATATGTTTGTAATGTATTTGTTAGTGTCATAAATTTTTTCTTTTGTATGTTTTTTAAATGTAAATAATCTAATAAAAACTATTTAAAAAAAAAAGACTTGTGGACTTCAAATTCCCAGCTATGCTGTAAAAGCTGAAGTTCCATAACTTGGGTCATGCCATGTCAAGTGGTCTGGGGGGGTTCCCGCTCGACCACATCACGGATTTCGATGAAATTTGGTGTGAGCATGCACACACGTCCCCAATGAACATTAGTAAAGTGTTACATGTGCTGATGCCATATTTGCGGAGATATAGTCATTTGTGTGACCCCCCCCATACCGCAGCCTTCTACAGTATGACTCTGAGGTGCCAGCAACTTGTGACACATAATATCTCCGGCAATATTTTGTTGAGAGAAACAAAACTTTGCCATCTTTGTACAACATTTTGTGCTCTATTAAGCAAAACAATAAAAACATTCTCAGGAGCCGAGGTGGCGCAGCGGTTAGAGTGCAATACTGCAGGCCACTTTAGCTGACTGTGATCCGCAGGTCAGCGGTTCAAATCTCACCGGCTCAAGGTTGACTCAGCCTTCCATCCTTCCGAGGTAGGTAAAATGAGGACCCAGATTGTTGGGGGCAATATAAATATACATTGCTTACTGGTGTAAACCGCTTAGAGAGTGCTTGTATGTGAGGCGGTATATAAATGTCACTAATAAATAAATAAAATGAGCGATCTCCATCCTAGATCATTTGGAGCAAAGTTGGCTGGAAATATTGTGGCTTGAAAAAAAAGGTTGAAAGTTTGGTTTCTTATATCTCTGGAAGGAAAGGTATGAGAAATGTGATGGAGATCGCTCGTGAGAATGTTTTTATTGTTTTGTTTCAATGGAGCCCTCCAGCACCACTCACCCAAAAGGCACAGCCGCACTCACCTTAACGAAGGTGTTGACCGCCATGATGGCCATGTCCGGCTGACTCTTGGCGTAGTTCATCAGATACAGGTAAACCAGCTTCTTCAGCTCCAGGTTGTCCGTCTGCATGCAGTTCACCACATCTGGGAAAAGTGCGCTGGGAGGAGAAACGGAAGATGGGTTAAAGGATCTTTCTTGTGTCACAGAACAAGAACACGAGTAGTCCTCGACCAGGGGTGGGTTCTGGCTTAGCTCGCTGCCGGTTCGCTTCCTGATGCACCACGCATTGCGCGCTGCGCAGGGGCGCCACAGGGGCACACATGCAGTGCTAAAAAAAGCCTCTGAGCGTGCGCAGAACAAAAAACAAAATGGCGCCGCCGAGAAAGCCGGTTTGGTGGCGTGACAGGCCTGGGTCACTGCTAGTTCTAGCGACCCAGGCTGCAAACCGGTTCTATAGAACTGGTCCAAACCGGCAGGAACCCACCTCTGTCCTCGACTTACGACCGCAACTGAGCCCAACGTTTCACGCGGCTAAGCGAGACCAGGTTTCTCTGCCAATGTGGACATTGAGAATCCGTGATAGGTAGCGGTTCTGCCCCCCCCCCCCACCCTCTGTGCCTCCATTTCAGAAAAATTAAATCCAGCCCAAAAAGCAACCTTCGTCCCGATAGAATGAGCTTCTGGTGAAATTAAATATATAAAGAGAGTTTGGTCTGGTGATTAAGGCAGCAGACTAGAAGCCAGGAGATGGGGAGTTCTAGTCTGTTTTTAGGCATGAAAGGGGCTGGGCGACTTTGGGCCAATCACCAGGAGATGGTGAGTTCTAGTCCTGCCTTAGGCATAAAACCCAGCTGGGTGACTTTGGGCCAATCACCAGGAGACTGGGAGTTCTAGTCCCGCCTTAGGGCATAAAACCCAGCTGGGTGACTTTGGGCCAATCACCAGGAGACTGGGAGTTCTAGTCCCACCTTAGGGCATAAAACCCAGCTGGGTGACTTTGGGCCAATCACCAGGAGACTGGGAGTTCTAGTCCCACCTTAGGGCATAAAACCCAGCTGGGTGATTTTGGGGCAATCACCAGGAGACTGGGAATTCTAGTCCCGCCTTAGGCATAAAACCCAGCTGGGTGATTTTGGGGCAATCACCAGGAGACTGGGAGTTCTAGTCCCACCTTAGGGCATAAAACCCAGCTGGGTGACTTTGGGCCAATCACCAGGAGACTGGGAGTTCTAGTACCACCTTAGGGCATAAAACCCAGCTGGGTGATTTTGGGGCAATCACCAGGAGACTGGGAATTCTAGTCCCGCCTTAGGCATAAAACTCAGCTGGGTGATTTTGGGGCAATCACCAGGAGACTGGGAGTTCTAGTCCAGCCTTAGGCATGAATGCCAGCTGGGTGACTTTGGGCCAATTACCAGGAAACTGGGAGTTCTAGTCCCGCCTTAGGCATAAAACCCAGCTGGGTGACTTTAGACCAATCCCTCTTCTCATCTCAACCGACCTCACAAGATTGTTGTGTTGGGGAAAACAGGAGAAGGAAGGAGTATTGCGCGTCAGCCGCCTTGAGTTATTTTTAAAAATAACAAGGGCGGGATATAAATAAATAAAATGAACCGAGACAGACACAGACAGACAGACGTGAGCTGGGTGCTGACATCTTCCAAGGATCTGAGCCTACCTTACATCCTTCCCAACAGTCATGGACGCGATCACCTTCTTCACAGCCTCCTTCTTCTTCTCTTTCTTGTCACTGTTCAGTTCCGCCTTCAGTTCGAATATTTCCCCTGGGAAAGAATTTGGATTTGCAAATACAGGGAGTCCTCGGCTTAACGGCCACAACAGAGCCCAAAATTCACTGACCGACTATCTCGTGCCGAAGCCAAACAATCAAAATGGAATCACTGCCCGTGAATCGCAGCAGATGATCCGTTTCCAAGACCACTTCTTAAGTAAGTTTTGGCCCAAGTTTATGACCTCTCTTGCCCGTCGTTAAGTCGAATCGCCACTGCTGTGATTCACAGGCAATGATTCTATTTTGATTCTCTGTCTTCCAAACGGGACAATCGGCAAATAAATTTAATACATAAAATGACTCCACGTGCCAAGGAAACCCTCGCCCTCTTTCATCCTAGACTAGGGTGTTCTGTGAATTCGACCTTGTGTCTCTACCTGGAGAACCACAGCCAGCCCGCCCCAGCCAGCCCCATTACCTTTTTTGGTGGTGGTGAAATACTTGGAGTCAGACATCTTGATGGCTGGTTGGTTTGGTCACCTCTGGAAAAGACAGAGAGACAGTAAGAGAGATTTAAGATGGGAAAAAAGAGGCCACGGGTTTAAAACAATGGGTAATTCTCAAGGATTAGAAGCAGGAGAGGGAAGATCAAGAAAAGGGCTAATTCTCCTTCCCCTAAGGAAGGAGAAACTAGGATGGGAGGGAGGGAGGGAGGAAAGGGAAAATAGGATGAATGGGAGGGAGGAAGAAAGGAAGGAGAAAATAGGGTGGGAGGGAGGGAGGGAGGAAGGAGAAAATGAGATGAATGGGAGGGAGGGGAGGAAAGGAAAAGAAAGGAAAAGAAAGGAAAGGAGAAAGGGAAGGGGAAAGGATGGAAAAGGAAAGGAAAGGAAAGGAAGAAGGAAAGGATAGAAAAGGCAAAGGAAAGGGAAAGGAAAGGATAGAAAAGGAAAAGGATAGAAAAGGAAAAGGAAAGGAAAAGAAAGGAAAGGAGAAAGGGAAGAGGGAAGGGAAGGGAAAGGGAAAAGGAAAGGAAATGAAAGGAAAGGAAGAAGAAAGGAAGGAAAGGAAAGGAAAGGAAAGGAAAGGAAAGGAAAGGAAAGGAAAGAAGGAAAGGGAAGGAGAAAGGGAAGAGGGAAGGGAAAAGGAAAGGAAAAGAAAAGGAAAAGAAAGGAAGAAGACAGGAAAGGAAAGGAAAGGAAAAGGAAAAGAAAGGAAGAAGAAAGGTAGGAAAGGAAAGGAAAGGACAGGAGAAAGGAAAGGAGAAAGGGAAGAGGGAAGGGAAGGGTGAGGGGAAGGGGGAAGAGAGGAAAACAAGAGAGGGAAAACATGCATCGGATAGGTCTTATCTGGGACTTTCCAAAACGCTTTCTGGTTCTGTTCCCTTCGGAAAAAGCGCTAGAAGGCCTGAGTCTAATCTTGTTAGCAGCTGGTCTTACAGAAGGCGTGGAATTAAATCTCCCAGAAGGTTAAACTGGATAAAACAACAGTCCGTCCTACGGTGGTTGTGGCTGTTGTCGCTGCTGTTGTTGTTTTCCTCTGTCGCAAGACAGACCCACAAAACAGCTCGTGCAAGGTAGCTTAGAGAAAACGACAGAGGAAGGATAACCCCACCTTCCCCAAAACAGGAAGTTGGCTTGTAGGATCTGCATGGTCTCCCAAAGGCACAGGTTCCATTCCCTTCCTTGGCACAGACGGGTCACCGGAGAAATACCAAATATTTCTCCGGCACAGAGTCCCCGAAATGTCCTTTTCTACTCCAAGATCAGGACGTTGGCCCATTTCCAATCGAGGCCAAGATTTCCGTCGCTAAGCGAGATGGTTGCTAACCGGGTTTCGCCCCATTTTACCAAGCTTTCTCACCTTCGTTGTTATAAGCGAATCACTGCAGTGGAAAAGTGAGTAACCCGGTTGTTAAGTGAATCTGGCTTTCCCCCATTGACTTGGATTGTCAGAAGGTCGCAAAAGGGGATCACGTGACACACACACACCCCCGGGACTCTGCGACCGTCGTATGAGTGAGTGGCCGAGTGGCTGAATTTTGATCACGTGACCATACGGATGCAGCAACGGTCGTAAGTGTGAAAAACGGCCCTAAGTTTGCTTTTTTCAGTGCCGCTGTAACTTCAGTCACTAAACGAACTGTCGTAACTCAAGGACTAGCTGAAGTGCACTCTGTGCATGCTCAGGTGCCCTCTTGGATGCTTCAGTCTCCTTTCCAAGGATTCGGGGATTTTTTTGCTTTTAATCCTCAATCCAATCCGGGCACTTTATAAAACCGGATTAACCTTTTTAAACAGGGCATCCTAAACCCAGCCGAGGGATCGAGTTCACAAGACGCGGCAGGCCCAAATACACGCAGGGGGTCCTCGACTTATGACCACCATGGAGCCCGATGTGTCTGCCGTTAAGCGAGACATCGGTTAAAGTGAGTTTGGCCTCGTTTTTTTTTTAACCTTCGTCGTCACCATCGCTATGCGAATCCAAGGCAGCCGCTAAACGAGTCACCCGGTTGTTAAGTGACGAGGGGTTCCCCTTTGAAGGTCGCAAAAGGGAACCGATCATCACGTGACCACCGTCGTAAATACGAGTCAGTTGCCGATTTGGATCACGCGACCGGGGAGGCAGGGGGAATGCTGCAACGGTCGTAGGTGTGAAAAACGGCCCTATGTCGTGGTTTTTTTCAGTGCCATCGTAACTTCGGTCACTAAGCGAACCGTGGTAAGTCAAGGACTAGCTATAAAGCCATATAAACAATACACAACCCCCCCCTCACCCCACTTCATTCTTTCCAGAGCTACACAAACACACAAACAGGGTTGGATTATGTAAGGCTACAGATGTTTTCCAGTGGTTTCCTTTCCTTCTGCCCCCCTCCCCATAATTTTGAGGCCTTCCTTGGGAGGTTTTACAGTGCAATGGGGGGGGGGTATTTAAGCAGGGAAGTGGGGGGTCTCTTAAACTTCCCCAGGCCTTCCAGCCCCCTCCCCAAAGACAGATGTTCCATCCACCGGTCCCCCCCCCCAACAAAAAAAGGAAAGCCAGGTTGCAATGGGGGTAGGGGGCTTCTCTCCCCTTGGAAAGGCAGATAGGGGTCTGTGTGTGTGTGTGTGTGTGTGTTTGGGGGGGGTGGTCTTCTGCTTCTACCCCCACCCCCAAAAAATAAACAGGCACCAAAAAAAAAAAACCAAGGAGGGGGTCCTGTTACTGCCCCTCCCCCCATGGCTCCCCACTTAGCAAGACAGACCAAAGGGGGGGGGCTGGATCTGGTTAAACCCCCCCCTCCCGGAAGAAACCCCCTCCTTCTACCTAGGCAGGTGCAATCCCCCTGTCTCCCCCCCACCCGAAAAAAAGCAGAGGGGGGGGGGCGTTTTCCTTGAACGCCCCTGCCCCCAAACAGACCCAAGGGCAGTTGGGGGGGGGTCCTCCGAAGCCAGGCAGGAGCCCCCCCTCCCCCCTAAATAAGCAGCCGGAGGACTTGCTCTGCAGCTCGAGCCCCCCCAAAAAAATAGAGGGAGGGGAAATAGGGGGTTCCCAGGTTCCCAAAGAGCGGCGAGGTTCTCCAACCTGGCGCCCCCCGTACCTCCGCGGCGCTCCGGTTGGCTTCGGCCCGACGGAAGTCTCGGGATCGCGGACGCCACGCAAGCGCGCTCCCGGGGCGGGCACCGAGGAGGAGGAGGAGACCGGAAGGCTGCGGGGGCGCGCGCGCGGGGAGGGAGGGGGAGCTCCGCGGGGACGCGCAAAGAGTGGAATTGCAGCCCGGGTGCAGCGCGGGCGCCCGCAGCAAATCAGCCGGCCGGGGGTCTCCGTCCCGAGCCCCTCGCGGGGTTCCCCTTGGCTTCCAAACCCCTCCGGCTAGCAGCAGCTGCGGCCCCCCCCCACCGGCTGCAGGGCGGGGACTACAACTCCCAGCATGCACGGCCGGCGGAGGGACTCTTGGGAGGGGCTGTGTTGGCCCGCCATCCCCAACCTGGCGCCCCTTGCAAAACGCCGCCGCTTTCCCTTGCAAACTAAAGAAAGCGAGGGTCTGCAATTGTGGTCAAGCCCCCCCCCCCATATTGGGGGCGACCCAAGAAGAGGGCGGGGAGTGGAGCGTGGTTGAACAGATTGGCAGAGTCGGAAGGGACCTTGCAGGTCATCTAGTCCAACCCCAATATCAGACATTAATACAATGGAGAGAGTCCAGAAATATTTCACAAGAAGAGTCCTTCACTCCTCCGCTCACAACAAAATACCTTATTCCACCAGACTTGAAATGCTGGGATTAGACAATTTACAACTAGGTCGCCTCCGATCTGATCTAAATGTAGTTCATAAACTCATATATCAAAAAGTCCTTCCTGTCAATGACTACTTCAGCTTCAACCGCAACAATACACGCGCACACAATAGATTCAAACTCAATGTAAACCGCTCCAAACTCGACTGCAGAAAATACGATTTCAGCAACAGAGTGATCAATGCCTGGAATGCACTGCCTGACTCTGTGGTTTCTTCCCCAAACCCCCAAAACTTTAACCTGACACTGTCTACAGTCGACCTCTCCCCGTTCCTAAGAGGTCTGTAAGGGGCGTGCATAAGCGCACCACTGTGCCTACCGTCCCTGTCCTATGGTCCTCTTTTATCGTTACTTTTTACTTACGTTTATACAAATTACTACTATACATGTTTGACAAATAAATAAATAAATAAACCCCCTGCCCAAGTATTTAATGCAGCCTCTTGGCCATTCATTCTCTAGTCTAAACCAATGTTTCTCAATCTTATTTTATTTATTTATTTATTTATTTGGCAATTCTTATATGCCTCACTACTCCCTAGGGCAGAGGTCTTCAAACTTGGCGACTTTAAGACTTGGGGTTTTTTTTTTTTGCTGCCTGTTTATTTTTTGGGGTGGGGGTAGAAGCAGAAGACACCCCCAAACACACACACACACACACACACACACACACACCCCTATCTGCCTTTCCAAGGGGAGAGAAGCCCCTTACCCCCATTGCAACCTTGCTTTCCTTTTGGTGGTGGTGGGGAACCGGTGGATGGAATATCTGTCTTTGGGGAGAGGGCTGGAAGGCCTGGGGAAGTTTAAGAGCCCCCCCCCCTTTCCCTGCTTAAATACCCACCCACCCCCATTGCACTGTAAAACCTCCCAAGGAAGGCCTCAAAATTGTGGGGAGGGGGCCAGAATTCCTCAACCAGCAAAGCAACTTTAAGACTTGTGGGCTTCAACTCCCTGGGAGTTGAAGTCCACAAGTCTTAAAGTTGCCAAGTTTGGGGACCCCTGCCCTAGGGACTCAGGGCGGCGTACAACATATATAAGAACAGCCTATAATACAATATAAAAACAACAATAAAATAACAATTAAAATAATAAAAAACCCACAACATGCAACCCACTCAATCACCCCGCCTGCAGGAAGAGCCATGTCTTAATGGCTTTCCGGAAGGCCAGCAAGGTGGGAATGGTTCGGATCTCTGGGGGTTAGTTGGTTCCAGAGAGCTGGAGCCCCCACGGAGAAGGCTCTCCCCTAGGTCCCGCCAACCGACATTGTTTGGTTGAATCTTAGCCACTTAAATGGACTCCGGGGCATGGTAGAGGACAGCAAGGCCTGGAGGAACGTTGTCCATGGGGTCGCGATGGGTCGGACACGACTTCGCAACCAGCAACAAAAAGTCCAGTTGCCTCTTGAAAAAGCACCTTTGGGACTCCAGCTTGCCAGCAGAGGTTGTGAGAGCCCCAACACACTTGCCACCTTCAAGGAGAGACTGGACTGCCATCTGTCTCAAATGGTGTAGGAACTCCTGCTTGAGCAGGGGGTTGGACTAGATGACCTACAAGGTCCCTTCCAACTCTAATAATAAATCTAAAATCTAAATCACCTACAACTTCTGAAGGCAAAACCTAGGAGCCGAGGTGGCGCAGTGGTTAAAAGCAGCACTGCAACCTATTTCAGCGACTGCTAGTTCAGCAGTTCAGCTGTTCAAATCTCACCGGCTCAAGGTTAGCCTTCCATCCTTCCTTCCTATTTTTCCTTCCTTCCTTTTTTCCTTCCCTCCTTTCTTCCTTCCTTTTTTCCTTCCTTCCTTCTTTCCTTCCTTCCTTCCTATTTTTCCTTCCTTCCTATTTTTCCTTCTTTTCTTCCTTCCTTCCTTCCTATTTTTCCGTCCTTCCTATTTTTCCTTCTTTTCTTCCTTCCTTCCTTCCTTCCTTCCTATTTTTTCGTCCTTCCTATTTTTCCTTCCTTCCATCCTTCCTTCCTTCCTTCTTCCTAACTCAAGGTTGACTCAGCCTTCCCTCCTTCCGAGGTCGGTAAAATGAGGACCCAGATTGTTGGGGGCAATAGGCTGAACTCTGTAAACCGCTTAGAGAGGGCTGTAAAGCACTATGAAGCGGTATATAAGTCTAAGGGCTATTGCTATTGCTACAGGTGCCCAATCTATGCTTTCAACCCTTTGGAGAAAGCAATCCCTCGCTTAGAGGACCCCCAAATCCAGTATCACTCCTCCCTCCCTCCCTGCAACTGCACTTTTCAGCAGGAAACGCAACCCGTGTGTGTGTGTGTGTGTGTGTGTGTGTGTGTGTGTGTGTGTGTGTGTGTGTGTGTGTGTCTTTTCCTCTCCTCTCCAACCCAGCAATGCTGATGGGGGTTGTGTGCCCTCCAAAGAAAAGAGAAGTCAGCAGTCAGGATCGGTTTTTTTGCAGCTGCTTCCTCCGAGCTCCCCTTGCGCGGAAGCCCCCCCCCCCCCCCCCGACTGTCCAAATTTGCTGGTGCAGCTTTTCAGGGTGACTTTGGGCAGCCCATCCCCCCCTCCCCTCCGTGTGTATCAACCATTTCAGGATGGCTGCCAAAGTTGTGTGTCTTTGGGGTGGGAGGGGAAACAGAAGGAAACTTGCATGAATGATCATGTACTTTGGCCTGGGCCAAAAAAAAAATATCACAGAATCTGCTTTTCCAGGAATTATACGCCCGGCCTTGAGCAGAGAAGGAAATGAATCAAAATCTTGCCTGCTTTTGCTGAGTAATTAACTCGGAAACTTCAATTCTAGGAAAAGAGGATGTAGGAATAAGTAGCTCCGGTTTTGAATGTGCAACGACGTTTCTCCAACAGGCGCAAAGGAGAACGACAGCTTTTCTGGAAAGTATCTCTGGATAATAGAGATTTAGCAATGTCTCGCTTCGTGATTCTTAACCTTGGGCACTTTAAGATAGGTGGACTTCAACTCCCAGAATTCCCCAGCCAGCATGTTGATTCAGGAATTCTGGGAGTTGCAGTCCATATTTCTTAAAGCCTGCTGGCTGGGGGATTCTGGGAGTTGCAGTCCATGTTTCTTAAAGCCTGCTGGCTGGGGGATTCTGGGAGTTGAAGTCCATGCTTCTTAAAGCCTGTTGGCTGGGGGATTCTGGGAGTTGAAGTCCGTGCTTCTTAAAGCCTGCTGGCTGGGGGATTCTGGGAGTTGAAGTCCGTGCTTCTTAAAGCCTGCTGGCTGGGGAATTCTGGGAGTTGAAGTCATGCTTCTTAAAGCCTGCTGGCTGGGGGATTCTGGGAGTTGCAGTCCATGCTCCTTAAAGCCTGCTGGCTGGGGAATTCTGGGAGTTGAAGTCCATGCTTCTTAAAGCCTGCTGGCTGGGGGATTCTGGGAGTTGCAGTCCATGTTTCTTAAAGCCTGGTGGCTGGGGGATTCTGGGTTGAAGTCCATGCTTCTTAAAGCCTGCTGGCTGGGGGATTCTGGGAGTTGAAGTCCATGCTTCTTAAAGCCTGCTGGCTGGGGGATTCTGGGAGTTGAAATCCATGCTTCTTAAAGTCTGCTGGCTTGGGAATTCTGGGAGTTGAAGTCCATGCTTCTTAAAACCTGCTGGCTGGGGGATTCTGGGAGTTGAAGTCCACAAGTCTTAAAAGTTGTCAAATTTGAAGACCTCTCCCATAGGGCAAGACTAGAACTCACCTCCCGGTTTCTAGCCAGATGCCTTAACTACAAGATTGACACCTGTACTAACTAAATTTCGAGGTGGCGCAGATTTTTTTATTTTTGAATGTGCAATGTCCAACTGACCAGGATATTTCTTTTGAAGCCAGATTTTCTTTTATTGTCTGCGAAATTATCAGTTACTCTGATCGTTTGGGCACTGTGATTGTTTTATTTTTATTCCGTTTCATTGTTTTATTTTTACCCATTTCATTTTACAAGCGTCCACTTTTATGGCATCTGATACGTTTTAACTTTTTCATGCTTTTATGGAATACTGGCCAGTAAGCGTTAGACAGGAATGACTGGCTCCTTTAAATCCCTAGGGAAGCGTTGTGCTAACCGTTCCTTCAAGTGTAATGGGAACTTCATTTAAATCAAGCCAAATCAGATTGCAGTTTTGTCTTACGTTCAGGATACGGGCATGCCGCTTGGGAGGAAAGCTGGAAATGTGCAGGTTCTCCTTGGCAAAGCCGTGTTTTGGATGTCCTTCAGTCCCACCTCACTTTGCTGGGGAATAAATTGCAACCGTTCGATAAAATCAATTCCAATTTTGCAGCATTGATGTCTTCATCCCCTTTTGGCTTAGCCGAGGAATCACTGCAGAACGGAGAAACCTATATCCCAGGAAACACAACTAACCCGATACTCAACTTACGACCACAATTGAGCCCAAAATTCTCAACATAGAATAGAGTAACAGAGTTGGAAGGGACCTTGGAGGTCTTCTAGTCCAACCCCCTGCTTAGGCAGGAAACCCTACACCGCTTCAGACAAATGGATGACAAGGGAAATGTCTTCAACGCAAAACGAAAGAAGACCAGTTTTGAAAAAAGCAGTTTTGAGACAGTAGCTCTCAAGGGAAGCTAGAATGTAGTGGGTGTTACTGCCTGGATGCACCAGGAGATGGCGCTCTAAGGCCACCTGCCCTCAATAATGCTATGGGAAACAGTTCCCAAAACTTGCCACAGCTTCCTACATATATACAGTAATTGTTCAGAACGGGATACCAAAAAAATGCAGTCTTTTTCCCCCGGTGATAATGGAGAATCAGTAAAAATGGTTTCCCCCCTAGCTTTATTCTCCGTGGTGGCACAGTGGTTAAAATGCAATATTGCAGGCTAACTCTGCCAACTGTCAGGAGTTCAATCCTGACCAGCTCAAGGTTGACTCAGCCTTCTGTCCTTCCGAGGTGGGTAAAATGAGGACCCAGATTGTTGGGGGCAAGAGGCTGACTCTGTAAACCGCTTAGAGAGGGCTGTAAAGCACTGTGAAGCGGTATATAAGTCTAAGGGCTATTGCTATCTTTTGTAACAAAGGTTTCTTTGGATAGCAGGGCATAGCAAGCTAGCAGCTAAGTTCATACAACGTGCTAAGCCATGGTTTGTCTAGGCAGGATTGGCTGAATAAAGAATCGGATGGCTTCACCCACACCGCCGTAAGAAAGGAAACATATTTTTTGCGTATAGTCTGAATCTGGCTAATGTATGGAAATCCGTTAAAGTATTATTTTAACATAACATAACGTAATGCAATGTAATTATTATATTATACATTACATCGTAATATAACACTATCATAATAATTATAATAATAATATTATATAATGCTGAGGTTTGCACAACACGTGAGCTAATCGAGGAGAGAAAAGACCTAGATATAAACCGAAATTTCCCGACAGAACAAGAAACCAGTGGAACAGCTTGCCACCAGAAGTTGTGGCTGTTCCATCACTGGAGGCTCTTGGGAAGAGATTGGACAGTCATTTCTCTGGAAGGGTATATGGTTTCCTGCTTGAGCAAGGGGTTGGACTAGAAGACCTCCAAGGTCCCTTCCAACTCTGTTACTCTGTTGAGTTTCAACATCAGTTTAAAGGAACGCTGACCCAGATTCCCCTCCGCCCACAAACTTACATGTTTTGGCTTCAACCATGCTGGCTAGGATATATTAGAGAAGGTTTCGGTGCCGGGGTTGTAACTCTTGTTTCATACCAACAAAAGCAGTTCCTGGATCTTGTCTATCCAGAGATATTTTTAACCTTCCAGTTTTGCTGACTCAGCAGAGGCTGGGACGGAGAGGTGGTGAGCAATGCAGCGACCACGCCTCGTGGGCGCCACCGGAACCCCTGAAGGTGACCTTTACCGGCCGATCCTCCGAGGACCAGTCACCACTACAGACGCCACTTCTGTTCAAAGTGGAAGAGGGTTGCAGAATTGAGAGTGGGGGGGGGAGGCGAGAAGCAGAAGAAATCCTGCACTGGAGCATTTGCTTGCACACGATCCCAAATCTTGCTGGCTGCAGTTTTGTTCTCACCCACCAAACCCTCCTGGGCCTGAAACAGAAAAGAATCACAAACCGAATCAAGATGACAGCTCAAACTGTGCATTTGAACTGTTTTAGGGGCGTTGCGTTACATGGTTACGGCCTCCATCTTGACTTTTATGACCGCCCCCCTCCTGAGGTCAAAAAACGCATCTTTGTCTCGATTTCATGTAGCCCCGAATCGGTCCTTCCCGTCACATCCTACTTTACGTTCTCACGTCAGAAAACGTTTGGCCAGGTGTTGCCACGAACCCGTTTGGGATTTCCCCCGATAGTCCTCGACGTACGACCGCCGCTGAGCCCCAAGTTTCCACTGCTAAAGGAAGACAGTGGTTCGCTGAGCTTTGCTCCATGTTACGACGATCTGGCCACCGCTGTTAAACGAACCACTGCAAGTGGTTAAGTTAGGAACGTGGTCGTTCGGTCCATCCGATTTCCCCCTTTTGACTTCGCTTCATGGACCGAAAAAAGCTGGGAGTTGCACGCTTCGGAGAAAGAATAGAATAGAATAGAATAGAATAGAATAGAATAGAATAGAATAGAATAGAATAGAATAGAATAGAATAAATATTGGAATGTAGAATAGAATAGAATAGAATAGAATAGAATAGAATAGAATAGAATAGAATAGAATAGAATAGAATAGAATAGAATAAATATTGGAATGTAGAATAGAATAGAATAGAATAGAATAGAATAGAATAGAATAGAATAGAATAGAATAGAATAGAATAGAATAGAATAAATATTGGAATATAGAATAGAATAGAATAGAATAGAATAGAATAGAATAGAATAGAATAGAATAAATATTGGAATATAGAATAGAATAGAATAGAATAGAATAGAATAGAATAGAATAGAATAGAATAGAATAGAATAGAATAAATATTGGAATGTAGAATAGAATAGAATAGAATAGAATAGAATAGAATAGAATAGAATAGAATAGAATAGAATAGAATAAATATTGGAATATAGAATAGAATAGAATAGAATAGAATAGAATAGAATAGAATAGAATAGAATAGAATAGAATAAATATTGGAATGTAGAATAGAATAGAATAGAATAGAATAGAATAGAATAGAATAGAATAGAATAGAATAGAATAGAATAGAATAGAATAGAATAGAATAGAATAGAATAGAATAGAATTCTCTATTGGCCAAGTGTGATTGGACACATAAGGAATTTGTCTTTGGTGCATATGCTCTCAGTGTACATAAAAGACAAGATACATTTTGTCAAGAATCATGAGGTACAACACTTAATGATTGTCATAGGGTACAGATAAGCAACCGGGAAACAATCAATATTAATATTAATAGGAAGAGATAATCCCCATAATTCTCTTCTCTTCGGAAGGCAAGCCCTTCCACCGGTCAATTGTTCTCACTGTCAGGAAATGTCTCATATCGCTTTAGGTTGGTTTTCTCCTTGGTTGGTTTCCAGTTGCTGCTTGTCCTGAAGAAGGCATTCATCAAAGGCAAGTGCTGAATCTTTCAACCGACCTGAAGGTTGTGCAAATCCTGCCACGTTTTTTCCCCAAGCCAAGAAAGCTGAGAACTGAACCATCAGCAGAAACACCCCCCCTCCCCAACCCTTGAGGGGTGGACGGTTTCTGCTTCTTGCTGATTGAGATCAACGCTCCTTGCCAGTTGTCGATAGGAGTCCCTGGCGTTGCCCTTATTCCTTGTAGAGTCAGCCCAAAAATCTGTGGCGAGTGCAAAAGGTTCGTCTCCATTCCCATCGCGAGGGTTTATAAAATTAACCGACTGGATCTGCAACGTACTAGGCCACCCAGCAATCCAAGGGACGTCCAGCCGCTCGTTTAGCGACCGTCTCAAACTAAAAGAGCGTTCAAAGGAACGTGACTTACGACCTGTCCTTGCGCTGAACAATCCTTGCCATTGTGGAGTCGAAAGTTGGGCATTTGGCAACCAGCATGTATTTAGGACAGTTGCCGCATCTTGGGGGGTGGGTCACCATTGGTGACTTTCCCACCTGGCTTCCAACAAGCCAAGTCAATAAGAGAAACCAGAGTCACGTAAGAGCTGCTGTGGTTTGCTTAACGACTGGGTCAAAAAAAAAAGCTCATCAAATCGGGGACAACTCACTTCAACAACCGGCTTGCTGAACAACCGAAATCCTCGTCTCAATCGTGGTTTTAAGCCAAGGGCTACCTAGATTCCATTCGACGCTTCGATCCTTGGTAACTTGAGCTTGTATGATGCTTTTTAGCCATGATGGCGCAGTGGTTAGAAGGCAGTATTGCAGGCTTATTCACTGCCGACTGCCAGGAGTTTGATCCTGATAGGCTCAAGGTTGACTCAGCCTTTCCATCCTTCCAAAGTCGATAAAATGAGGACCCCGATTGTTGGGGGGGCAAGAGGCTGACTCTGTAAACCGTTTAGAGAGGGCTGGAAAGAACTGTGAAGTGGTATAGAAGTCTAAGGGCTATTGCTACTCTACTCTACTCTACTCTACTCTATTCTTCATTATTCTATTCTATTCTATTCTGTTCTATTCTATTCTAGTCTTCATTATTCTATTCTATTCTATTCTATTCTACTCTACTCTATTCTATTCTTCATTATTCTATTCTATTCTATTCTGTTCTATTCTGTTCTATTCTTCATTCTATTCTGTTCTACTCTACTCAACTCTACTGTATTCTATTCTATATTATTCTATTCTATTTTGTTCTGTTCTATTCTATTCTATTCTTCATTATTCTATTCTATTCTTATTCTATCCTATTCTTATTCTATCCTATCCTATTATTCTATTCTATTATTCTATTCTAGTATTATTCTATCCTATCCTATCCTATCCTATCCTATCCTATCCTATCCTATCCTATCCTATCCTATCCTATCCTATCCTATCCTATCCTATCCCTATTCCTATTCCTATATTCTATTCTATTCTATTCTATTCTATTCTATTCTATTCTATTCTATTCTATTCTATTCTATTCCTATTCCTATTCCTATTCCTATTCCTATTCCTATTCTATTCTATTCTATTCTATTCTATTCTATTCTATTTCCATTCCGTTCCGTTCCGTTCCATTCCATTCTATATTCTATTCTATTCTCTATATTCCATTCCATTCTATATTCATTTTCTATATTCTATTCCATTCTATATTCTATTCCATTCTATATTCTATTCCATTCTATATTCTATTCTATTCTATTCTATTCTATTCTATTCTATTCTATTCTATTCTATTCTATTCTATTCTATTTGCTATATTCCATTCCATTCTATATTCTATTCTATTCTATTCTATTCTATTCTATTCTATTCTATTCTATTCTATTCTATTCTATTCTATTTCTATTCCTATTCCTATTCCTATTCCTATTCCTATTCCTATTCTATTCTATTCTATTCTATTCTATTCTATTCTATTCTATTCTATTCTATTCTTCATTATTCTATTCTTCATTATCCTATCCTATCCTATCCTATCCTTTCGTTCTATTCTATAGTTCTAGGTTGCTTTTCTCCTTGATTAGTTTCCATCCATTTCTCCTTGCCCTGCCTTCAGGGGACTGGTGGGATTCAATTTTTTTTAACTACTGATTCTGTGGGCGTGGCTTGGTGGGCGTGGCAGGGGAAGGATACTGCAAAATCCCCATTTCCTCCCGATCAGCTGGGACTCAGGAGGCAGAGAATAGATGGGGGCGGGGCCAGTCAGAGGTGGCATTTACTGGTTCTCCAAACTACTCAAAATTTCCGCTACCAGGTTTTCCAGAACTGGTCAGAACCTGCTGAAACCCCCCTCTGCTTCAGGGGCTTTGGAGAATAGGCCGACCCCCTCTTCTTTGTGCCAGCCCTTCAAATGTTGGAATAAAGAAGAAAGGAGACGAAACCAATTGCAAGTCATTGTGCACAGCACTGCATTGTGTAGCTGACATAAAACAGGCCGTGTGTTTATTTGTGTGCACGCCTGTGCAGGTGCGTGGGTGTGGGAGAGAGACAGAAAAAGAGAGAGGGATATTTTCAATATTTATGGGTTTGTTTTCCTGCGTTTGCCCTTCCGAAGCAGATTTTTTTTCTTCCCCAGCGTGGAATCCGAATGATGAAAGCTACGTTGCTAGAAGATTCCTCTTCCTTTGCCAATTCCAAAATGACTTGCATTTCTAAGCATTATTTTTTGGGTTTGTTTGTTTTTAATGTTCTTCCAAAGCATGTGGGCTTTGGAAAATTAATTTTATTACACCCGGCTAATAGAAAAAAGTTTTTTTAAAAAAACAACCAGAATTGAAAATGTAACCCGGGGTGGATATGCTGTGGGGAATTCTGGGAGTTGAAGTCCACACATCATAGAGTTGCCACTGCTCTATACATGATTAATGTGCTCACAGATTTACAGATTAACAGAGTTGGAAGGGACCTTACAGGTCATCTAGTCCAACCCCCTGCCCAAGCAGGAGACTCTACATCTGCCTCTACCTAGAATTGAACTCACAACCTCCTGATTATTTTAGGAGAGGAAGACCAACATGCAGGAGGAATATAATGACAATGGAAAAGTGCTTCTCAAATGTGATTCTTAAGAAACAAGAACCGGTTTTCTCCAAAAGGCCAACAGAAAAAAGTAAGCACCATGACATTCTGTTTTTCTTGCTGACCCATTTTAAATTCACCCCCAAACCTTCTCCTCCCTTATGTCCATTCTGTTTCCTGGATGCCCCAAAGACTAGTAAAATCTCTTGGACCTCTGACTTTATTGTGGCATTTGGGCCTATGGTGCTCTCTGAGCTCTTCTTGTAGCCATTTCATTACCAAACTAGGTGATATCATCAGTGCTAGAAGGGGGGAGGAGGAGGAGGAGGACTGTGGGGTCCTTGATGAGCTTGGTTGTTTTCTTGCAGACATCTCATTACTAAACTGTATAACATCATCAGTATTAGTAAGGGAGTGGGGTTTGCAGAAAGGAGGAGGAGGAGGAGGAGGAGGAGGAGGAGGAGGAGGAGGAGGAGGAGGAGGAGGAGGAGGAGGAGGAGGAGGACTGTGGGGTCCTTGATGAGCTTGGTGGCTTTCTTGCAGATGTTTCATTACCAAACTGTATAACGTCATCAGTGTTAGTAGTGGAGTGGGGTTCGCAGAAAGGAGGAGGAGGAGGAGGAGGAGGAGGAGGAGGAGGAGGAGGAGGAGGAGGAGGAGAAGGACTGTGGGGTCCTTGATGAGCTTGGTTGTTTTCTTGCAGACATTTCATTACTAAACTGTATAACATCATCAGTATTAGTAAGGGAGTGGGGTTTGTAGAAAGGAGGAGGAGGAGGAGGAGGAGGAGGAGGAGGAGGAGGAGGAGGAGGAGGAGGAGGAGGAGGAGGAGGAGGAGAGGAGCAGTTGTGGGATCCTTGGTGCTCTCTGAGCTCAGTGGTTTCTCGCAGACGTTTCATTACCAGACTAGGTAACATCATCAATTCATTATGGCAACAAGGGATTGTTTGCTGTTACTCCATTCTGAGAACCAGCGAAAGAACTGGCACACTTTTATATCAAAGAACACCAGGGTGCCTCTGAGCACATGCAAATGGTTTTTTTCCAACCAGCTTTCAAATGTTTAGCTTGGACCGGTGCAAGTTAAGGCTGCCATTAACCATCTACCAAAGTGGGAATGGAGGCACAATCCAAAAGGCCCCTCAACCTCAATACAACTCAAGTAGAAGGGGACAGATAATCCTAACCTCCGATTTTCCACGATGGAGGATCAAGGACTAAATGATCTTTGGAGGGGGCGGGCGGAATCTTTTTGAATAACCGCTAGTATGAGTAGGGGTAAATTCTGTTTGGTTGCAGGAAGTCCAAATCCCTCTATAATAGGACAACTGCACCCGATTTAATAAAAGTTTGGGGAAACTCATCTGTTAGATGGGGCTGTCCCTCTCCACCGCACACCCGTTCCTCATTTGTTTTCCTGAACAATAACCCTGAGAGCAGTGGTGAAATCCAACTTTTTTACTACCGGTTCTGTGGGCGTGGCTTTGTGGGCGTGGTGTGGCTTTGTGGGCGTGGCTTTGTGGGCGTGGCAGGGGAAGGACATTGCAAAATCTCCATTCCCACCCCACTCTGGGGCCAGCCAGAGGTGGTATTTGCCGGTTCTCCGAACTACTCAAAATTTCCGCTACCGGTTCTCCAGAACCTGTCAGAACCTGCTGGATTTCACCCCTGCCTGAGAGGTAGTTTTTTGTGGGGGTCTGGGGGGCGGCAATCGGCCCGAAGCTATCGAGGCAGGTTCCATAGCAGAGATGGATCTGAATCCGGGGTCCACCTCCTCTCCCCCTTATTGCTAAGGGAGTCTATCTCAGGTCAGACTAGACCGGGAACTAACCTTGGACGGATTTGCGGCAGCTTTCTAACTTGCTCGCTCTTCGGGAGGGTTTTTTTTTGGGGGGGGGGGGGAGGCTAGGTCTACCTCTGCACTGCGCCTGTAATTTGGGGGAGCCGGCTGGGTGGAGGGGATCCCCTCTGTGCCCCGGAGCTTCGGGAGGGTTGCACAGAGACTCTGCCTGTTTCGTCCCCGCCGGGTGGAAAGGCGAGGCGGCACTCGGTGGTGCCTCCTCCTCCTCCTCCTCTTCCTCCTCCTCCTCCTGCTCGCTCCTCGGAGGGGCGGCTCCGGGCTGCATATAAGCGGCCCCGGCTGGCCGCCTGCCGCAGTGTCCTCTCCGACGGCGCGATGCTAAGCTACGGCGCGGAGGTGCTGTACGGCGGCGGCCCTGCTACTTTTCGCAAGGATGCCGGGGGCGGCTTGCGCTCAGCCGGGCCGGCGGGGTTCTCGCGCTCCGGGGTCGGCTCCTTCTCCTCCAGCGGCTTCCACTCGCAGGGCTGGTCTCGCAGCTCGGGCTCAGCTTCCCGGCGCCAGCTGGGCTCGTCCACCGAGAGCCTGGAGTCGCTGGGCCCGCTGAACGGCGAGTTGCGCGGAGGGCGCAACGAGAAGGAGGTGCTGCAGGCGCTCAACGACCGCTTCGCCGGCTACATCGACAAGGTGCGCGCCTTGGAGATGCAGAACCGGCAGCTGGAGGGCGAGGCGGCGGCGCTGCGCCAGCAACAAGCCGGCCGCTCGGCGCTGGGCGAGCTGTACGAGCGCGAGATCCGCGAGATGCGCGGCGCGCTGGTGCGCGCGAGCAACGAGAAGGGGCAGCTGCGCCTGGAGCAGGAGCGGCTGGAGGAAGAGGTGGGGGCGCTGCGCCAGCGGCTGGACGACGAGGCCCGGCTGCGCGAGGAGAACGAGGCGGCCGCCCGCGCCCTGGCCAAATTCACCCAACAAGCCCAGATGACCAAAGGCGAGCTGGAGAAGAAGCTGGCCTCCCTGCGCGAGGAGAGCGTCTACCTGCGCCGCAGCCACGGCGACGAGGTGGGCGAGCTGCTGCGCCAGATCCAAGGCGGCGGGCCCGCCGCCGTCTTCGAGATGCGCGAGTTGCCCGCCGTCCAGTCGGATGTCACCTCGGCGCTCAAGGAGATCCGCGCTCAGTTGGAGGGCCACACCTTCAAGAGCTCGCTGCAGTCGGAGGAGTTTTTCCGAGGTGAGTCGGGGGGGGGAACTCCGGAGGAAGGTGGGGGGGGGGCTCTTGTAGCGACTTCCCGACTCCGGGCGATTGGGAGTGGTGGGTGGGGACAACTGGGCGTGGGGAGGGGCGCCAGGCGCTCTATTAGGGATGAGTCAAATGCTTCCGAGCCCCCTGAAGCGCCGGAAAGCAGGAATGGGTGATCCAACACAGGAGGTTTTTAAGAAGAGATTGGATAAATCAATTTGTCTGAAGCGATACAGCAATAGCGCTTAGAGTCTTAGACTTATAGACCGCTTCAGAGTGCTTTCCAGCCCCCTCTAAGCAGTTTACAGAGTCGGCCTCTTGCCCCCAACAATCTGGGTACTCATTTTACCCACTTGGGAAAGGCTGAGTCAACCTTGAGCCGGTCAGGATCAAACTCCTGGCTGTGGGCAGAGTTAGCCTGCAATGCTGCATTCTAATCACTGCGAAGGAAGGAAGGAAGGAAGGAAGGAAGGAAGGAAGGAAGGAAGGAAGGAAGGAAGGAAGGAAGGAAGGAAGGAAGGAAGGAAGAGCAAATCAATAGCAATAGCTCTTAGACTTATATACCGCTTCACCGTGCTTTCACAGGCCACGCTAAGCGGTTTACATTCAGCCTCTTGCCCCCAACAATCTGGGTCCTCATTCTACCGACCTCGGAAGGATGGGAGGCCGAGTCAACCTTGAGCCGGTCAGGATCGAACTGCCGGCAGTCTGCAGTCAGCAGAATTAGTATAGGGTTTCCTGTTTGAGGAGAGGGTTGGACTAGAAGACCTCCAAGACCCCTTCCAACCCTGTTATTCTATCCCCGCTCGTCTTTAAAGAGAGGGAAGGTTGAGTCGCTAGGAGTTGGGTGGCCTATATATTAAATAAATCACAGCAAGATTCGCTTATATTTAAGAGAAGCCCAGAGACCCAGCGAGTTTGGGGGGGCTCCGCAATCCGGATTTGGGGGAGGCGACAGTACAATTGCTCCAACGAGCAGGGGAAGTACCAGGGCCTGGGTCAAAATCAATCCCCTTAATTTTTTCCCCGGTAAGGTTGAACGGCAAAATTGGTGATTACAGAGGTGTGTGTGTGTGAGGGGCGCGTCATTCAGGACCCCTCCATCCTTCCTCCTCGCCCTCCCCGCGACTTTGAGAGGGAGGGGGGAGAGAGAGAGGACTATAAAACGGATTCGAGCCGGTGTGAGACGCTCGGTCGCAACTCTTAAAACCGACGCAAAGAAAGGCGCTTTCACCCGACGAAGGGCAAACCTACATCTTAAACGTCGGAAATGCTTTGATGACTCCTCAGTTGATCAAACGGCCAATCCGGGGGCCAAAAGTTGGCTGCCGAAAGTCTGTGCTGTGCAAAGTGTGAACTTTCCCCCCCACCCCCCCACTTTTCTCCTCTTTTCCCCATCCACAAGGAGAGAGGATAGCAAAGGTATCCTAAGGAGTGTTGGACGGGGTGGGAGTTGCGCTCTGGAAACGGGGTCCAAGTCTTCCAAAGATACAGGTTCAGACGACCTGGGAATGAAGGTTTTGTAAGGAGGGAGGGAGGAAAGGTTTAAAGGAAACCCTCTCGCTTCCCCCAGTTCAGTTTCATTCGCCCCCAGATTCCTCCTCGTTTTTATTCATTTCTTACTTGGGGGTGTAAATCCCCAGCCTTGTACATTTTAGCGAGGGATGGAGGCGATGCATTCACCCCAAACTTGGGGGAAGAGAAGACGGCTCGTCATCTCAGACTCTGGGGCCGAGAAAGGGAAAGGCGGATGGGTGGGTGGGTGGGAGTCAACCAGGGGTCCCCGCGCCCTTGACTGACCCAGACGGTCAAAGTTGGCAGGGGCATTTCCTTTGGGAAGAGCGTCCGGTAGCCAAGCGCCAAGCGCTCTTGGCTAACGGGGTGTCTTGTCTCCCCACTGCGGAAGAGGGAGCGTCGGGCCTCACCCCCCACACCCTCCCCGGGCTGCGGGGAAGGGAGACGAAGGAAGAATGGGACTTTTCCCGCAGTAGTTGGGTTTGGAAGAGCAGGAAAAAGCAGCGAGAAGGCGGCGGAAGGCAGAGAAAGTAAAGAAAAATTGCAGCCAGCAACACTTAGAATCTGCGGGGTGTGTGGGGGAGGGTTCTGCTGTGTTTTGGGGCTGGGAGGGGGAAAGTTAAAGAAAAGGTTGGCTGGGCCCCTGCTGCCCCCCCTCGGCCTTGGTGCAGGAGGAGGAAGGGGCGGAGGGGGAGGGGCAGACAGGCAAGAGGGGGGGTCACTTTGGAGCGAGCGGGGTTTTGCTCAAGCGCGGGAGGGGAGTGGGTGCGCCAAGCGGTGCCGCAGTCTAGGCTGACTCCGGGCGCCTGGCACCGGGCGGCCAGTGGAGGGCAAAGTCCCTCCTGCAGTTTTTCGTGGGGGGTGGGGTGGGGAGGGGGGTGCAAGGAGGGGCCAGACTGGCGCAGCGTGACTAGCCTCCTTTGCCACCCCTCCCTCCCCATCTTTGCAGACACTCCCCCCTCCCACCCACCCACCCCACCTGGCAAACGCGCCTCCTTTCCATTCCTGTATTCGGCCAGGCGCCAGCTAGGTTGGGGACGGGGAAAGGGCGGGGAGGGGTGATTCAAAGCGGAAAGGTGGGGGGAGGGGAGGAATGGGGAGACCCTGGGGAGTTTGATGCGGCTACCGGCAGAAAAGCCGCCTCTTTCCCTCCCCCCTCCCTCCCGCCCATCAACGAGGCTGCGTGCCAACTTAAAAAAAATTGTGTTGGGAATCGGCTCCAACCGGCTGGAGGACGAATGGGAGCGTTGCAGCCCTTTTGAAGGGGGCCGGCCAGACTTGGGACGCCCCCCCCTTCAGGGCTGTCTCTCGACCCGCATTGATGCCGTCTTTTTATCTGGGGCGACCCCATAAGAACGAAATCTGGAACCGGTCAGCTTAATATCCTACCCAACCCCCATAATTTATTGCCCTGTTAGCTCCCACGCCCCACGCCCCCCTCCCCACGCCCCCAAGCTTTGGGGCTGCTAATCCGCATTCAAGATCTTCTCTCGTCTCGTTTCTCCCCCCCCCACGCCCCCCCCCCGGAAAAAAAAACTGCGATGGGGAGGCGCGCCTGGGAGAGAGAAACCCCCGATGCGCTCAAGGCGAGGCCGCTGTCCAAGGTGCTGCTCCCATGCCTCGTAATGACGGGGGTTTCCAAACCGAGAACTCCAAGACCCATCAGCCGCAGGCAGGGATCAGAGACCTAAATGCTGATTGGGTTCTTGGTGCTTTCTGAGCTTGGTGGCTTGCTTGCAGATGTTTCATTTATTTATTTATTTATTTATTTATTTTATTTAGTGTTCTTATATGCCGCCCTACTCCCTGGGGACTCAGGGCGGCGTACAACATTTTAAAGAACAGCTAAACAATATACTTTAAAAACAGTTTAAAATACATTTAAGGGAAACGAACAAGGCATACATGCGTGTGGGGGACCAGACCAGAATGAAAATCGTCTCAACACCCCGCCTGCAGGAAGAGCCATGTCTTCACGGCTTTTCGGAAGGCCAGCAAGGTGGGGACAATTCGTATCTCTGGGGGGAGTTGGTTCCAGAGAGCAGGGGCCCCAACAGAGAAGGCCCTCCCCCTAGGACCCGCCAGCCGACATTGTTTGGTTGACAGGACCTGGAGGAGACCCACACTGTGGGACCTAACTGGATGAAGGGAAGATTTACTAGGTAACATCTGCAAGATGTCCACAAACAAACTATCCCAAGCTCAGAGAGCGCACCAAGGAGCCCACAGTCGTCTCCTCCTCCTCCTCCTCCTCCTCCTCCAGCTCACTCCCTTCTAATATTGATGATGTTACTCAGTAGGGTAATGAAACGTCTGCAAGAAAACCACCAAGTTTAGAGAACATCAAGGACTCCTCCTCCTCCTCCTCCCTCCACTTCACAAACCCCACTCCCTTCTAGCACTGATGATGTTATCTAGTTTGACAGTGAAACATCTATAAGAAACCCCCACAAGCTCAGAGAACACCAAGGACTCCATAATTCAACCCTGAGCTACATATGCAATCTTCTATTCAATATTGGAGATGTGACTGGATTCATTCCTGGCATTAAACTACATTCAACCTCATTACACGACATTAAACTGCTTTAACCACGTTTGATTGCCTAAACGGCAACATTAGTTGAGTTCACGCATGGGTCAAACTGTAAAAATATAGGTTTGCATTTATCTTGGCTAAATTCACATAGAGCCCCCTAAGCCAAAATCAAACAAATTAGAGCATGGCCTATAAATATACTGCAGGACCCCCAATAAGTCATTTTTTCCCAGTGAAGTTGTAGCTTTGGCCACTAAATGAACCGTTGTTAAGTCAAGGACTATACCTGTATAAAAATATTCCCATTTTATTTTCCTGCTGTCAATATAGAAGTAATCTACCCTACTTTTTCTTGTAATCTGCCATCAAACTTCTGTTTTCAAAAAACCAACCTTGTCTAGATGTCTCCACCGGCTGCTATAAATACAACGCCAGCATCTGGAACGATCTGCAAACTCTTTATGCAAGCTGTTTTTTTTTTAGCACCGTCTATCATCTTTGCTTTTGCAAATTCACTTAGACAAAGGCAGGAAGAGAAAGAGCAGAAGCGAATACGGGGCTGGATTTTAAAAAGAAACCTTCTTCTTGTAGTTTGCGGCCAAGTATCTTTTTGCCAACCTGGTGCTTTAATGGCATCCTTCAGCCAGGTAGAAATAGGGAATAAATTAATTTAATGCTCGGAAGCCGAGTCCCTGTGGCGTCTTTTCAGTTAACCAACTGCAGTGGAATTGTGGTTGCGTAACACCCCTGTGTTCAGTGGCTCAGCGTAATGCCGGCTTTGCACCATACGGTTTATAAAGACGGCTGTTGAACCCCACGAACACCCAGCCTGGTCTAGCGTGCTAGCAGATTCTTGCTGCATCATGGCTTCCTTTCTAGACTGAAACTCTTCTGCTGTGGAAGGTGTGCATTTGCTGAGTCAGACTGCAAACTGGCTTCTCCCAGGCAGAATTCCAGCTGGGGAAAATCCGCCTCCGGTTCCAGGAGACATTTCCCCCCCCCCACATTAAGCCCCGCAAAATAACATAACATTTAAACCACTCTCTCCCCCCCTTCCCCCCGTGTCGTCATAAGAATATATTTTAGATTACTCAGCAGGCTCTGCTGTGCGCCTGAAAATTGCTCAGTTGCTAGACAACGTAATATCGCATCTGTTTGAAGTCTTAAGGCAGGAGTGTCTAGCCTCGGCAACTTTAAGATTGATGGATTTCAACGCCCAGAATTCCCCAGCCATTTTTTTCTGGGAGCTGCAGTTCACAAGTCCTAAAGTTGCCCCAGAGAGGAGGAGGGGGGGTCAAGTTATTTCCCAAAGCACCCGAAGGCCAGACAAGGAAGAATGGATGGAAACTGATCAAGGAGAGATTCAACCTGGAAATAAGGAGAAATTTTCCGACCGGGAGAACAGTCAACCGATGGAACAGAAGTTGCCTTCGGAAGTTGTGGGAGCTTCATCACTGGAAGCTTTCAAGAAGAGACTGGACTGTCATCTGTCAGATGTAGGGTCTGCTTGGGCGGTGGGTTGGACTAGATGACCTACAAGGTCCCTTCCAACTCTGTCATTCTGTTATTCAGAAGTTGTGGGAGCTTCATTACCGGAGGCTTTCAAGAAGAGATTGGACTGCAATTTGTCAGAAATGGTGTAGTGCAGGGGTGGCCAAGCTATGGTTCCTAGAGGACCTGTGGACTTCAACTCCCAGAATTCTTGAGCCAGCCATGCATGCATGGCTGGCTCAGGAATTCTGGGAGTTGAAGTCCACAGGTCCTCTAAGAACCATAGTTTGGCCACCCCTGGTGTAGTGTCTCCTGCTTGAGCGGGGGGTTGGACTAGATGACCTACAAGGTCCCTTCCAACTCTGTTATTCTGTTATTCAGAGGTTGTGGGAGCTTCATTACCGGAGGCTTTCAAGAAGAGATTGGACTGCAATTTGTCAGAAATGGTGTAGTGTCTCCTGCTTGGGCGGGGGGGTTGGACTAGATGACCTACAAGGTCCCTTCCAACTGTTAATCTGTATCTGTAACCGGTGTCAACTCACATGCCCCAGAATCTCAACGGCTCTTCTCTCTTCCCTGACTCCATTCTGCAGTGAGGCTGGACAAGCTTTCCGAAGCTGCCAGGGTGAACACAGATGCCATCCGCAACGCCCAAGACGAGCTGTCGGAATATCGCAGGCAGCTGCAGTCCAAAACGACGGAGCTGGAAACTGTACGCGGGACAAAGGAATCCTTGGAAAGGCAGAGGCTGGACATTGAAGATCGGCACCATTTGGATGTCCAGTCTTACCAGGTAAGATGCGGCAAAGATTGGTGGACGAAAGGTGCTTTTTTCAGGAAGCAACTGGACTTTCTGGTTTTTCTTTGAAGACATTTCGCTTCTCATCCAAGAAGCTTCTTCAACTCTGACCGGATGGTGGGGAAGGGAAGGATTTATACTCCTTGCAGACAGCTGGTCATTTGCATCCTTTTAGAGACTCATTGAGGCCACTTGGAGGTTTGTCTGTGTCTTCAGGGTCAAAGAGGCCATCTATGTCCAAACTGAACATCTGTCTGGAGGTGGGTTCCTCCCGGTTCGCCTGAACCGGTAGCGACCCACTGGTGACGTCACGATGACATCACGGAAACGGTTTGATCGGTGCCAATCTGTGGGCGCCGCCATCTTTTTTTTGAATTTTTTTTCTTCCGAGCATGTGCAGAAGCCGAGTTTCTGGCACTGTGCATGCGGTCGGCATCTTGTTTTTGGCTTTTTAAAAAAATTATTTTTTGCCACTGTGCATGCACGCGCGCACGAAGCGCGTGTGCGCCCACGAGGCACACCCACGTGGCGTGGGAGGAAGCGAACCGGCAGCGAGGTAAGTTAGAAGCCACCCCTGCATCCGTCCCTCATCAGAGGGGGATGGAAACGACATCATCTATCTCCAATCTTACAACACAATCCTTTCAGCAGTTCCACACCCATTTGCGCCATTCAGGTGACCCCGAGGATACAGAGAAACCTCCAAGCGGCCTCAATGACCCTCTAAAAGGATGCAAATTATCATCTATCTGCAAGGAGTTTAAATCCTTCCCTTCCCCACCGTCCACCAGTCAGAGCTGAAGAAGCTTCTTGGGTGAGAAGCACCTTTCTGACATTTTTTTCCCCACAATGCCAATTCAAAACTCAGCTTTTTAAAAAAAACAACAAGGAGTAGAAAGAGGTCTACATCTTAATTTGATTCGTTTTCATTTGGTCCATTTCTACCTATTAATTTGGTCCGTTTCCATTTCTACCGATTAATCTTGGTTCGTTTCCACCTTATTCATTTGGTCCATTTCCATTCGTTTCCAAACCATTTTTTTAAAAAAAATGCCTTTGTGACTTGGAACCGTCACTCAACAAACTTCGGTGACGTTGAGGCCTGCCTGGGTGTTCTGTGGGCTCCCCTTCCTTTTTAGTGGCGCAAGTTGTTCACGGCAGATTTGTGTCTTTTCCCTAGGATACGATTGGGCAGCTGGACAACGAGCTCAGGAATACCAAGTGGGAAATGGCTGCCCAGATCAGAGAATACCAAGACCTGCTCAACGTCAAAATGGCTCTAGATATTGAGATAGCTGCCTACAGGTACGTGGGGCCTTGATCCCAGAACAATTCAAATTAGGAGAACGTTAAAAAGCCTCCGTTTGTGCTTTCTCCTTCTAATATTTCTTCCCACCCTGCTTTTAAAAGCCGACTCTTGTATTTGTGGCCCATGACTGCACAGGGGAAATCTATACTTTTATCTTTAGGTGCCCTTGGTCAATCGGATGGCTATTTGAGAGCCACAGGTGAAGCTCGGTTAAAGAGCGATCCAAGCTAGGATAAAGGAGAAATTTCCAATCAGTGAGAAAAATTAAATGAATAGAAAGGCTTGCCACCCGGAACGGAGAGTACTCCATCGTTGGGAAGTTTTAAAATACAGGCTGGACAGCCATTTGTCTGGAATGGTATCGGGTCTCCTGCTTGAGCAGGGGGTTGGGCTAGATGACCCCCAAGGTTCCCTTCCAACTCTATGATTCTGTAAGGGTCTCTTGTTTGAGCAGGGGGTTGGACTAGATGACCCCCAAGCAGGAGATCCCATAGCATATCAGATAGGTGGCTGTCCTGACTTTTCTTAAAAACCTCCGGTGATGGAACACTCACAACTTCTGGTGGCAAGCTGTTCCCCTGGTTAATTGTCCTCACTGTTAGGAAGTTTCTCCTTAATTCCAGGTTGCTTCTCTCCTTAATTAGTTTCCATCCGTTGCTTCTTGTCCTGCCTTCAGGTGCTTTGGAGAATAGCTTAACCCCCTCTTCTTTGTGGCAGCCCCTCAAATACTGGAATACTGCTATCCTGTCCACCCTGGTCCTTCTTTTCTCTAGACCGGCCATACCGAATTTCTACAACCGTTGTTCATATGTTTTAATCTCCAGGCCCTTAAATCTTAGAACTAAGGAGAAGCAACTTAGAACTAAGGAGAAATTTCCTGACAGTTAGAACAATTAACCAGTGGAACAGCTTACCTCCAGATGTTGTGAATGCTCCAACACTGGAAGTTTTTAAGAAGGTGTTGGATAACCATGTGTCTGAAGTGGTGTAGGGCTTCCTGCCTAAGCAGGGGGTTGGACTAGGTTCCTTCCAATTATTATTATTATTATTATTATTATTATTATTATTATTATTATTATTATTATTATTATTATTATTATTATTATTATTATTATTATTATTTACACAAAATAATACCTTGTTATTATATTACTCCAAGGTTCCTTCCAATTATTATTATTATTATTATTATTATTATTATTATTATTATTATTATTATTATTATTATTATTATTATTATTATTATTAACACAAAAAACAGTAATACACAGCAAACAAGATTCATATGCTGGATTTCGTATCACTATATCAAGTTGAATTATTATTGTTGTTGTTATTATTATTATTTATTCACAAAAAATGTAATACACAGCAAACGAGATTCATATGCTGGATTTCGTATCACTATATCAAGTTGAATTATTATTGTTGTTGTTGTTATTATTATTATTATTATTATTTATTCACAAAAAATGTAATACACAGCAAACGAGATTTATATGCTGGATTTCGTATCACTATATCACAAGTCGAACACTTCCCAAGCGTTATTAATTATTATTATTATTATTATTATTATTATTATTATTATTATTATTATTATTATTATTATTATTATTATTATTATTATTATTATTATTATTATTATTATTATTATTATTATTATTATTATTATATCATCTTAGTTGCTCTTCTCTGCCCTTTTTCCAAAGTCTCAACCTCTTTTTTGTAAGGTGCTGACCAAAATTGGATGCAGTATTCCAGGTGGGGCCTTACTAAGGGTTTTATAAAGCAGTACTAATACTTCACAAACAGCAATTTTGATTCGATGCCTGGAGCAACGGTTTTGATTTTCTCTCCCCCCCACCCTCTCTTTCTTTCGGAAACAGGAAGCTTCTGGAAGGAGAGGAATGCCACTTCGGCAGCGGGATGGGGATTTTCCCATTCCCCGAAATTGCCCCCAAGGCCCCGAGTGTCCCCACTCACATCAAAGTCAAAAGCGAGGAGAAAATTAAAGTGGTGGAGAAATCGGAAAAGGAGACGGTGATTGTCGAAGAGCAGACGGAGGAAGTGCAAGTGACCGAAGAAGTGACGGAGGAAGGAGAGGAAGAGGAAGCAGAAAAGGAGGAGGAGGAAGAGGAGGAGGAGGAAGCAAAAGAGGAAAAAGAAGAGGAGGAAGAAGCAGAAGAGGAAAAAGAGGAAGGGGAAATCCAGGAAGAGAAGGAAGGAGGAGAAGAAAGAGAAGAAGCTGGAACAGGGGAAGAATCTCCATCTACAGAGGAGACCCCGTTGCCAGAAAAGAAGCCCACCATGAAAGAAGAGGAGGCCAAATCTCCTGAGAAGGTTAGGTCTCCCACAAAAGATGAAGCCAAGACCCCAGCCAAAGTCCCATCTCCAACAAAAGACGACAGTAAACCTCCGGCCAAGGTGGTGTCACCAACCAAGGGATTGTTGAAAGTCCCAGGCACGAAACCAGTAGAGGCGGCAACTTCCCCTGTCAAAGAAGAGAGCAAATCTCCAGCAAAACCTGGATCTCCTGCCAAGGAAGAAAGACGGACTCCAGAAAAGCTGAAATCTCCAACCAAAGAGGCAGAGAAACCTCCAGCGGTGAAAGTCCAGGAGAAAGTGGCTTCCCCAACAAAGGAAGACCTCAAATCTCCAGCAAAGGAGGCAGAGAAACCTCCAGTGGTGAAAATTCCAGAGAAAATGGCTTCCCCAATGAAAGAGGGTCTCAAGACACCAGAAAAACCAAAATCTCCAACCAAAGAGGCAGAGAAACCTCCAGCTGTGAAAGTCCAGGAGAAAGTGGCTTCCCCAACAAAAGGAGACCTCAAACCTCCAGAAAAACTCAAACTTCCCCCAAAAGAGGAAGCTAAATCTCCAGAGAAGGTCAAGACGCCCGTCAAGGAAAAGGCTAAGTCTCCAGAGAAGGTCAAGACGCCCATCAAGGAGAAAGCCAAATCGCCAGAAAAAGACACGGCGCCCCAAAAGGAACCAGCTAAGCTGGCGACAAAGGAGGAGAAGGCGCCAGAGAAAGAAGCAGACGCGCCAGCCAAGCCCGTGGCGGAGAAGAAACCGAGCAAGAAAGAAGAGGAGGCCAAGCCAGAGACCCCAACCAAGGATGTGCCAAGCCCAGAAGCCCAGAAGGAGAAGACTGAAGACCAAGGGGACAAGAAACAAAGCCCCAAGGCCAAGTCACCTACCCTTGATGGGAAAAAAGCACCTGCTGCTCCCAAGGCTGAGGAGAGCAAGGAGAAGGAAAAGGAGGCCACCAAGCCGCCATCCAAACCAGAATCGGGGAAAGAGGTGGAGAAAGGAACCAAGGCGCCCGTGCCCAAATCTCCAATCGAGGAAGTCAAAGCCAAGAGCCCAAGCCCACCGGCCAAGAAGGAGGCTGAGAAGGCCAAGGCCGATGAGAAGAAAGGAGAACCAAAGAAGGAGAAAGCCGAGCCCAAGAAGGAGGAGGAGAAACCCAAAGCAGCAGAGAAACCCAAAGAAGAAGCTAAGACGTTGAGCCCCAAAGAGTCTCCCACACCGGAGAGTCCCAAGGAGCCCCCAAAGGCAACCAAGACGGAAAAAGCAGAAAAATCCTCGGGGATGGATCCCAAAGACACTAAACCCGCCGAAAAAGAAGAGAAGACCAAGAAATGACAGAGAAGATGTTGGAGGTGCTTCAGGGGGCACCAAAGGACTTGGAAGACCACCGATCTCAGGACGGTCTCTCCTCAAGGCTAGGTTTGGGGAGAGGCCCCCTCCCCCACGAGGAGTCTGGAATGCATGTTTGCAACACGTCCGATCCGAGAGGAAGAAACCAACCCAGCTAAGCCACGATCGATCTGAGATAACTCCGTGGGGAAAACAAACAAAACCCACCCACCCACCCAAGTTGGTTCCAATATGTTATTGACAGCTTTCATAGCCGAATGTGATATATGCAGAATGCCATTTAAGCACTTGAATTATTCATTGGGGAGGGATGTATAGAGGGAGGGAGGGGGAAAAAACCCAGGGCAATATTTGTCTGCCCTTCTCAGATAAGTGCATTTATTTCCCAAAGACGGGCAAAGGAATAATAACACGCAATAAATCTCGAATGTCCAACGCAGCAAGAGCTGGAATTCTGCTCCGCGGAGATGACCCAGGCAAGAAAAATCTCCAAAAAATGATGCTTTAAAGATGCCTTTTTTTGCTCAATGTGCGTTGCTTGGGGGCATGAATGTGGAAGGCAGGCCTTAATCCAGCTCTTGGGTGTCTCAGGAGGAACAGCCGTTTCAGGGGAGATCCGTAGAAAAGCAGAGGGTCAACCCTGGTGGGGGTCTTGCCCCCTCCATTCAGCCCCAAAGGGGGCCTTCCCATGTGCTAGCTTCGCCCCAGAGTTGAGAGAATTTGAGGCGGAGGGTCGCTTAAATCCCCTCACCCAAAACTCTCCGGCTCTTTTGCGGCAAGACAGCAATCCCCAAAATCCTCATTAAAGGGGGGTGGGAGACTGTGGTAGTTTTGTAGCCTCGACACCTCCGCCACGAGCAATCCTGTGTGCGGGTGCATATTCACAGACACCCACCCACGCAAAAGTGCATTACACCATGTCGAACGGTCACCTCCTGTTGCTTCTGTGCAATAAACCGCCAATTAAAAGAAAAATATGCTTACAATAAAATCGATTTCCCGTTTCTGGTTTTCGTGTCTGGGGGAGTAGACAAGAACGTTTAGACCAGGGGTCGGCAACCTTAAACCCTCAAAGAGCCACAGAGGTCCTAACCGGAAGCCCCCGGTTCAATTCTGGAGCCGACCGGAAGTCCGGTTCCCCCACCATAGAGTCTCCTCCTAGTGCAGCGTCCTTTTTCCTCTACCTGTCCTAACCGAAAGCCCTATCAATTGTGGAGCCGACCGGAAAACCCGTCCCTTGCTGTAGCGTCTCATCCTGGCGTGCCGTGCTTTTCCCCTCCCTAACCGGAAGCTCCTCTCAAAACTGTGGTGCTGACCAGCGACAGGGAGCCGCAGCAGAGGGATGAGAGAGCCACATGTGGACGGCTGGACTAGAAGACCTCCAAGGTCCCCTCCAGCTCTATTCCGATTCTGAATCTTGATGGCGGGGATGGAGACAGGCAGTTTCTCCTCCACTCCCCCCCACCCCATTGCTATTCCATCACATTAGCAATAGCAATAGCACTTAGACTTATATACCGCTTCATAGTGCTTTACAGCCCTCTCTAAGCGGTTTACAGAGTTCAGCCTCTTGCCCCCAACAATCTGGGTCCTCATTTTACCCACCTCAGAAAGATGGAAGTCAACCTTGAGCCGGTGAAATTTGAACAGCTGAACTAGCAGTCAGCTGAAGTAGCCTGCAGTGCTGCATTTAACCACTGCGCCACATTCTCTTGGAGGAGGTGATAACCAGTTTGGAGCAGACTCTGCAGCTCTGCACACCTGTTGGGAGTTGCCCAGTTTCCCAACCGGCTGCAGTTTTCACCTGCTTTGCTAAAAAAAAAACCCCTGCATTTTTCTGGTTTGGGGGCATTGGATCCCAATAGCGGCTAGAGGAAGGGGTTGGCGTTTTCCAAAAGGGCAAAGAAGGGCTTTGATAATGCAGGAAATGCCCTGGGAGCTGGCTTCTCCTGCAGATGCCACCTCCAGCTGTCAATTCTTGCAAAAAAAAAAAAATGGAGCCTTGGCATAACTCCTTTCATCAGGGTTTCACACCTCCGACCAGAGAAAACTCACTAGCCTGAGGATTGTCAGATTGTCTCCCTAGATTGGTGTTTCTCAACCTTTAAGAGGTGCGGACTTTAACTCCCCCGTATTGCTCCAACCAACATGGCTGGCAGACAGAGTGGCCTAGAGGCGGGAGCTCTCGCCTCACAATCGGGAAGCTGTGAGTTTGATCCTAGGCAGAGGCAGATATTTCTCTCCCTGGGCACGATGAGAATGTATCTGCTGAACAAAACTCCGTACTGGCGACAGGGAAGGGTATCCGGCCAGTAGACACTCTGCTAGCTCCAATTCAGTTGCCCAGACTCCACCCCGAAGGGATTATGGGGTTGTTAAAAGAGGATGAACATGGCTGGCACAGGAACTCTGGGAGTTGAAGTCCACAAATCTTAAAAGGTGCCATGCTTGGAGACCCCCTGAGCTAGTCAATGCAGAATGTGCTTTCTCCCTCCAGTTCTAGAACGGCTTATCCGAGCAAGGTTTTAAAAAATCTCCATCTACTCTCCATCTAAGTGAAGAGTCCTTTGGGAGTTGGGCGGCATATAAATTTAATAAATTAAATAAATTAAATAAAATTAAATCTACTCTTGACAAGCAGAGCCCTGTTGGAAACAAAGCAAAGTGGGTTATTGAATCACAGAATGGAAAGGGATCTCCTAAGATCATCTTTCCAACCCTTGGCTCCATTACAGATGACCTATCGGCCTCTGGAAGGAAGAGTCTACGAGTCTTAGACTAGGGCTGTATTCCTAAGAGAAACACAATTGGACGCAAAATATTTACAAGTCCTTGGTGGTCTCTGAACTTGGTGGTTTTCCCATAGATGTTTCGTTGCCACACTGGGTGACGTCATGAGAAGGGATCATCAATACAGGCAGGTCCTCCACTTACGACCACAACCGAGCCCAAAATTTATGTTGTTTAAGTGAGACATTTGTTGAGTGAATTTTTCCTCACTTCACCACCTTTCTTGACATGGTTATTAAGTGAATCACTGCAGTTGATAAATCTGGCTTCCTTGTTGACTTTGTCAGAAGGTCGCAAAAAGGGGAATCAGGCAACCTTGGGACTACACCAACGGTCGTAAGTCTGAACCAGCGGCCAAGCATCTGAATTTCGATCACAGGATCACGGGGATGCTTCAAAGGTCGTGTGAGAAATGGTCGTAAGTCACTTTTTCCCCCCGTGCGGTTGTAACTTTGAATGGTCACTAAATGGATTGTTGTAAGGTCAAGGAGTTTCAAGCCAAAAGTTGGCTTGAAACTCAACATTAAAAAAAATTAAGATCATGGCATCTGGCCCTCTCAATTCCTGGCAAATAGATGGGGAAGAAATGGAGGTAGTGACAGATTTTACTTTCCTGGGCTCCAAGATCACCGCAGATGGGGACTGCAGCCAAGAAATTAAAAGTGTCTCCTGCTTGGGCGGGGGGTTGGACTAGATGACCTACAAGGTCCCTTTAAACTCTGTTATTCTGTTATTCAGAAGTTGTGGGAGCTTCTGGAGAGGAAAGCTATGGCAAATCTAGACAGCATGCTAAAAAGCAGAGACATCACCCTGCCAACAAAAGTGCGTATAGTCAAGGCTATGGTTTTCCCAGTTGCTGTGAAAGATGGACCACAAGGAAGGCTGAGCACCTTAAAAGAATGGAGGCCTTTGAACTATGGTGCTGGAGAAGACTCCTGCGAGTCCCTTGGACTGCAAGGCGATCCAACCGGTCAGTCCTAGAGGAGATCAACCCTGACTGCTCTTTAGAAGGCCAGATCCTGAAGATGAAACTCAAATACTTTGGCCGCCTAATGAGAAGGAAGGACTCACTGGAGAAGAAGAGCCTAATGCTGGGAAAGATTGAGGGCAAAAGAAGAAGGGGATGGCAGAGAATGAGGTGGCTGGATGGAGTCACTGAAGCAGTCGGCGTGAGATTAAATGGACTCCAGGGGATGGTAGAGGACAGGAAGGCCTGGAGGAACGTTATCCATGGGGTTGCGAATTGGGGTCGGACACGACTTCGCAACTAACCACAACAAAGGTCGAGGATGACCTGTACTGATGGTGTTACCTAGTTGGGTGATGAAACGCATGCAAGAAAACCACCAGGCTCAGAGAGCACCAAGGATCCCCACCGTTCAACCTGCAAAGATCCTCCTTTATTGGTTCAAACCATTGAATAGGTAAGGACTTCAAAGGTGCCCTTTACTCAAGTTTAATTCCTTCAGAACCATTTCCACAAGAGAGGGAGGAATGGCTGCTTGGCTGTCTTCTCCGGCGCCGCTTCAGCAGGACAAAGCCGAACTCCATCAGAAAGGCATGAGCTCCAGATCCAAAATAATTCCCTTCGCTTGGGAAGCGTGGCCCGAGTGGGGACTCACAGATGCTGCTGGGCTCAGCGGTGGCTGAAGAAACCTTGAGGGTAGTTGTATTTGAAGGGTTTCAACCGGCTGGGTCCCCTATGGAGGAAGGGAAATTTCAAAAGGTTAGGATAAACATCCTGTAGGGCCCTCGGGCACCCGTCCCACAGATCTAAGAAGTTAAATTTGTAAAATGACCCAATTTCATCTTTGTAAGCCGCCCAGAGTCGCCTCTGGACGAAACAGGCAGCGTACGAGTCAAATAAATATATAAAAACCATGATTCCCCTCACTGATCAAAGACCCACAGACTAACCAGAGCTGCAAGGAAGCCAGGAGAAACAGAAAGTATTTTAAGTCTGGGAAAAGCGTCAACGAAAGCCACATTTCACGCATTATGAAACAAAACGACGACAAGAAACTATTGACGGCAGAGATGCCAAAACAATGACAAGGTCATTGTTTTGGCATCTCTGCCGTCAATAGTTTCTGGACAGAAGTCTCGAAATCTCAACCATGTTAAACCCTAAGCTTCTAGTCCTCAAGATTCATCTCGCCGTGGCCACTTTCGCCGCAGGCCAATTCAGTGAGAAGTAGCTTAAGGGAGAGAAAGAAAGGGAATTGCAGCGGGCCTTGTGTTTCTTTAGGTTCAAACCTTCTCAAATTAGAAATGGGGCAGTAGCATACTCCAGCGGTTAAGACGCTGGGTTTGTCAGCTGGAAAGCCGGCAGCCCGGGTTCGAGTCCCGAGCGTCGCGAGATGGGGTAAGCTCCCGTCCTTGCTCCAGCTCCTGCCCACCTAGCAGTTTGTTAAGATATTCATGAACTGGGAGAGCCAATGGTAACAAGGTCAGCCAATGAATAGGCATAGCAACTAAGTCAGCCAATGGGAGCTAACCACTTCTGAGTCTGTGCAGAGAATCGAAACTGGAATTTAAGCTTAAGGCTGGGTGTGGCTCCAGTTCCCACTCTGCTCTCTTGTCCACTCTGCACTCTCCACTCTGCTGTAATGAAACTAACTCTCCTGCTTGTGTTTACCTGTAACTGATTGAAGAAGAACTCTGCTAATGGTATTGTAAATATATTATATTTATAAAGAAGTTATTGAATCCAGCTGATATCAGTCATCTGTGTGTGCTTATGGTTTTGATTTTGCAACAAACTCTAATATAGTTCAAAAGCATACAAATGCGAGGTCAACAGGTACCGCTTCAGCGCGAATGTAACAACGCTCTGTGATGTCATGTTGGTCACATGACCACAGAAATGTCTTCGGACAGCGTGAACTCAATGGCCTTGAAACGAAGAGGAGCAGCGCCACCTAGAGTCGGCAATGACTAGTGGAATCAAATCTGCAGGGACTTCTTTTATTTATTTATTTTGCAGAGTTAGAAGTCCTTGGGGTTGGGGCAAGCTGCAATTCCACTTGTCCCTCTCTCTTGAGTTATCCCGTGTTGAATCGTCCCAGAGCGAGATGGCCAGGGCCAGTTGCCCCATTCCGTTCTACCACATCTCCCTGGCCCCGAGCTGCCTTACCTGGCCAAGCGCAGGCACATTTTCTCCTGGGGAAATTCCTTGGGCCCCTCCACGCTGTTGTCGTGCGTCTCGGTCTCCAGGTAAACATCCAGGACAACGCAAAGGCGTTGCAACTGGTTGGTGAGGAGTTGGTAGCCCGGCTTGGGGCCGCCGAGTTCTTTGTAACAGACGTTGACCTCACCCTCCATGGCCTAAAAAGCAAAGGGGGGCACAGAGGAGAGGCTGAGAAAAAAAACCAACCCTTTCAGATCTGTGTTTCTCAACCTAGGAAACATTTGTGTGGACTTCCAATTCCCAGAATCCCCCAGCCCCGTTCCCCTGTCTCGGACCTACCCGGATGTTGTCATCATTGGTGTTGGTTTTCTCCCCTTTCCAGTTTAAGCACAGGCTGAAGACGGGTGGGATGGAGGAATATCCGGGGTTCAACACCACAGCGACCTGGAGCTTGGCTGCGGCCGAGAGAGAAGCAAGAAGTCCGTTTAGCAAGGATACCTCCTTTGACCCACAATCACACTTCCCAGCAGAAACAAACCAACAAAAATCTCCTATCCCAAAGCTCACAGGAGACCCCGTCTGTGGTGCCGTCACTGAAGTGGGCGAGAATGAAATTTGGGGGCTGCAAATTTGGAGGTGGTTGGAATTCTTTTTTTAAAAAAATATTTTTTATTTTTTCTCCACAATTTCCATATATATAAAAAAAATATCTATTTTTTTTAAAAAAGACTTTGCTTGTCAGATGGTTGTAAAAACGGATCCCGTTCTACATGGTTTGGGCTTTCTGTCTGGTCTACCTCAGAGGGCTGGCATGAGGAGTCTCGCTTTGGACTCAAAGGTTTTGTCGTCTCTGTTGTCTCGCCTGCGTCTCTTCCTTCTGCCTCCCAAGTTGCTTCTCACAGCCCATTGGAGAATCCAGTTTCGGTTTCATAAGGATCGAACTGGGGACCCCAAGTTCGATTGCTGAAGATCAGGGTCTCCAGAGGACCGACCACTGCACCCCACTTCCCCCTCTTAGCAAACGTGTTTTTTGGCGTATCTTGCTGCACCAGGGATGATATGTTCCGCTTTCTTCCCCCAGTAACAACCACTAGGCATCTTCTCAACCTCTCAGTGTGTGTGTGTGTGTGTGTATGTGTGTGTGTGTGTGAGAGAGGAACCCACAGGAGAAAAGACGCAAACTCACCGGTGCCTCTTTCGATCAGTGCCAAGTAATAGAGGTGAGTATCTTCAGCCAAACCACACTCAACCACGTCTTTAGTGTAAGGAAGCTCCTGGAGGGAGGAAAGGCAGAAATGCTTTTGGACTATGAAAGTGAGGGTGCTACCGTGTTTCCCCGAAAATAAGACCGAACTGGAAAATAAGCCCTAGCACGATTTTTTTCAGGATGCTAGTAATATAAGCCCTACCCCCCAAAATAAGGCCCAATTAGGATCGTCAGCCCGATGGATGCATTTAGTACTGTATTTCCCCGAAAATAAGACCCAACTGGAAAATAAGCCATAGAATGATTTTTTCAGGATGCTTGTAATATAAACCCTACCCCAAAAATAAGCCCCAGTTAAGATTGGCAGCTGGCTGGATGCATTTAGTACCGTATTTCCTCCCAAATAAGACCTAATTAAAAAATAAGCCATAGAATGATTTTTTCAGGATGCTCGTAATATAAACCCTACCCCAAAAATAAGCCCCAGTTAAGATTGGCAGCTGGCTGGATGCATTTAGTACCGTATTTCCCCCCAAAATAAGACCTAATTAAAAAAATAAGACCCAATGCGTCTTTTGGAGCAAAAATTAATATAAGATCCGGTCTTATTTTCGGGAAAACATAGGGAGTTGGCTTCTGCTGATCTACTCTGCTGGAAGATCCCTTACGTCTTCAGATCCTGTCGCATATCCCCTCCCCTCCCCAACAACCCACCGAAAGAAGCGGTGGGAAAATGGCCCATTCGCAAGGAATAACAGAGTTGGAAGGGACCTTGGGAGGTCTTCTAGTCCGGCCCAATGCTCGAGCGGGAGACCTGGGGTCAAGCCATCCCCTTTTGCAAACTTCGGACAGCAAAAGCCAAGGGGGGGGAAGCCCGTTTCACTTTAACAACCCTCTGACTCACTTAACGGCAGCGGGGATGATTCCCTTAACAAATATAGCCAGAAAGGTCGCGAAATGGGGCAGAGGTCACTTCACCGATGTCTCACTTAGCAACGTAAATCTTGGGGGGTTCCATTGCGGTCGTTAAGTCGAGGGCTATCTGTACTTGTCTATTTTCCCACTTAAGAAAAGCTAAAAATGAACTCTAGAATCTGGAGGAATGACCAAGAAAATGGCAGGTGTGGTGCATTCTAAATAAGTATTGGAAGTTGAAAGGGGGAAAAAACCCGCATATACATGGTTGAGTACATACATGGTTCTAAGCCAGGATGCAAAAGGATTCTTCTAAAGGCGGCTACTTACCAAGTAATCTTCATAAGTGAGGGACATCCACTTCACCAAATGCGACACAATCTTGGCGGGGAAGAGGTGCTGAGACTCAGGGGAGACGGGCAAAATTCCATGTTCTGGAGGCGACAAGAAAGGAGATAAGGGCTGGCAAGACAATTCTTGCAAAAGCAAAAATAACCCCAATGCAAATTATTAAATTTGCGGGTGATACGACAGTGGTGGGGCTCATTAGTAAGAACAATGAGTCTGCTCATAGAAAGGAAGTACAAGGGTTGGCATTGTGGTGCAAAGAAAATAATCTTACACTTAACACCCAAAAAGCTAAAGAACGTATAATTGACTTCGGGGAGGAAGAGAGAGGTACATTTACCATTGCACATATGAAATGGATAGGATGACGATGGAATTAAAAGAAAAAGAGGAATCGGAACTATTATAGAATTTGGAGTAGATTTCACAATTGGCTAGAAATTAGGAATCAAAGTAAGAAACAGAAAAAACTAAAACCTGAATGATAAAATAAGAGCCGAGGTGGCGCAGCGGTTAGAGGCAGGTACTGCAGGCCACTTTAGCTGACTATGATCCGCAGGTCAGCAGTTCAAATCTCACTGGCTCAAGGTTGACTCAGCCTTCCATCCTTCCGAGGTCGGCAAAATGAGGACCCAGATTGTTGGGGGCAATATAAATATATACATTGTTTAATGGTGTAAACCGCTTAGAGAGTGCTTGCACTGTGAGGCGGTCTATAAATCTCACAAATAAAATAAAATAAATAATAAAATAAAATATTCATGTATATATGAAATTATAGGTTAAATTAATAATGGCAAAAAAAACATGTACCAACTTAAATGGTGAAGTCGGAAAGTAGTATATATATTTTGACACGAAATACTGCAAAATATATTGTATAGTGTCCTTAATGTTTATATTTGTACGCATTCTGCATTTGTTCAATTTGATTTTTGTCTTATTATTTTTTTACTTTTATTTATTTTTCTTTGTTTTGTTTTGTATTTGTATTTTGTATTTGTGTTTTTTGGGGCAGTCATTTGTCCAGGATACAATAAGGTCTTGTGCCTCACGTAGCGGATTGGATTAAAAGACCTCCAAGGTCCCCTATGATACTATTGATGTAACTGCAACAAGGTTACTATATATATATGCTCAGAAGTGGAAAAAGTTTGACGCTGTCCAAAATGGAGTTTCTCCCCCCACTTTGCTAAGCGAACGGAAGAACTGCAACGACTCACCAAGGGAAGCAAATTGCTTGTGAAGGGCCAGGCGCGACTCCAACCTCGTTTTGAGCAATTTCATGGTCCTCTCCATGTGGCTAGCACTCAGTGAGTTATCGGCGACCACAGGATTCTGTCAACAAGACAAAAAACACCCTTAACAGGAGGTCCTCTTTTAGCGACGGCCTTGTTTAGTCAGTAAAGCAAAGGAAAGCTGAAGTTAAGATCAGAAGCCTAGCTTTGCCCCCTTTTTTACAACTTTCCCTGCTCCTATTGTTAAGTGAATCATTGCCGTGTGTTAAGTGAATAGTTTAAGTGAATCTGACTTCCCATTTGGCTCTGCTTGTCAGAAAGTCTCAAAAGTTTATCATGCGACCCTGGGAACCCGCAACTGTCATAAAGATGAACCCCTTGCCATGCGTCTGAATTTTAATCTACACGACCACGGGGCTGCTACAATGGTCATAAGTGTGAAAAACGGCCGTAAGTCACCTTTTTCAGTGCTGTGGTAGCTTTGAACGGTCACTGAATGAACTATTGTGTAGTCGGGGACTATCTGTACAGGACATCCCTTCGCAGACTCGGCTGATCAGGATCAGACCTGGTTAATATTTGGGCGAGAGGCCATATCTCCCTGAAGCCATCGTGAGTCTGACTTGACTTGGAAGGAGATTTCGGCAGCTCTTCTGCAGAGATTTCACATCGATCACTTTGGCATGCCATGTACGCACACATGCACAATAATAATAATAATAAATGTAGAGTTGGAAGGGACCTTGGAGGTCTTCCAGTCCAACCCCCTGCTTAGGCAGGAAACCCTACACCACTTCAGACAAATGGTTATCCAATCTCTTCTTAAAAACTTCCAGTGTTGGAGCATCCACAACTCCAGGAGGCAACTTCTCTTTCACAGATTGATTCTTCTCACAGTCAAGAAATTTCTCCTTAATTCTAGGTTGCTTCTCTCCTTGATCAGTTTCCACCCATTGCTTCTTGTTCTACCCTCAGGTGCTTTGGAGAATAGTTTGACTCCCTCTTCTTTGGGGCAACCCCTGAGATATTGGAACACTGCTATCATATCTCCCCTAGTCCTTCTTTTCATTAAATTAGACATACCCAGTTCCTGCAACCGTTCATCGTATGTTTTAGCCTCCAGTCCCCTAATCCTCTTTGTTGCTCTTCTCTGCACTCTTTCTAGAGTCTCAATATCCTTTTTGCATCGTGGCGACGTACAATACACACTCACACACACCTGCCCTTTTGCTGACGCATCAATTGATCTTCCTGGCCTTGTGGGGGATTAAAAAGGAGTCACTGAAGTTTGGAAAAGAGCTTTTGGGGGGCTTCCATGCACACCTACCTGGGGTTGGTCCTTGGGGAAGTGCAACCCCCCCAATTTTTGCACCCACACGTACGGGTGGCCCAGTTCAGGCACGTAGTCGTTCAGGGTCAGAATGCTGGAAAGGAAAAAAAAAAAGAAGGGACGAGGACAATCAACAGGGTGGAATAAAAATCAATGATTTTTTTAAAAAATAAAAAAATAAAAATTTGATTTTTTTAATATTTAAATTGTATTTTTTTACATTTAAATTGGATTTTTTTACATTTAAATTGGATTTTTTTAAAATAAAATGCTTTTGGAGTAAAAAAATCTATCTAAAAATAGTTTTCTATTTAAGATACATTAACAATTTAGTTTATTTTTTTTGTTGTGTGTATTTAATTGTTACGTTTTTAAAGGAAAATTCAATAAATATTATTTTAATAAGAAGTTATCAAGGTCTTGGAGCTCAGCAGATGCAGGAAGAGGTATAGAAGCTATTCTGAGAACTTAAGGGAAGGTGGACTGTATATATCTAATTGATAGTGTTTCTATAATCCTTTCTGCATCTGCTGAGCTCCAGAAGTTCAATATTTCCTAAAGTTAATATAGTTTATATAGTAATTTAAAGTGGTAGAAGGTTTAAATCTTATACAATAACATTTAGCTACACACACCTTGGGAGTCCCAATCACCCTGTTGATGTAAATATAGTCAACAGGATATTTATTTTTGTAAAACTAAGTAGAAGGTCTCCCCTTCATCAGTAGAATATCTCCCCTCTCGCTGAGATCTGGCAGATGCCCCTCCATCTAGTCTTCTAGAGGGCTTTTGAAGAACTGAATTTTGACCATGTTGACTGCGGGGGCTACGGCAACGGTCATGAAAAATGGTCTGACGTCACTTTTTTTCCCCAGTGCCGTTTTAACTTGGAACAGCCGCTTAAACAAATAGTTGTAAAATCAAGATGTGATGGCAGCTCCCTCGCTCCCTCCTGGCTTACCCCACTTTGTCGAACTGGAACTGGTTGGCGGGGTTCGGGGTCCTCTTTCCGTGGTCCCCAGGATAGAGGCAGCTCAGAAGAGAATCAGGGCACAGCAGGTCCCTAGGAAAGAATCCAGGCCGGGGGGGGGGGGAAGAAAAGGGGTAAGTCCCAGGAGGCAGCATTAGATTAATAGTACATACCTAGAATAAAGAGTTAGAAGTATAGATATGATATAAAAATTGTTAAGGAATTAATTCAGAGTCCAGGGTTTGCGCAGCGGAATGTGGGGTTGCAGTTTGATAATAGAGTCAATAATTGAATGTCTTCAATGTGTTCAAAAAAAGAATAATCTTTACTTGAAATAAACAGCACAACTATAACACAAATAGTCCATTCTTGGATAAATGAAAAAAAAAACTTTCTGTATGCTAACAAGCAATAAATTCAGCTCTCTTACTTATCTCCAGTAGATAATGTTCTTCCAAACATACATCAATAGAAGACCTTGAACTTCTTCAGTCAGAACGTAGAATAACTTTATTGTCACTTTAAGCGTACACCCAATTGGCAGGCATTGAAATGAAATTTCGTTGCATGCAGCTCTCCAGGGGTCACCATCTCTATTATTTATTATTTATTTATTTATTTATTTATTTATTTATTTATTTATTTATTTTTTATTTATTTATTTATTTATTTATTTATTTATTTATTTATTTATTTATTTTTTATTTATTTTTTATTTAGCGAGATTTATATACCGCCTCACAGGGCAAGCACTCTCTAAGCGGTTTACACCAGTAAGCAATGTATATTTATATTGCACAATCTGGGTCCTCATTTTACCTACCTCGGAAGGATGGAAGGCTGAGTCAACCTTGAGCCGGTGAGATTTGAACCGCTGACCTGCGGATCACAGTCAGCTAAAGTGGCCTGCAGTACCTGCCTCTAACCGTTGCGCCACTTCAGCTCTTATACCTTCTACCGCTGCACCATAGAGAGTATTTTAACTTACTGCAGCTGTGTATGGTTTGCCAATTGCACAGTGGCAGATAGGACAGCGCTCCAGAGGGTCAACGTCATTGCCCAGAGGATCCTTGGTTGCCCCCTCCCCTCTTTGGAAGAGCTTTATAGCTCCCGCTGCCTTAACAAAGTTCGAAACATTCTTAAAGATCCATCTCATCTCATCCTGGGCACCCTTTTTTTTTTGAACTATTACCATCTGGCAGATGGTACAGGACAATAAACGCAAGGACAAATAGGCTGAAAAACAGCTTCTATCCCAGAGCAGTAACTACCGTATTTTTGGGGGTATAAGACGCACCTTTCCCCCCCCCCAAAATAGGCTGAAAATTTGGCTGCGTCTTATACTCCGAATGTAGCTTTTCCAAAGCTTTTTTTCCCAGCCCTAACGAGGTGCTAAGGATCTTCCAGGCTTGCAGGATTTTTTTCATTGCTACTCCTTCCGAAGAAGTTTTTCCCCAGCCCTAAGTCTTTGCAGGCTTGTTTTCATTCCTACTCCCTCCGAAGAATATTTTTTCAGCCCTAACCAGGGGATAAAATAATGTGCTGAAGCTGACGAGACTAAGGACGCTAGCCAGATGAATACCTGGTAGGTAGATTTTTCCCCTTATTTTCCTCCCCCCAAACTAAGGTGCGTCTTATACTCCAAAAAATACGGTATATTGAATTCTACTGTATATAGTGCAATATTAATGCAATATCAGGGGTGTTCAATTCAATTGCATAGAATGTGAAGGATGGGTGTGTGTGTTTTATTTTTTATAGTTTTCTTATGTATGATGTACACTGAAGATGGCATTTAATTTCATTGTACGAGGTGCAATGACAATACTAAATAAAATCTAAATCTAAAAATACACTACATCAACACGACCAAAAAAATAAATAAATAAATTTTAAAAAGCACGCATATATCCCCATACCCACATATATTATATGACACAGAGAAACAACACAGCCTATTTTGGATGTATACATGTACTTGGCGAGAAAAATGAATCTCGTGAGTTTACCTGACAGATGGCATAGGGAACAAAGCCATTACAGAATCAGGTAGTCCTGTTATAGATACATCGAAACCTCCTCCCAGAGGGGAGCAACAGAAACAGACTATGAAGTGGCTGTGTGGGGTCTCTAACGATGCTTCGAGCTCTGAGCACATAGCGCTTATAAGCAGCATTCTGAATAATGGGAAGTGAGCTTCCTATAATCTCCGCTGTCCTCACCACTCTCTGTAGGGACTTTCTATCTGAGGCACTGCTGCCACCAAACCAAATCAAACCAAACCAAACCAAACCGGGATGCAGTTTGTTAAAACGAAGAGGTAGGCCTTGACATGAAAAGCTGCCAACCACAATGATTTTGCCAGACAGTGGAGCAAAGGCGGCTTCTGAAATTTGCAAGTCTGTTATGGTTAGCATCAACTACTCTCTTGGGCTTCTCATAGTTCCAATCCAGGCCCTCACCGTGTCTCCCACGCTTCTCAATACAGATAGTCCCGACTTGCCACCGCAATTGAGCCCAAAATTTATGTTGCTAAGTGAGACATCTGTTATTGGCTGGGGAATTCTGGGAGTTGAAGTCCACAAATCTTAAAAAGTTAACAAGGTTGGAGAGTCCTGTGTTACGGCACTAAAAATGGTGAGAAACTTTTTGGCATTTAATAGCTATCCTGCTATCTCTTCACTTCTTGTATTCCAGCCAATCCCCGGCAACAACTCACCCAGCACTAATGGGAACGGTCATCTCCGTGGCTGCCGTCATCTTGGCCTTGACAGTCAGGACGTTGAGGTTCATCAAGTAGTAAAAGGTCAGGAGCAGCAAACTGCCATCTGCAAGGAGACAGCCAGGGTCATTCTTCCAAGGAGAGAAAGGGTCTTTGTGTGTGTCTGTATGCGTGCACGCAGAGTTTCAGTTCTCCAGAGTGGAGTCCCAGCACACATCCTCATTGCTAAAGGAAGAGACTCCAGGAAGGAAAATGTCACTCCTTTGAGTTGGCTGAGGAATTCTAAGAATTGAAGTCCACAAGTCGGCAAGTTTGGAGACCCCTGATCTACACTATTGCAGCAAATGATCATCAATGTACTGTCAGGATTAGAGTATGAAAGCCGAGGAAATGGTCAAACAAATGGAGTGGAAGTGAGTCCATGCTTTCTAATATTAAGGGCCCTGTGGGCATAGTCAAACTAATGAAGATGGTAGCCATGATGGTACAACCTAAGTTCCCAAAGTCCATTGTAGGTGCCAACTTGACTTGTTAGTCATACACTGTGGGCCTTGATGATGAATGCTGTTTTTATTACTGGAGTAGTTCGGTATGTATTGTTGTTCCGATTTTGCAAAGCACTTGAGTTGTCTAGAAAAGAGCTGCATTCCAATCCAATGGCTCAACCCAACTTAATTCAACCCAATACAACACAACTTAACTTAACCCAACTTCATTCAACTCAACTTCTCAACTCAACTCAATCCAACCCAACTGAACCCAACCTAACCCAGCTCAACTTTACTCAACTCAACTTCTCAATTTAACTCAACTCAATTCAACTCAACCTAACCCAACCTAATTTAACTCAACTCAATTTAATTGAACTCAATTTCTCAACTCAACTTAACTCAACCCAACTTAACTCCACCCAACCCAACCCAACCCAACCCAACCCAACCCACCTAACTCAACTCAATCCAACCCAACCCAACCCAACCCAACTAACTCAACTTAACTCAACCCTACTCAACTCAACCCAACGTAAACCAACTCCCAGATTGGGACCACAAAGTGGCAATAAAAACCGATAAATCTTTTGATTCCCCCACCTTTACACTTCAGGTTGATGGTGACGGACAGTGGGTGCCTCTTTAGCACCTCTTTCCGCTTGTCATCCAGCTGCACCCCCAAAGTTGGCCGGCGACGTTTCTGCAGCGGGGAAGGGGGAGGAAAACCAAAGTGTGTTTAATTCCATACAGCAGAGATGCTGTAGCACATCCTGCGCAGACTTTGGGATTGTGCTAGATGTCCTCTAAAACTCCCTTCCAGCACTATCAATCCATGATTTATTGGCTTCCACGGTTAATGGAAAGGGGCACCCCAAAAAGGAAAAGGGGATCTGTTAAGAGGCTCAGGCAAGAGGTGTTGGCAACCCTTCTGTTCTCAGCTGCGGCCCCCCAGCCATCTCCGGTCCTCACCGTAGTCTGCTCCTCCTCCACATCGGAATCGCTCTCATCGTCTGGGAATACAAAACAAAACAAAACAAAACATTAGAAGAGAAAAACTCGGCAGCTTCAACATCTCAAAAGCCCGCATGGTTTGACACTCATTTTGCAAGGAGAGAAGTTTCATGAGAGAGGCACTGATTTGGAAAAACCTACAAACTCTTACAGCAGCATGTGGTGTTCGGATCAAAAGTGAGCAGAGACCCTAGCAATAAAGCAATAATGCCTTGGTAAGGCCACTCTTGGAATCCTGCATCCAGTTTTGGTCGCCACGATGTAAAGGGGATGTTGAGACTCTGGAAAGAGTGCAGAGAAGAGCAACAAAGATGATTAGGGGACTGGAGGCTAAAACGTATGAAGAACGGTTGCAGGAACTGGGTTTGTCTAGTTTAATGAAAAGAAGGATCAGGAGAGACATGATAGCAGAGTTCCGATATCTCACGGGTTGCCACAAAGAAGAGGGCATCAAACTATTCTCCAAAGCACCTGAGGGTAGAACAAGAAGCAATGGGTGGAAGCTAATCAAGGAGAGAAGCAACTTAGAACTAAGGAGAAATTTCCTGACAGTTAGAACAATTAGTCAGTGGAACAGCTTGCCTCCAGAAGTTGTAAATGCTCGAACACTGGAAATTTTTAAGATGTTGGATAACCATTTGTCTGAAGTGGTGCAGGGTTTCCTGCCTAAGCAGGGGGTTGGACTAGAAGACCTCCAAGGTCCCTTCCAGATTCTATTCTATTCTAATAATAATAATAATAATAATAATAATAATAATAATAATAATAATAACAGAGTTGGAAGGGACCTTAGAGGTCTTCTAGTCCAACCCCCTGCTTAGGCAGGAAACCCTACACTACTTCAGACAAATATTCTATTCTATTCTATTCTATTCTATTCTATTCTATTCTATTCTATTCTATTCTATTCTATTCTATTCTATTCTATTCTATTCTATTCTATTCTATTCTTCTCTATTTCTATTTCTATTATTTCTATTTCTATTTCTATTATTTCTATTTCTATTCCCATTCCATTCTATTCTGTTAAGATAATACATATTTTGAAGATAATTACTGTAATTACTTGTGGGTAAGCTGAGAATTTTAGGGGTCAAAATACAAATCAAAAATTGAAGTTGGCTGATCTGCCGAGGTGCTTATCTGCGCGGCTACGGGTGGCCCCCGGCTTACGGCCATAACTGAGCCCAACGAATCTGCTGCTAAGCGAAACATCGTATAATTCGCCCCCCTCTACGACCTTTCTTGCCACCAGTCGCTCAGCGAATCACTGCCATCGTTAAAGTCAGTCACAGGGTTGTTAAACGAATCCGGCTTCCCCATTTGACTTGGCTCATCGGAAGGTCGCAAGAGGGGATCACGTGACACCCTCCACCCGGAGGGACACGTCGACTGTCATAAATACGAGTCAGTTGCCGAGCGCCTGAATTTGGACCATGGGGATGATGCGACGGTGGTAAGAGCGGAAAAAGGTCGTAAGTCACTTTTTTTTACAAAGCCGTTGTGACTTTCAACGGTCACTAAACGAATGGTTGTAAGTTGGGGGACTAGCTGTAATAACCAATCCTCTGGCAGTAGCCTCAGAACCAGCAATGCCAGCGCTTACCCTGGGAGTCTTCCGGAGGTTTGCAAAGAGCTTTGGCCTCCTCTACGTTTCCTTCGATAGCCACAGCCAGCTTCTTATCTGGGGGGGGGGGGGGAGAGAAAAAACACCTTTGATCCCCTTTCCTGCCAAGACCCCCTGAAGGTTTCCCTAAGCACCTCCACCTTCTAAAAGAGGAAACAACTGGGCCACGAGGAGGCCTGTCCAGCCCAGGCTGTCAGGTGTCTCTCACTGGGCCACTACGGCTTCCCCTAACGCCCCGTTTGCATCGGCAGCTGAAGATGCAACTCCAAAGAATCTGCTCAACCTGCATTATTCAAATAAGATAAGATCACCTTTATTGTCGGGGTTTTTTGTTTTTTGTTTACTGTGGTCACACCGGCACACGTTAAAAATGAACTTTTGTTGTCTGCTCTCGAAAGTGTATATATACATAACACACATACAGACATGTTATCTATTTATCTATCATCTATCTACCTACCTACCTACCTACCTATCATCTATCTACCTACCTATCTCTCTCATCCATCCATCTACGTTATCTATCTATGTTATCTATCTATCATCTATCTATTTATCTTTCTACCTACCTACCTATCATCTCTCTCTCTCATCCATCCATCTACAGTACATTATCTATCTACGTTATCTATCTACGTTATCTATCTATCTATCTATCTATCTATCTATCTATCTATCTATCTATCTATCTATCTACCTACCTACCTCTCTCATCCATCCATCTACGTTATCTAACCACGTTATCTATCATCTATCTATTTATCTATCTACCTGCCTATCTACCTACCTACCTATCATCTCTCTCATCCATCCATCTACAGTACATTATCTATCTACGTTATCTATCTACATCATCTATCTATCTATCTATCTATCTATCTATCTATCTATCTATCTATCTATCTATCTATCTATCTATCTATCTATCTATCTATCAATGTATCATCTATCAATCATCTCTCTCTCCCATCCATCCTTCCCTCTCATCCATCCATCCCATCATCTCTCTCCCTTCCATCCATCCATCCATCTATCCCATCATCCATCCATCCAGCCAATCATCTCTGCCATCCATCCCATCTTTCATCCATCCATCCTCCTACACACACACACACACGCACACACACACAGAGTCATCGACTTACAAGAGTTCATTTAGTGACCAGGTAGCCCCATGTGGTTGGTAAATCACCCCATCTGAGCCCTAATCTAGCAAGCTGCACACATCCAGGCTAGGGATCCTGGAGAAGAAACGGAAGTCAACCAGGTAGCCCCGTGCGGTGGGCACACCTCCATTTAAGTGTTGGCCTTCAGCCAGAGCTGCGAAGAGCGACCGGACCCTGCTTTTCCTTCATTGGGGAGTGGGGGGGAGGGAACCTTCAAAGCTGGCCAACTCCGGGCCTACTCACCACAGGCCTGGCCGTAGGCGCTGGCTTGGACAAAGAGGACGTAGAGTGGGGGTGGGAGATGCCTGGCCGTTTCATGTTGCTTGTGAACTTGGTCGAAAGGCATGGCGAAGTACTCCTGGACAGGAAGAGAGGCCTGGGAGGAAACAGGAAGGGGCAAAAAAAAAAGTCATTTTGCAGGGGTTATCAGCAGGGAGTGGTTGGGGGGGGGAAGTGAAAAGGGAGGCTGCGATAGGGCCAATTATAAATTTTATACAGGTTAAGTCGCAGCTGGCATGGGGAATTCTGGGAGTTGAAGTTCACAGGTTGTCAACGTTGGACACCCATGCACTAAACTAGAATGGCTCAGTTTGCCTCATGCCATAAGCTCAAAACAAACTGTGGTGGCCTGTTGGCCGCCGGCCCCTCTAGCAGCTGAATCAGAGGAGGAGGAGGAGGAGGAGGAGGAGGAGGAGGAGGAGGAGGAGGAGGAGGAGGAGGAGGAGGAGGAGGAGGAGGAGGAGGAGGAGGAGGAGGAGGAGGAGGCGTGGGAGTCAGGGTCAGCATCAAGGCAACCTGCGAGCTCCGAGGTGGAAGAGGGAATGGAGCTGTCAGAGAGAGAGAGAGACAGAGGCGGAGCCTGGGCCGTCCGTCAGCCCTCAGATGGAGAGTCAACAGCCCCCAGGTCTGGAGGTGGCTGATGAGGAAGAGGAGGAACAGCTGGGTCCTGTGCCTGACGCGCAGATGCACAGAAGGCAGAGGAGAGGAGAGCAGTGGAAATCTATGGGCCAGACCTCGGGACGGAAGAGCCACCGCTGCTAGCGAAGCCCCACCCTAGCTCTGGGGATAAAAGGCAGGGGATGGAGATGAATAGATCTGGCAGACAACTATTCATCTCCCTGCCGGACAGACTTGTTAGCCTGCGGTGAGAGAGAAACTTTTTGCTGGGGCTGCCGGCGCTCCTAATAAAGGAATCTTTGAGTTAACTTCAGAGGGTTTGTCGATTTTGGGGAGCTGGGTCAGAAGACAAACCAAGCCACCTTATGCGATAAGGGATGCAAACAACCCATCCAGAATTAACAGGATAATATAAAGACTGTCGGACAAAGGAACATGCCTGCATGATGCTGTTAAGCCGAGGCTGGAGATTGCTCAGATATTCTTTCTTCACTTCTATCTCTTTGAGAATCTTCTCTTTGTTGGCTAAACTTTCTTCGTACTTCTCTGCCAACCTGTAGAAGAAAAAAAAAGAGATATACAATTATAAAAATAATCCTCAAGGTTGCTGCCGTTGATTTGCTGGTGGCTTGCTTTTTATGAAAACGAAAGCCGTTAAAATAGCAGAATAAACGGGTAGCGTGGATGACACAGAGCAGTATAGAAAGAGAGGATGGTTTCCACAGGACCAATTTTTATTTATTTATTTATTTATTGGGGGGGGGGGAGGTGGTGTTCCTTGGTGTTCTCTGAGCTTGATTTTTTTCCTGCAGACGTTTCATGACCCAACTAAGTAACATCATCAATGCTAGAAGGGTGTTGGGGGAGGAGGAGGAGGAAGAGGATTGCAGGGTCCTTGGTGCTCTCTGAGCTTGGTTGTTTTCCTGCAGACGTTGCATTACCCAACTGGGTAACATCATCAGTGCTAAAAGGGAGTGGGGTTCGCTCTTATTTATATATATATTAGTGGCTTGCCGTGTCAGTATTGGTGTGTGTGTTCACATTCGATACTCCAGTCAAGGAACTACCAATGCAGACAAACAATTAAACAGTAAACAACAGCCTAATCAAGGAATCACCAAGATTAAAACAGCACTCCCACCAACACAGGACAAGCCACTAGTGTATAAAAAGACAGCAAACCCCACTCCCTTCTAGCACTGATGAAGATCCCTAGTTGGGTCATGAAAGGTCTGCAAGAAAACAACCAAGCTCAGAGAGCACCAAGGACCCCACAGTCCCCGTCCTCCTCCTCCTCCTCCCCCTTCTAGTCCTGATTATATTACCTAGTTGGGTAATGAAACGTCTGCAAGAAAACAACCAAGCTCAGACAGCACCAAGGACCCCACAGTCCTCCTCCTCCTCCTCTCCACAAACCCCACTCTGTTCTAGCACTGATGATGTTAGCTAGTTGGGTAATGAAACGTCTGCAGGAAAACCACAAAGCTTAGAGAGCCTCAAGGACCCCAGTCTTCTTTCTTTTTCTTTCTTTCTTTCTTTTTCTTTCTCTCTCTCTCTCTCTCTCTCTTCCTTCCTTCCTCCTCTTCCTCCTCCCTGCAAACCTCACTCCCTTCTAGCACTGTTGATGTTAGCTAGCTGCGTAATGAAACGTCTGCAAGAAAACCACCAAGCTCAGAGTGCCCCAAGGACCCCTCCTGTCAACCCTGAGCTGAAAATATTTTCTTCTATCGGTATCGAACTAAATTTACACGGCACCCATCTCACCGTCAAGTGTCTCTAGGTGGCTTCATTACAGAAAACGAAGAACACAGATATAAAACACTGAAGCAATCAACGTCATCATTAAAATGAACAAAGACAGCTGAGGAAAGAGCAACGTATAGCACAGTGGAAGCGGAATCCGTCTCTTAATCCACGAACCAACTCCGGAATGACACACAGCCATTAGGGGCACAATGTTCCCTATGTGGGAGCCACCGCACAAAAGGCTCTTCTTCCTACTCACCGTTTGCGCTGCTCCAGTTCCCAGTCGAGGCGGGAGAGGGTCTGCTCGTGAGGGTCGTTGAGCGTAATGTCCGCTTTGCTGATTTCGGGAGGGGCTTCCTTATAAAACTCATCCACGCTCACCAGCTCAATCTCCTCGTGCTTGGATCTGTGCCAAGGGGCAGAAAGGAGATGGCGGGCTTTACAAAGTCTCCGCTTCACTCCCAAGAGATACAGGCATGGGTTAACACGAGAGGCGGTATTCTGCCGGTTGCGGCCGAACTTGCGGACGGGCCCGCCCACTCGCCCCGGCGCTATGCCGTCCTATTTAGACACGTTTTCAACCAGCGCGCATGTGTGCAAGCAAGCGGCGGGTTGCTTCCTTACCGGTGCCAGTGCGCTGCATGTGCATCTTCACGCTTCGGGCACCGGGCATGTTTGGAAGAACATTATCTACTGGAATAATGTTTGCCTCTCAAACCCTCTTTCATGGGGCCGAAGAGATGATAGTCTGAAGGCGCTAAATCTGGTGAGTATGATTATTATTCCAGTGACGAGGAAGTGAAAACTGCAGTGAAGAAGTGGCTCAAAGAACAGTCAACAGAATTTTACCAGGCAGGGATACATGCTCTCATTCGAAGGTGGAACATTGCTATAGAGAGAAACGGTGACTATGTTGAGAAGTAGGGATATGATCCACAGAGGACCAGCTTCATTTTGATGTATGCTACATGTTCCTGATGTTGGTCATTATACCTGTCCTAAAGAAAATGGCATTATGTTTTGATTCACCCTCGTAATTGCGTCTGTCTGGCTGACGATCTTAACTGGGGCTTATTTTTGGGGTAGGGCTTATATTGCGAGCATCTTGAAAATATCATGCTAGGGCTTATTTTCTGGTTGGGTCTTATTTTCGGCACATGCAAAGCAACAGAGAACATCATAATAAAGACCAATAAAAAGGGGAAGAAAAGATAATAGAATAGAATTCTTTATTGGCCAAGTGTGATTAGACACACAAGGAATTTAATAATGTGGATAAATAATAATACAGCTAATCCTTGAGTTACGGCCGCAACGGAGCCAAAATTTCTGTTGCTAGGCGAAGAGTTGTAAAGTGGGTTCTGCCCGCCTTTCTCGCCACGGTTGTTAAGTGAATCAACTGCAGTTGTTAAGTTACCAACACGGTTCAGTGAATCCGAATTTCCCGCCGCTTGTCGGAAGGTCGCAAAAGGGGATCACGTGAACTCCCCGGGACATTGCAACCGTCATAAATATGAACCGGATGCCAAGCGGCTGAATTTTGATCACGTGACCATGGGGGGGGGGTGCTGCAAAGGTTGTAACTGCAAAAAAACGGCCGTAAGTGTGAAAAAACGGTCATAAGTCCCCTTTTTTTCAATCCAGCCGTAACTTTGAACTGTCGGTAAATGGATTGTGAAGTCGAGGATGATCTGTGCCACATCAGCTCCACAGGTCTCCAATGTACACATTGCTCTTCTCAAGCTTTTGTCAACCGCCACGCTCGCGCTCAGCAAGAAACGAAGTACGGTCGAACCGCTTCTGGGGGGGCTCCGTGTTGGAGTTTGTGGGTGGCAGGAGGAGCAATTGTTGGTCAATGAATTCCAGTTTTGTTCGGGTGGGTGAAAAGTCAGCTCTTCCTCCGACCTGTTCAGTTTCTCCCAATTAAAATAGCAATAGCCCTTAGACTTATATGCCGCTTCCCAGTGCTTTCCAGCCCTCTCTAAGCGGTTTACAAAGTCAGCCTATTGCCCCCCAACAATCTGGGTCCTCATTTTACCCACCTCGGAAGGACGGAAGGCTCAGTCAACTTTGAGCCGGTATCTATCTGTCTGTCCATCCATCTATCCATACTTCCATCTGTCCCTCCCTCCCTCCCTCCCTCAACCCATCCATCCCAAAAGTAATATCATTTAGACTTATATACCGCTTCGCAGTGCTTTCCAGCCCTCTCTAAGCGGTTTACAGAGTCAGCCTCTTGCCCCCAACAATCTGGGTCCTCATTTTACGATCTTGGAAGGATTGAAGGCTGAGTCAACCTTGAGACTGTATCTTTCTATCTGTCTGTCCGTCCATCTATCCATGTATCCACCCATCCCTCCATCAACCCATCCCTCCCTCCATCACAAAAGTAATACCACTTAGACTTATATACCGCTTCACAGTGCTTCGCAGCCCTCTCTAAGCGGTTTTACAGAGCCAGCCTCTTGCCCCCAACAATCTGGGTCCTCATTTTACCCACCTCGGAAGGATGGAAGGCTGAGTCAACCTTGAGCCTGGTAAAACTCAAACTGCCGAACTGCAGTCAGCCGGCAGTCAGCAGAAGTAGCCTGCAGTACTGCAGTCTAACCACTGAGCCACCGCAACTCTCAATCCTAAATCTTAAATGTCCACCCTGTTGCCCTCCGTTATCTCCACCCCCACCCCCCGTGGACTTACTTGAACTCCAAACACTTTGTGATCTCCTTCTGCAAATGCATCACTTCGTAGAGTAAATTTTGGAGCTGGAGGTGATAAGCATCGACTTTCTGTTTCGCCTGTATCCACAACAGAAACAGAGGCCGAAGTGGCCACATTAGAGAGTCAAGATCAAAGTTCCCCAACCTTTTCGGGTTGGGGGCACGGAGACGGGGAGAGAGGGAATGGTTTTGTGGGAGGAGTAGGCACATGCTCAGCCGAGCAAGACTGCAAGTGCTTATGACGATGCTCGCGCGAGCGGGGCTGTGTGTGCGTGCACACGCGTGGGCACCGGCCAGGTACGCACAAGGCCCGGTGGCCAATAGGTTGCGGCCCACAGGTTGCAAACCCTCCTGCCCATTCCCAAATGTGGTTCATTTATTCCACCCCTCCCTACGTCTTCTCATCTTTAAGACTTGGCCGCACCTCGTGAGTCTGGTCCCTCCCCTTCTTCAGCCGAATGTGAGCCAAGCGGTTGAGTTTCTTCAGGGTCATGAAGTGGACACAGCTCTGGATCCGTCGCTCTTCGATCTCCGCGGCCTGGAAAACAGAACGAGCGTGGATTTACCCAGATCCCGTTGCGTGGATTCGGAAGCCCGAGGCAGCGTGCGGATCAACTTGTACGCAGAGAGGGAGGCTGGTTTGAGAGAGAGGAACTAAGGCGATGAGGATCATTTCGGTGGCTGGCTGGGAGGATTTGAAACAGGATTGTTCCAATGGGAATACAGCAGGGGTAGGCTTCAAAAATTTTAGCCAAGGGTTCTTTGCCCCGTTGCTGGGTGGGCGTGGCCATGGTGGGCGAGGCCTAGTCAGCCTCCTGCACCAAGGTGGGGGAGGGGAGCATTTTTGCCCTCCCCGGGCTCTGGAAGCTTTCCTCAAGCGTCCCCGCGCGCCCTGCACTTACCTGCATCCAAAACGGGCCACTTGGGGACTTCTGGGAGGGGCAGGGTGGGTGGGGCCAGCCAGGAGTGGGATTTGGGGGGTTCTCCGAACTGCACAGAATCTTAGCTACAGGTTCTCCTGAACCCCTGCGAACCCCCAGCGGCCCAACCCTGGAATACGGTACCCAAACCAGAATGCAACTGGGTATGGGTGGGTGTGAGAGAGAGAGAGAGAGGAGAGAGAGAAAGAGAGAGAGAGAGAGGAGGAGAGAGAAAGAGAGAAGAGGAGAGAGAAAGAGAGAAGAGGAGAAAGAGAGGAGGAGGAGGAGAGGGGGGGTAGAGGGACACCCGGTGTCACACGATCCCCTTTTGATGAGCAAAGCCGACGGGAAAACCAGAGTCACTTTAACGACCGGGTTCCCAACTTATCAGCTGCGTTGATTCACTTGAACCGCTGCAGACAGAAAAGTCGTAACAAGTGTCACACTAATGCTTAACAACTGTCTCGCTTAGCAACATAAACTTCGGGGCTCAGTTGCGGTCGTACGTCGAGGACTACCTGTATTTCCTCGGGGAGTGGGGGGGTGGGCTGTTTGATGACACCCGGTGTGACTTACGCTGTCTTTGTGCCCTTTGCTCTTCAGTTCCTGGATCTCCGCCATTAGCTTCTGAAGATCCTGGCAGGTCTGTTTGTAAAGCTCGTAATCTCGGTTGGGGTCCCGCAATTCCACCTCGGCCTCTTCGCTGTAGTACCTGCCATCCTGCGGAGAGGAACGGAGGTGGGTGGGTGAGTGGGGGCTGCTGAACCTGGCACGCGGTTGTCGCTTCGACACAACCACCGCAGAGGGCAGAGGAAAACCCCTCGGAGTGATGAAAAAATGATTAAGAAACTATGCAATTATTTATTACAAGTTGAACTAGAGGAAGAAGTGGTTAAAGAAACAATGATAATTGGGATGAAAAACTTTGGCTATACGAGAGAATTGGATAAGTGGCAACAAATAAGGGAAAGAAACTACAAGCGAACCATGGCAACAGCTTATAAAGAAAATATGTACAAAATGTTTTATAGATGGCACATGTCACCAGAAAATACTGGAATTATTGCTGGAATACCATCCCAGAAAAATGGAGAAAGTACAGCCAAGGAAAGAGGAAGGGAGTTAGAAGAAAGAAGAAAGAGAGAGGAGGAGGAAAGAAGAGAAGAGGGGAGAAGAGAGTAAGGAGAGAAGGCAGGAGGAGAAGTAGGGAAGAGGAGAAGGAGAGAGGGAGGGGAAGTAGGTTTAGAAAGAGAAAGAGAAAGGGGAAGGGAAGAAAGAAAGGGCTGTATGAGATAGAAAGGGAGGACGGTAAAAAAGCAACCTTGAACTAATAAAGCAATAAGATAAATATAGAATATATTTGTAAAGATCTTGTAAAAAAAAATGAAATGAGAAATGAGATGATGAACATGTGAAAATGTCTGTATGGTAATAAAGATAAAAATACATTTTTTAAAAATAAATAAAAATAAATAAATAAATAAATAAATAAATAAATAAATAAATAAATAAATAAATAAATAAATAAAATGGAAATGCCTTGGTTCGATCTTACAGCATTGTTCTAGGAACAAAACCTCCACCTTTAAACCAGGCGCTGTTTCAGGTTTAATAACCAGCTTGGTCATTAAGGTTGGATCTCTGGGTGGTCCCTCCTCCTTCAGCTGGGCACTTCATCAAAGTCCAGCAGCAGACTCCTCCACAACTCCCACTCTCCCCCCCCTCCAGTTTTTGCAAGGACTCCTCCTGCACACTTTACCTGATCAACGTCCGACCTGCTCCGCTTGCCTTCCTGCGGCCCGCCATCCATGCGAATGACCTTGGGCTTCCGCTTCTTACTGGATTCGGACGACATTTCCTTCAGCTTTCCTGGGGGAAAAGGAGAACGTCAGAACCGGTGGGTGGAGGAGCAATCAATCCAAGTTATTATTATTATTATTATTAGATTTTTAACCCGCCTTTTTTTTGTTTCATACTTTTTATAGAAGTAAAAGTCGTCAATAAAATAAAATAAAGATGACGAGAAGAGCCAATTGCGAAGAGAAAATGGAGAAGGAAAAAGGAAAACAGACGGTAAAGAAATGTCTTCAATTTTCTTGCCCTCTTTCTTTAAAGCTACATCGTAATTTCCTTCCTTCCAGAAATTATTCTTTCTAATCTCCAAACTCATCAATCACAAGTTCGTTTTTCTCTTCTTCTTTTTTTTCCATCAGCACGAAGCCCGTAAGGGATTTCCAGTCACAAAATGTAGCTGTTGATCTGTTCCTAATCAAACAAGTTAATTTTGCCAGCTCTGGCAGCTTTCCTCACCATTGCTTCATTGTGGGTAAATTTGAAGTACTTTTATACAATTTTATCCTACGTTTTTTAAAATATATCCATCAACTCCAGCAAGGCAGCATGCTTAATATTCCTGTCTTCTCTTTTCCCACAATAACCACCACCCTGTTGAGTGGGGTGGCTTGAGAGAGAATGACTGGCCCAAAGTCACCCAGCTGGCATTCATGCCTAAAATGGGACTAGAACTCACCGTCTCCTGGTGATTGGCCCAAAGTCACCCAATTGCCTTTATATGCCTAAGGCGGGACTAGAACTCACCATCTCCTGGTGATTGCCTTAAAGTCACCCAATTGGTTTTATATGCCTAAAGTGGGACTAGAACTCACAGTCTCCTGGTGATTGGCCCAAAGTCACCCAATTGGCTTTAGATGCCTAAAATGGGACTAGAACTCCCAGTCTCCTGGTGATTGGCCCAAAGTCACCCAATTGGCTTTATATGCCTAAAGTGGGACTAGAACTCCCAGTCTCCTGGTGATTGGCTTAAAGTCACCCAATTGGCTTTATATGCCTAAAGTGGGACTAGAACTCCCAGTCTCCTGGTGATTGGCCCAAAGTCACCCAATTGGCTTTATATGCCTAAGGCGGGACTAGAACTCATTGTCTCCTGGTGATTGGCAGGAAGTCACCCAGCTGGCTTTCATGCCTAAAATGGGACTAGAACTCCCAGCCTCCTGGTGATTGGCCCAAAGTCACCCAGCCAGCTTTCATGCCTAAGGCGGAACTAGAACTCACCGCCTCCTGGTAATGGGCCCAGTCACTCAATTGGCTTTGGCTTTATATGCCTAAGGCCGGACTAAAACTCATCATCTCCTGGTGAGTGGCCCAAAGTAACCCAAAAGGCAGAACTAGAACTCCCAGTCTCCTGGTTTCTTGCTCAGCACCTTCACTAGTACACCAAAGTGGTTGTCTACGAAACTGATAACTTGCTCTATTGATTCGCCCTTTATCGCTGCCCGCCGTCAGGCTGATCCTCCTGGCGAGGCACAGCCGCTGCCCCGCCCACCCCGTTGGAAAACGCCCTCTGCACATGGTCAGAGGACCCCTTGCCCGAGGGCCAGCCGAGCTCAGCGCATCCGGAGGCCATTCTACCGGGCCCTAGCGGCCTCTCCAGCCCGAGAAAGTGGCCTCACCTCCAGCCGAGGTTCTTCGGCCACCGCAGCTCACTCTCCGCCGCCGCCGCCCGTAACCACGACAAGAAAGGCCCACCCGGAAGTAGATCCCAGTGGGGGGGGGGATTTCTGGCGAGCGGCTAGAGCGTCGCGTCGGCTCTCTTCCGCTCCTGGTGGTAGAAAACGGGACCAGTGGGATTCCTCTCGAGCGGCTAGAGCGTCGCGTCGACTCTCTTCCGCCCCTAGTGGTAGACAACGGGAAAGGCGCTCCGGTGGTTGCTTCTGCGGAGCTGTTTAGGCGCCTGTTTGAGGATCTGCTCTTTTTATCTATTTTACTTTGTCACGTGCTCCCTTTCAAGCGAACCGGGAGTTTTAAACACGCGTTAAATAAATTCTGAAAGTTTCAGCCAGGTCTCCTGATCTTCCCGATGTAAATGAACCTGGGCGACCCAGTGATTCTCTTAAAACCCGACTTTTAGGATGGGTTTGGAAAAAATGCAGAGGGCATTTTTCTTTTCCTAGGGTTTAGATTTTAGATTTATTATTAGAGTTGGAAGGGATCTTGTAGGTCATCTAGTCCAACCCCCTGCTCAAGGCCTGGAGACTAAGACATGAAGAATGGTTGCAGGATTTGGGTATGGCCACACTAGAGAAAAGAAGGACTAGGGGTGACATGATAGCAGTATTCCAGTATTTGAGGGGCTGCCACAAAGAAGAGGGGGTCAAATTATTCTCCAAAGCACCAGAAGGCAGGAGAAGAAACAATGGCTGGAAACTAATCAAGGAGAGAACCAACCTGGAATTAAGGAGAAACTTCCTAACAGTGAGGACAATTAACCAGGGGAACAGCTTGCCACCAGAAGTTGTGGGTGCTCCATCACTGGAAATTTTTAAGAAGAGGAGATTGGACAACCATTTGTCTGAAATGGTATAGGCCAGGGTCTCCTGCTTGAGCAGGAGGTTGGACTAGAAGACCTTTAAGATCCCTTCCAGTTCTATTCTGATTGATTGATTGATTGATTGATTGAGTGGACTTCAACTCCCAGAATTCCCTAGCCAACCTGTGCACCAAGGATAGGCAGGCAAGCCCCCAAACAGACTGAACTAGCAATTTAGGCTGTCAGGATTGCATTGTAGCTAGATTTCCCTGACATTATATGCATGATACTTTCAAGAAGAGACCGGACAGCCCTTTGTCTGGAATGGTATAGGGTTTCCTGCTTAAGCAGGGGGTTGGTCTAGAAGACCTCCAAGGTCCCTTCCAACTCCCTTTTATTCTGTTCTGGTCAAGGTGGGGGTGTGATTTGCATTCAAAGAATCCAGAGCAGACCTGCCTTTTGGGTTTCCACTGCCCCTCAGAGGTGTGCATCAGGGGCAGGTTCCTAATTTTTTACTACCACTCTGTGGGCGTGGCTTATTTTGTGGGTGTGGCTTGCCAGCCATGTGACTGGGTGGGCGTGGCTTGCCAGCCATGTGACTGGGTGGGTGTGGCTTGCCGGCCATGTGACTGGGTGGGCGTGGCTTCTCGGACTGCTGATGACTCCCTCAGCCATCCTCCCCTGCTTGGACTCACTGTGGGGTAGGAAGGCAGTGCATGCGCAGTGCCGGAAGCTTGGCTTCTGGGCATGCGCAGAAGAATTTTTTTTAAAAAAATGGCGGCACCCAGGCACCAGCAACCGACCGCACCGGTACTGTGATGTCACCAGCGGGCCGCTACTGGTGCTATAGAGTGGACCGCACTGGTAGGAACCCACCACTAGTGTGCATAGTCGCCCCGCAATCACAGTCACAATCACAATCAGTCACCACCCGGCTAACAATGGTGCACAGAACTTTCATTTGTTTAGCATCTTTCCCCGTCCGCCAAGAGAGGTTCAGGATCCCGTTGAGTGAGAATCGACGTCCGGGTTGTCGTTTTCTTTACAATCCTCTTTGAAGCTTCTTGGCTTGGCAAACACTGCAGGGTTGAGAGCCGGAGAACTGGTAGCTTGGTTGGTGTTTGGCAACAATCCGGTTGGGCAAGGGCTCTTAGTGGTGTCCCTAGAAGAGGAGAGAGACCCTCGTGAAGGTTCCTGAGAAATACAAGATATTCCCTATCTAAAATGATTTTAAGAAAATTATGTGGGAAATTAAAGAGGAGAAGCGCATAAACCAGAGTTGGCGAGGGCCAAGGAGGGAGCCAAGCTCTCTTAGAAGGGCGGGCGTGTTCAGGCAAGGATTAGATAGATGTCAATCAAGACTTTAATGCGAGAATTAGGGGCAGAGACAGAATCTTGGAAATTGCAGTAGGGACGACCTCTTTTATAAAATATAAAAGACAGGATGAGAAGGATAGTGGTGGAGGAAGAGAAGGAAGGAAGGAAGGAAGGAAGGAAGGAAGGAAGGAAGGAAGGAAGGAAGGAAGGAAGGAAGGAAGGAGGAGGAGAGGAAAGGGGAGGAGGAGGAGAGGGAAGAAAGGAGGAGGAGGAAGAGGAGAAGAAGAAGAAGAAGAAGAAGAAGAAGAAGAAGAAGAAGAAGAAGAAGAAGAAGAAGAAGAAGAAGAAGAAGGTGTTGGTGGTGATGGTGGTGATTCATTATTAAGATGAAGAAAGATTTGAATCTCCCCTCCTGGGTTCTTTGAACAAGGCTGCCATTCCTTGGACAAGCTACCAGCCAAGTCCTCTCCCATCTTCAGATGTTTGAGGTCCTAACATTCCTCCTGTTTCTTGAAGTGCTAGCTGCAACTCATTCTCCACCTAGCACCCTTCTTCTTACTCAGCACTGGGTTTTTTTAAAAAATGGGTAGCCAAGACAGGGTCAAGCTGAACAGACAGACAAGCCCCTTTTCATAAACCCACTTTAAACATCTCTTGGGCTTGCCAGAACCACCCAGCGCTTATTCCCAAATTATATACAGGCCAGGTTCTCAAGAGCCCACCCTCAAAAAGCCCACTTAGCTGCTAGATGTTCTCACCTGTTGGGACAGACTGGCGGCATTCCGGATGAGGCTTGCTTCAGGTCCACGTTTACCATACATGTCAATCTTTCTGCCTGGCAGTAGAATGAAGGGCATGGATTACATAGGGCAATTATCTCGGTGGCCTGGTGGCTCAGTGGTTAAGATACTGGGCTTACTAAAAGTCGTGCATCTGGCAGAGATGGCAAAAATTTCATCATATCTTAAAAGACCACTCAAATGAAAAGATGTATATTGGAATGGAGAAGATGGATTGACTATATTCAAAACAAGTACCAGAAGAAGATTCAGATAGCTTATGAAGGAAACGTTTTTAATTTTTTAGTTTAAGTTTAAAGGGTTTCAAGCTATAAGGAGTTAAAGATTTAGAGAGATTTTGAAGCCAATAATTTGTTAACATATTTTAGTTCTATGTTTGTGAATACTATACCCTGTGCTTGTTCTGGGAAGCCTAGGGAGGGGGGGGTGGGGGAGATGGGGGTGGGAGGGCAAGGGGAGAGGGATGGGGTGAGGGGGGAAGGGGTGTGTGTGGGGGAAATGTTTGTACTACTTATAAAACTTTTTAATAAAAAAGAAAGAAAAAAAGAAAAAGAAAAAGAAAGAAAAAAAGAAAAAAAAAGATAGTGGGCTTGTCAGCTGGAAAGCTGGCACCCATCGGTTCGAGACCCGAGCACAATGTGACAGCATGAGCTCCCATCCTCAGCTCAGCTCCTGCCAGCCTAGCAGTTTTGAAAGCACACAACTGTAAGTAGATAAATAGGTACCACTTCGGTGGGAAGGGAACAGTGTTCCTGTCAGGCCGAAGCTATTTTAATTGGGATCTTAGGCCTGCCACACTTTATACTATTCTACTACGCATTTTCTATCGTGGGAGAATGGGAGGGGGGATTGTTTGAAGTTGCTGGCATGCAGCCATAACAAATTCTTTCTAGGAAGCCAAGGTCATCCTTTGTCTCTGCACCTCTGCACCTGCACGGAAGGAGATGGGTGGACTCTGCCAGCATGGCAATAGAAGATTGGACAACGTGATGGATTTGTGGGTGTGGGGGCAAGGGCTTGAACTTTCAACTGGGTGGTGAAACCCCTGGGACTTCAGATTCGGGTTTCACCCAGATGTACCTACATGGCTCTGTTAATAAACTGGAACTTTGAGGAATACTTTGCCTCGGACTCTGATTTAATTTTGGATGCTATTTGGAACCCTGACAGTTCCCTGATGTCATGCTAGCCACAGGACCGCAGAAATGCCTTTGGGCAGCGCTGGCTCAATATTCAGATAATCAAAATTAATTTTATTTGTTTGTTTGTTTGTTTGTTTGTTTAATTTCTATGCCGCCCAACTCCCTAGGGACTCTGGGCGGCTCACAACAGAAATACAAGACATCAAAAATAGTAGAAAAACATCTAAAAATAGTTTAAAAACAATTTACAATTACAAAAACAGTTTAACCCATGTATACCATTCATAGCCAGATCTCGCTGGTTAGCACCGCAAGATCAACGGCCCAGGCCTGTCAGAAAAGCCAGGTCTTTACCGCTTTCCGGAAGGCCAATAGGGTGGGGGTAGTCCGGATCTCAGGAGGTAACTGGTTCCAGAGAGCCGGGGCAGCCACAGAGAAGGCCCTCCCCCGCGGACCTGCCAGCCGACACTGTTTAGCTGATGGGACCCGGAGAAGACCAACTCTGTGGGATCTTACCGGTCCACATGAATTTTGATGATTTAATTAAATAATCAAATTTGGAATTTTAAGTTAAATTATAATTTTTTTAAAAAAATAAAAAAATTGTAAAATAAATTAATTTTCATTTTAAATCCGGAATTAAGGAGAAACTTCCTAACAGTGAGGACAAGTAACCAGTGGAACAGAAGTTGCCTTCAGAAGTTGTGGGTGCTCCATTCCTGGAGGCTTTTAAGAAGAGACTGGACAGCTACCTGTCTGAAACGGTATAGGGTCTCCTGCTTGAGCAAGGGGCTGGACTAGAAGACCTCTAAGGTCCCTTCCAGCTCTATATCCTGAATTGATTGCGTGATCATGGGGATGCTGCAATGGTCGTTAAGTGTGAAAACCATTCCTAAGTCCCCTTTTCAATGCCGTTGTAACTTCACTCACTAACAAACTGTTTGTAAGTCAAGGGCTACACGTAACATACATGGCCTGATCATTCAAGGATCAAAAAGGGTCATCCGAGTGAGGAATACAGACCTGGCTCGGGAATGGTCCAAAGATTTTGGGCATGGTTGGGACCACGGGCTCACCAAGTCTGGGTTGGCTGGGGTTAAATGTTCCCAAAGCAACATTCTTCCTTGTTCTTCGCTCCAGCGTCAAATATGATGCTTTTTTGGCAGCTGTGGAAGGAGAGGAGACCACTCTGTAGAACCATTTTGGGCAGTCTAAATCTGCAGAAGACAAAGACTCTCCGACTTACCCAGAGCGTAGTTATTCACCTTCTGCATCTCCCGTTTCAACTGCTTCACCTCCTCCTGGATGTCGTCCATTTTCAGGGAATCTTCATGGCGAAACAAGGAAGAAAACTTGGCCTGCCGAACAGAAGAGCTTGTCTGTCATCCCTTCGCCACCGGTGGGCTCTGGCCACCTTGGCTTCCAAGATGGTTGTCCCAAAACTAAGAAATAACTAAAGGCAGAATATCAGCAAGTAGCCCGAGCCTGTAAAGATGAAGTGAGGAAAGCTAAGGCTCACAATGAACAAAGGCTTGCGGCAAAAGCAAAAAAACAAAAAAAAAACAAAAAAAAGCTTCTTCCACCATATTAAAAACAAGAAAAAAGTCAAGGAAACAATTGGTCCATTGCAGGGAGAAAGTGGCAAGAAGGTGACAAGCAACAGGGAGAAAGCAGAGCTACTTAACACATTTTTTGCCTCTGTCTTTACACAAAGGGAAAAAACAGTCCAACCTATCAAAAACAGCACCACAAAAAAAAAAAAAAACAGATTAGGAACACAAGTTAAAATAGGGAAGAAAATGGTAAGGGAACACCTGTCTACCCTAGACGAGTTTAAATCACCAGGACCAGATTGATTACACCCCAAGGTTCTGAAGGAACTGGCAGACGAGATCTCAGAACCACTGAACTATATCTTTCAAAGATCCTGGACCACCGGGGAACTGCCACGGCAGGCGTGGGGATAGAGACCAGCGAGAATGTATTCAATGTGGTCACCCCGTGTATGAATGATAGAATTGTTTTAACTTTTATATGCATTTTAATTTTTTATTGTTGTTTGAATGATTGTTCATTTTTCTGCTGTACGCCGCCCAGAGTCCCTTGGGAGTTGGGCGGCTTATACATTTGAACAATAAATGAATAAATAAATAAACTTTCTCCAGCCAAATGCCCAACCACTCACGTGGTCCACGTAAACAAGTTCACTTGGTTATGGAAACCATCTGCTTCGACTCTACACCTGTTACGATGTCCTTGAAAAGGTTTCAGGCTCTCCCGGTCTTCAGCGGAATCGTAGAGGTTTCGTTCCTCCATCTAACCCAGTGATGGCGAACCTATGGCACGCGTGCCACAGGTGGCACGCGGAGCCATATCTGCCGGCACGCGAGCCATTGCCCTAGCTCAACTCCAGCATGCATGTGCGTGCCGGCCAGCTGATTTTTGGCTCGTGTGGAGGCTATGTGAGGGCATTTTAGTTTCCAGAGGTCCTCTGGGGGGTGTTTTCGCCCTCCCCAGGCTCCAGGGAAGCCTCTGGAGCCTGGGGAGGGCAAAAAATGGACCTACCAGGCCCACCAGAAGTCGGGAAATGGGCCATTTCCAGCCTCCAGAGGGCCTCTGCTGGGGCGGGAGAGGCTGTTTTTGCCCTCCCCAGGCATTGAATTATGGGTGTGGGCACTCACACGTACGTGACAGCGCGCGCGCATGCGCTTTTGGCACCCGAGAGAAAAAAGGTTCGCCATCACTGATCTAACCCATTCTAAGTAACACCCACACCCACGCTCTAATGGCAAGTTGAAACGAAGAGGCACGTAGCTGCCAAAGTTTCATTCTTAACAGCCGTTGTAACTTCGGACGGTCCCTAAATGAACGGGTTGTTAAGTCCAAGACTGCTTGTATCTCTCTCTGCCGCTTTCCGGTAAAACCTAAATCATACCTTCACGTAGGACACCAATCCGGCATCCTTGCTGTCCAACTGCTTTCTCTTCTGCACAATGGATGCGCAGATGTCTGGATTTTGTTCCATGTGGGCGTAAAGCTCCCGCAGAGCTTTCTGGGTGTAAGTCAGGGACTGTCTCTCAAAGTCCTCCGGAGAAATCCTCCTGCAGAAGGAGACGTAGAGCGGGGATTCATTGTCAAATTCACTGAGTATCTCCATCTTCGCCCTGCTCAGAAGAAGGAAGCCATGAATTAGAGAGGCCACCCATGTCCAAATTGAACATCTCTCTCTCTCTCTCTCTCTCTCTCTCTCTCTCTCTCTCTCTCTCTCTCTCTCTCTCTCTCTCTCTCTCTCTCTCTCTCTCTCTCTCTCTCTCTCTCTCTGTATATAGTGAACGTAAAATATTTTATTTACTACTAATAATTATAGGAATATATATATAATACGTCAGAAAAACATATATAACCCTTTCCTGGTGAAGAGCTGATAGGGAATAGAGCCTGTGGCCTAATGGCTAAGCTGCTGCCTTACAAGGCAGGCAGCCCAGGTTCAAATCCCACTAAGGGTATGGCTATCTGATGAGAGCTAAGTAGCTCGAAATAGATCTATAATAGTCTCCCTTTATTTTCATTTATCAGCAAAAAATGCTACACACACACACACACACACACACGATTTCATTATTAATAAATTAAATGAGCAAGTATGAAGTATAATGTTGAAGAGAAATCATGAAAATATAAATATTATTTGTATAACATATAGAACACATAAGCTTAATATATACTGTTGATACTGACACCGTAAGATAAACTTAGAAAGACTGTCAGCATAGACAGTATTGTTTTGTGATGTTGTGATTATATTGTGTTTTGTTTTGTTTTGCTTTTTGTTTTGTTTGTTTAGTTGTTGTTTAGTTTGTGTTTCTCTTTCTGTGTTGTTTTTAAATAAATATAAATTTAATAAAAACCATTTTTTATAAAAGGACACCATCTATCTCCTGTCTACAACACAGTCCTTTCAGTAGTCCCAAAAG